>CAMAPF010000114.1:0-600000 GCA_945859915.1 Cuscuta epithymum | reverse complement strand
TATATTTACTAAGTCATCCTTAGAAAGTGTTGTTGACACCAGCAGGTCCTGGTACATGATCAGCGAATAGCAATTCGTGTTCTCAGCACAAGATTCCAACACCCTGACCAGTGACTGAACTTCAAGAGCGGCCTCCCTCCCAATAGTCAACATATGTACAGTACCTCGTTCCTTCAGGGAATCACGAAAATTTGGCAACTGAAGCCTCTTGCCAACAAGAAAATCATTTAAATAATCTATGAGGAAGTAATACAAGTGGGTCCTGACTAGTTCTCCGCTTGGTTCTTTGTCTAGCAATGCTCTTACAGATCCATGAAACATCACAAAAAGGGTGTGAAGTTCCATAAGAACTCTTTGTATTCCATCAATGCGCCGAATGCTTTCTAACTCCCTGCTTTTCTCGACCACCATAACCATCCAGATATCTGGCTCTGCCTCATAAAATACATGAGAGTGCATCTCTGCTTCTATAGTCTCGCATGGTTTCTCTGGGGAGAAAATTCTTGTAAACGTAATGAGGCCTTCACTTAAGCCAATAACAGAGAGCTGGTAGGAAAAGGGACAATCAGCAGGATAGAAGAACAAGATTTTGTCCAGCTCCTGCCCTTCATGCTGTCCCCTTCTCAAATCAAACATGCATAACTTCATCCCTACACTAGCAGTACTAACAGCTGACATTCCCATGCTAATAAACTCCAAGCTCCAAATTATTTGGCTTCTTGGGGCGGTCTTTTATATACTCTTCGATGACATATATCTCTTTCCAATTTTATTTGTATTATTTGGCCAGCTGTATCTTCCAAAAAAAGTAGAGGCGGTTAAACTAATTAAGCTCATATGAAGGGGAGATGATCTCTGAAGTACAATGAAGTCGAGGTCTGCAAAACAAAAAACATCATTTATTAGAAATATAATAAAGCCTTGTGTTTCTGTTTGGTTAGTTTTGACTCTATAATATGTTTCCGGTGTATGAACAAGTCATTAACCTTTATTTTTTTAAAAGCATTTGAGAAACCGCAGCAAGCCATTAACCTTTATTATTCAAGACTTAGCACACAATTGACATTTTCTTCTCTTTCACTGCAATTTCTAATTCCTTGTTTGCTGCAGTTGTAAAGTAGGGACTCTGCTGCAATTTGGATTTCTCTTGTAACAAAAAACAGTAACTAGTTGCTGCAATTGTTTAATACCAAAGCAAATATAGATTTTCGTGATTAAAGTAGATGCAATTGCTGCAGTTGGCAACCGCTACAAATATGATTGTCTACATTTTTCTTCCCATGCTTTTGTTGCAATCAAAACCAACCACAAATGAATTAAAAAACTGCTGCAAATAAAGGATATTACGGTAGTGATACACACACACACACGAATGTTCCTGTCCGACCAGGCCGGACAGGACCCTGGTCCGGCCGTCTCAATTTGAGGTGGTTCCCGGTGGTATTTTTTGCCCAAATTTTTTGTGTATGTTCCTCGTCAAGTCTAGTTCATCCATACCAAATTTGAGCAAAAAATTCAATCGGGAAGGCCATGAAATGATTTTTGCAAGTTAATTGCGTTTTATATGTATATTCCGGACCAGTTAACTTCCAAAAATCATTTGACGACCTTCCCGATTGAATTTTTTCCTCAAATTTGGTATGGATGAACTAGACTTGATGAGGAACATGCACAAAAAATTTGGGCAAAAAATACCACCGGGAACCACCTCAAATTGAGGTGGCCAGACCAGTCTCTCTCTCTCTCTCTCTCTCTCTCTCTCTCTCTCTCTCTCTCTCTCTCTCTCTCTCTCTCTCTCTATATATATATATATATATATATATATATATATCCCTTACTTGGAATACTACCTTTTCTTGTTTGAAATGTTGATTGATTATGAACCCCCAAAATTTCTGGCTTTTTTAAGAGGCAGTCAAGATTTGGAATTGCATTTCAGAATTGCTTAGGCTAGTAAGTGAGTAAGTGACTAAGTGTTAATAATGTGTGTGAATATTTGAGTCCCTCCTGGGACTAAAGCTAACAACTATTGATTATTATATAAACTGTGAGTAGTGGTGATAGAAAAAATGTTTATGTTTGTCTGGAGGCCCAGAAATTGCTAGACAAAAGAAGTAACAACGATGGGATATCTAAGGCCATATAATTTATAAGAAAAAACAGTATATGTAAGGGTAAATCACTGACAATTGCCCCTACTTCGTAGTGGCAAAGCTTTGATTGTAGTGTAAACAATTGTGGTGTGAAGAATTATGCATATGATGGATCACACTTAATCTCTGAATTTCAGGTAAGTTTTTGTTAAATAAGTTAAAATGACTGATGCGAAAACTTTGCACCCAATCTACTCTTCCGTTGACAAATTAAATGACCAAATAATTCTTTTGCAAGAATGATATTTAACTGATCTGAAAAAAAAAAGAAAAGCTTCTATCACAATTTAATTACATGAAAAATTGTGCGGATTTCTATTGAAAATTGTTCTGATAATTCAAATTAAATTTTACTCCTAGGGTATAAGTAGTTTATCCGTATCGCGGGAGAAATATATGTAGCATACCTGGGGAAGTGAAAGTTGAAGACTTCAAACTGGTTCGCACCTCGAATCAGGCCAAGCTCAGTCCTTATCTTCTTCCAGAATTCTTCTTCTTCTTCAAGGCGTAGAATTTACCCACACTTCTTGCGGCAGTTTCACAGCAGCAGAGGATTGCCTCTTGCCCGCTTGGAAATGTCGAATCAGCGTATTAGTCTAAGTGTCTAACCAACCCAGCCCAGCCCAAATGTTTTTTATTAGTATAGATATTGGTTTAATCCGGCCCATACCAAAATGTCCCGCCCCAACTTATTCCACAGCTCGCTGCGGCTCTGCCTCTTCATCTCTGTCCAGCCGTCCAGGACTCAGGTATACTCAGTGCTCTATTACTCTTTTAATATATTATTTTGTGACTTTTTGTATTATTATTTTTAGTTTTGTGATTATATTTGATTATTAATTGATTTTTTTCAGCAATAAAGTACTCTGTAGTGTTTTATCATTATAATGATTAAAGATATAATTAAAGATTAGAGAATGATATACGGAGTATATGTTATACAATTGAAGATTAGAGAATGATATATTTATTGTTTGGACATGTAAGAAAGAATTAAATATGGGTTATATGCATAGTTTTATTATGCTAAATACTTTTTTTTTGCATATCTGCTCTAGTTAATGCCCACATCCTTGATTGGGATGAAACTCGAACCTGTGACTTCCTCTTTGAAAGATCAACCGTGATGCCATTAGACTACAAAGTACTTGTCATTATGCTGAATACGTAAAAATTATATAATTAAAATTATAGTAATTATTATTGAGAACATGGTCATTGCAGATTTTTGCTGGTAAACTGTGAAAACAATGGGACATATACAATGGAGATAAATTTTCATGTAATTTGTCAAAAAACTGAAAAATATATAGGAATACTTCTTAAAATGATATACTCTCTCTTGAACTTTTCTGACTTTCTTTTTTGATACTTTCATTTTTAAAGTAAATAATTTATTGTTCTCCTTATTTCTATCCGCAGTATAACTCTTAACTATAAATTTTGTTTTTCGTATTCCACACAGGTAATTCAAACTTGACAACTTTCAATGGGAGGGTAGTAATGGTAAAAAGTCCAAAATGTATGAGTTGGATGCCACCAAGCTGAACAACCCTGATGTGCGGTTGCCTAAAACAAGCCATTTGGGACGCTCTTATGACAGCAGCTCGCGGAGTGGTCCGGAAGCAATCAAAGAACTGGTGCCAAGCATGAATCCGAAAATCCATGGGTTCCCAGCTATACATAACCAGGCTATTACTACTTCCACCAAAGCCTTCATTCAGATGGTTTCCATTTCAACCTTCAGCACCATTCCGTACAGTGACTACATTTGCAGCCTCCCAATCTTTCTCCGCATACAACCGAACATTCTCTCACATTTTCCAAGAATGTTCAAGGCAAAGAGCCACATTCGCTGGAAAACAAACCCATGCTCAAATGATCATTTCTGGGTTCGAACCCACCATATTTGTCACCAATTGTTTGATTCAAATGTACATAAACTGCTCCTGTTTCAACTATGCTGATAAAGTGTTTGATAGGATGCCTCAAAGAGACACCGTGACATGGAATGCAATGATTTCCAGGCATTCGATGGTTGGTGATTTGAGTAAGGCACAAATGGTTTTTGATCTGACGCCAAAGAGAGATGTCATATCCCTGAATACTTTGATATCAGGGTATTTGCGGAATGCAGACCATACACAAGCTATTGAAATTTTTGTAAAAATGCGGAAAGAAGATGTTTCCTTTGATAGAACTTCTTTTGCTGTTTTACTGAAAATTTGCTCAGCTTTGGATGATTTCGGTTTAGGGCTGCAGGTGCATGGGTTGGTAACTAAAATGGGATTAATTATGGATGTGATGATTGGAACTGCAGTTGTGGACATGTATGCCAAGTGTAAGAGATTAGATGACGCGGTGTGTTTCTTCAGTGACATGTCAGAGAAGAATTCTGTTGCTTGGAGTGCTTTGATTGCAGGCTATGTTCAAAACAATCAACTTTTTGATGGACTAAGGCTTTTCAAAAGGATGCAAAATGAAGAAGTTGTTGTTTGCCAGTCTACTTATGCTACTCTCTTCAGATCTTGTGCAGGGTTGTCTTACCTAAGTTTTGGTTCCCAATTGCATGGTCATACACTGAAGACCAATTTCGCATCTGATATTATCGTAGGTACTTCCACTCTGGACATGTATGCTAAATGCGACAAGTTAATCGAAGCTCGGAAGGTATTCGACCTCTTACCAATCCGCACTCTACAATCTCATAACGCATTGATTGTTGGGTATGCTCGAGGAAATGAAAAGTTTGAAGCTTTAAGGGTATTCTATCTTTTGATCAAATCTGGTCTTGGTTTTGACGATATAACCTTATCTGGCATATTCAGTGCTTGTGCAGGGATCAAAGGGCTTTCACTGGGAACTCAAATCCATGCTATAGCGATTAAGACCCCTTTTAAATCCAACATCACTGTAGCAAATGCCATTCTTGACATGTACGGGAAATGTGGAGGACCGTTTGAGGCCCGTCGTCAGTTTGATGAGATGGAGTTAAGGGACGCTGTTTCCTGGAATGCCATCATTGCAGCATATGAGAAGAACGGGCTCACAGAGGAAACCTTAACTCTCTTTCTCGAAATGATTCGGTCAGAAATGGAACCCGATGAGTTCACTTATGGCAGTGTTATGAAAGTTTGTGCAACCAAACAGGCCCTGCAACATGGGGAGGAGATTCATGGAAGACTCATAAAGTCCGGATTGGGATTCCACTCATTCGTGGGAAGCTCTGTTGTGGATATGTATTGCAAGTGTGGTGAGCTAGAAGAAGCCAAGAAGCTTCATGACAGAATGAATGAACAAACCATTGTTTCTTGGAACTCAATGATTTCTGGGTTCTCGATGCACGAGAGAAGCGAGGAAGCCCAAAATTTCTTCTCTAAAATGTTGGGTAAGGAGGGTGTGCAACCAGATAACTTCACTTATGCAACAGTGCTTGATATTTGTGCTAATATGGCGACCATTGGACTCGGGAAGCAAATCCATGCCCAAATCATCAAACAAGACTTGCTTTCAGATGCTTATATAATCAGCACTCTTGTGGACATGTATTCAAAGTGCGGGAATCTTGAAGCCTCCACGTTGGCGTTTGAGAAAGCGTCGAAAAGAGATATGGTGACGTGGAACGCCATAATATGTGGGTTAGCTCAGCATGGTTTTGCCGCAGAAGCTTTGCAGGTTTTCAAACGGATGGAACGAGCGGGTGTTCTGCCAAACCATTCAACTTTTCTCGCAGTCCTCCGTGCATGTGTGCATATGGGGCTTGTTGAGAAGGGTTTGCATTATTTCAACATGATGCGGGAGAAGTATGGGCTGGAGCATCAAATAGAGCATTACTCATGCATGGTGGAAATATTAGGACGCGCGGGTCGGGCAACTGATGCTCTTATGGTTATCCGGGAGATGCCCTTCACGGCTGATGATGTCACTTGGAGAACATTGCTTAGTACCTGCAAAATGAATGGGAATGTTGAGGTGGCTGAAGTGGCTGCGAATTCTCTTTTGCAGATGGACGCCACAGACTCGGCTACATATATTCTTCTGTGTAACGTTTATGCCAATGCAGGAATGCAGGAACGGGTTGCCGATTTGAGGAAGGAAATGCGTTTTGGGTGTCTGAAGAAGGAGCCTGGGTGTAGCTGGGTTGAGGTGAACTCTGAGGTGCATATGTTTCTTGTTGGGGACAAAGCTCATCCTAGGTGCACAGACATATATACAAACCTGGATTTGTTGACAAGTGATATGAAGTTGGCTGGATATGAAATGGATGGTGAATTTGCACCCATTTCTATTTGCATTTAGGAGTGGGCAGAAAAAACCATAACCGCGTAACCGTTTAAAAAACAAAAAACCATTATTTTTCCGGTTAACAGTGTCGCTTTTTAAAAAATCACAGTACAGTTAACCATTTAAAATGAAAAAATGGTTTAACGATCGATCGGTTCACCATTTTAAAATTAATAAGCTTCTGTTTACCGAAGTAATCTATGCAGCTACCCTAGCCGCGCAACCAGGCCAGAGAAAACAATGCCTTTCTACTTCCATCTTTGACCAGAGCTGCCGGTCTGATTTAATCTAGACGATCGATCTCTTCTGCTCCATATCCAGGTATTTCATCCTCCATGCTCCTTTTCTCACATTCAATATTTGATTTCATCACCTTGAATTATACAGATATATTCGTGACTTTTTCTATTTGCTTTTGTTCTTTTTTTCTCGACTTTCCTTTTTGTTAAATAAGCCGTATGCACCCCTTTGCTGAATTTGGGAACTTCCCAGTTAGGGTGTCTCACTGATCTGAGTCATGATTTTTGGCATATCTGAAACGAACTAATGGAGTATTGGTTTCCCTCTGTTTATATAACTGGGCTTCCACTTTCAAGAATATGTATGAAATAGTATCACTATGAGTCGTGAAGAATTAGAAACTAGAATTGCCTACATTTGACATATTTTTTGCCAATTCCCTGTTGGGTGTTGAGAAGCTTTAAGAAGAAGTCTACTTTTTGAGTGTGTGGATAACTTACCTGTATCAAGAAATTATTGTGGTTTAGAGAGTGAACTAGAAGGTGGGATAAAATGTGTTTTTTTGTTTGTTCTGTGCAGGATTAGACGATTAGTGCTTGTTACTGGATTACAGTTTGATTACTTCAACCAACTAGCTAGTTTAATTCAAACCATATTTTCCATAATATTTTTATTTAATTTGATGAAGCTTTATATCATCAATTTTACAATCTCTACCCAAACTTTTTAACATATTCTCTTGGTCAGATGCTTAGTGTGGAGTATGCATTCTTTTGTGTTGTTACATACTACTTAACTTTACTTATCTTTTCCATTAATAGATGTCAGACATCAATAATACTAAATTATGGCATATATTTGAGTCAGTATAAATTTGAAAATGTTTCAGTTAGCTGGAATTTTAATTTGCTGAGTCTAGCTTTTGCCTTTAAATGCTTATTTTTTGTTATACACTTGACTTTATTTGTGTTTTCTTTTAATAGATGTCAGACATAAATCCGATGGAAACTGGTGAAGAGTGCTTGGGGTGAGGAAGAAGTGATTCGATTGAAGTTGATTCTGAAAACATGGGTGTGGATGGAGTTGAAACAGAAAGTAACTCCACTAAGAGCAAATCATATACTCAAAATGAAAAAGCTCAATCATCAATTTCTGTGGTGAGTGTTCTGGACCATTTAAGAAAAGAAAAAAATCAATCTATTGGGAGCACTTGAGCAGCCTGTGATTGACGAGTCTGTTTCACCTGTTGAAGAGACTTGGCTGAATGAGTCAGGTATATATATTGAATATTTATAGAGTTAATTATCAAAATAGGACTAAAAGTCATTCACTTTGCACAAATAGGACCAAAAAATAAACTATGTTTCCATAGGACTAATTATGTTTGTCTTGGACAAATATACCCTTATACCTATTGGAATGTTTTAATTCATAATAAAATAATAAAAAATAATAAAAATTCGTAAAATATACCAAAAAATTAATAAAAATATTTTGAATAATAATAAATTTTAAAAAAAAAATTAAAAAAATAAAAAAAAAAAAAAAAAAATTTAAAAAAAAAATCAAAAAAATATTTTTTTGTCACCGCCGCCTATACCGCCCCAGCACCACCACCTCTAGTCATTTGGGGAAAAAATGCCAAATTTATTATGAATTCCACATTTTTGGCATAACTCAGAATGATTTAAGATGGAAGAAAAAAATGTTGGCATTCTCAAAGAGAAATATGCCATATTTTTGGCATTTTCCGAAAAAAATGGAAGTTTGTAGGAAATATGACATTTTTTTTTAACGGTCGGAGGTGGTGGTGCAGGGAGGCAGTACCACCACCTCCTGTCACCGGGGTAAAAAAATGCCAAAAAAATTATGAATGCCATATTTTTGGCAAAAGTCAAAAGGATTCAAGTTGGCAGAATGAAAATGTTGGCATTCTCATAGAGAAATATGCCATTTTTGTGGAATTTAAAAAAAAAAGTGGCATTTTTTACACCGATCGGAGGTGGTGGTTCAGGGAGGTAGTACAGGCGGTGGGAAAGGTATCCATATTTTTTTAAATTTTTTTAATGGAGTTTTACTATTTTTTTTATTAATTTTCAAAAAAAAAATTATTTTTTTTAATTAAAATTTTATTAATTTTTTTATTATTTTTCTACAAATTATTGAAATTTTTTCGAATTTATTATGAATTAAACATTTAATTATGACTTTTAGCTATCTTTTACTAATATTTAAAGGAGGGGTAAGAATGGAAGGAAGAAATGAGTATGTTTCTAATAGGACCACTATGGTCCTATTTTGGAATAAAAAACATAGCAAGTCCTATTTTGAGTTTTTGCCATAGTTTTAGTCCTATTTGAAGTAATTTCTAATATTTATATTGATCTGCAATTCTGCATCAGTCGGACACACAAACATTTCTGTTTTTCTTTACTCTTAATTTTAGGCAATGGAATTCAAGCAATAAATATATTTAATATCAGTGCTGCTGCATCCAAACTCTTTTGGGTTTAAGGCTTGGATGTTGTTGTTGTTGTAGTATTAGTGCTGCTGCATATGTCTGAGTCGTTTAAATTTGAAAATGTTTCAGTTAAGTGGAGTTTTAATTTGTTGAGCCTATATTTTACCTTTAGATGCCTTTTCTTTCCTGTTTAGATCTGAAGTGGGTCACTTGTCGGTTCACAAAAACATTTTGTAAGTCCCTTTTAATTGTAATGTTGTGTTTGAGGACATATGCAACTTTTATTTCCTAGCATGCATTAAATAATGGGGTTTTGGTTTTTAAACTAACTAAATGAGATTAGGAGAAAAACTAGCACAACCCACATTTTTTAATTGCTAAGTTTATTTATGTCATTAGAGAAAAAGAAACATGCTTTTGTGGTTTCTGTAATTATTATATATGTATGTTAGCATTTAGCATATACTAGCTTCGTCTTACAAATTGTGTCCATTTTTTCTTGATACTTCGTATAATTGTATGCAAGTTACCATGGGGAGGTTTTGGCATGCAGCGGAAGGGAACATAAGTTGATGGAGTTCTTGAAGTTGGGCAGGAGTATTTATGTTGTGATCAGAAGAAGAGCAGAAATAGAAAGATAATCTCAGAAATTTTCTGAAGATAGGCTGGGAATGTGAAGAGGTTTATAAATCCTTCATTAGCTCCTAGGGTGATTGCTTTGCTTCTGGAATTAATTTGTTTTTAAGTTTGAGTGAGTTATTCATGTTATGTCACAGCAATGCAATAGATTTTTTTTATACTGTCTGTCAACTTTTAATGTCACTTTCATTTTTGTAGGGAAATAAAACGCATCTTGTACTTACCACTATGTTGTACACTTGAGCAGCTTATGTTTTTTAGAGATGGAGATTAATCATGAGACTCGGTTTAAATCTAGAATTTTATCTTGGAGATTTGTTAATACTGATGTTTCGTATATCAATTTAGTTGTATTCGCTAACACTCATTTAGTCTTGTATTTTTATTAGTAGTCTTGAAGACTTGATCTCCTTGTGGTTTTCTGTTTGGGTTCTATGATTTCTGGTTAACTGATTTGTGGTTGACCAAAATTTTGGTAAAGTGATACCCGGTTAACCGAAGTTATGGTCGGGATAATGATATAAAAAATAGGGAAAACTGTCAAATAGGTCCTCGAACTTTCATAAAAAAGTCAACTAAGTCCTTCTATAGGAGACTCTGTCCGGTCGTCGCGATTTGGGGTGGTTCCCGGTGTAATTTTGTGATGAAATTTTTTGAGCATCTTATTTATCAAGTCTATTTTACTCTTACCAAATTTCAGCTAAAAATTTAATCGGGAGCGCATTCAAATTAATTCGAGACCGCAAAAATGCGCAGTTATCTTCAAGAATTAATTTGAATGTGTTCCTGATTGAATTTTTAGCTGAAATTTGGTATGAGTAAACTACACTTGGTGAATAAGATGCTTAAAAAATTTCATCAAAAAAATCCACCGGGAACTGCCCCAAATCGCAATGGACGGACAAAACCTCCTATAAAAGGACTTAATTGACCTTTTTATGAAAGTTTGAAGACCTATTTGACAATTTTCCCTAAAAAATACAGTAACCAATTTTTCGGTTTACCGAAGTGGGTTAATCAAACCTAGGCATGGACCTGGTTCGGGCCGCCCGCCACTGTGCAAGCCCGGAACCGGCCCGGTTCTCGGGTCCGGGTCCAGGTCGGGCCTAGGCCCAGTGGGGTGGCCGGGTCCGGGCTCGGGCCTTGAATTTGGCGAACCGGCCGGGTCGGGCCCGGGCCCGGGCCGAATTGATTTTTTTTTTAATTTTTTTTTTCTTTTTTTGGGGTTAGCCAAGTTGGGCTTGATGGTTAGGAGGGGTTTGGGGGTGAGTGGGGGGGTTAGGAAAGCAAAAAAAAAAAAAAAAAAAAAAATTATAACCGAACCGGAGGCCCGGCCCGGCCCGGCCCGGACCCGGACCGGACCCGGTGGCTACCCGGGCCGGTCCCGGGCCTTCCTTCCCAAAAAAAAAGCCCGGCCAGGCCCGGCCCGGAACCGGAACCGGCCCGGCCCGGGTCCATGACTAATCAAACCCATTTAACCGACCATGCCCCACTCCTATTTGTAGTGACGGAGATGAGCTACAAAATTAATTTCTTTATTGAACTATGTGAATGTGACCCAAAATTGATAATAGGTAAGTCGCTATTTAACCTATTTTGGTTCCTCAAACTAGTGTTTTATTAGGACATTGTCCCGGATGAATGTTGTGAATGTTTGAATAGTCGAATACTTTTTAAGATATATTTATAGAATATATAAATAATTCGTTGTTTTACTTCAAACAAACGTTCGTTAATTGTGGGTAGTAATTTAATTAAAGATAATATATTAAAAATTGACATTGAAAAGTAACACATCACACATCAAACATTACATTGTTATATTTTGAAAAACCTCCTTATAAACAATAATTACTGTCTTGATGAAGAAATTTGCTTCTTTTAAAAGCATGACTCTTAAGTCTTAAGGTGATTTTACTCATTACCCTTGGTATTGGAATGCACACAATTAGTCATTAATGAAACTTATCTCTCAAGGTATAAATCAAATTTTATGTGATAACATTTAATCTTGACTTTTATTGATTCATTGTATACCATCACAGGAAATTGCTTTCTTCGGAAATTAAACAAAGTTGTCATATGGTGAAACTAAATACTCTTTTGCTTAGATAAAAGTTGAAGTCTAAATACGGAGCATTGATAAATTGAACATTACAAAGTAAAGAAGCCAATATATGAAAGCAAACAAGTATGACGGTGTTAGTTACATCCGTGATTGGGTGGGTAACTTGCCCTAAAAAAGTCCAATAGAGACATTTTTGCTCTAAAACTAACCTTTGCATTTTTATCTAGACCTTAATGGTCAATATGCACATTCTCCCTTACTAAACCAATGGAGAATTGTGGAAGTCACACACGCAGGCCCAGTTATGCTAGGGTTTTGCCGTTGTTCACCGATGGTAAACAATTGGCATCTCTTGGGCTTTCATTTAATCCGTGGCACCTTGCGACCATTCAGATCGCCTAATTGAAAATGAAATTAATTATCTCCTCGAATCTCGATAATCTAGAAAAGTTGAACACCGTAAGTAATATTTTCTTGTTCTATATACTTCTAGTTTAAATTATG
Organism: Cuscuta epithymum; assembly: GCA_945859915.1. Taxonomy (NCBI): domain Eukaryota; kingdom Viridiplantae; phylum Streptophyta; class Magnoliopsida; order Solanales; family Convolvulaceae; genus Cuscuta; species Cuscuta epithymum. The sequence continues at coordinate 587,651 of CAMAPF010000114.1, read as the reverse complement.
TTTCTTTCTTTACTCTGGTATTCAATTCTCTCTTCAAACATATCTCTCAAATTCTCTTCGATTGCCGCCTCAGACACTAAGCTTCTCGATTAATTCTTCCGTCTTCATCTACCACATACGAAATCTGTGAATGCCTTTTACAATTGCAGACCGGTAATTGAGTTTTCCATTTTGGGGTTCTAGTTCTAACTTTGATGAATTTTAATTACAAGTTGTCATTAACCAGATTCAGGGCTAATGTTTTTAAACATTTAACAGTAAATCTGTTTTGTATTGCAGGTATTGTTGATTACATATAACTAGTGTTTCTTTATAGCTAATATCCAGGCCGTCCTGGTAGATAGTTTCAAACTTTCAATCATAGTTTCCAAAATTTTAAATAATATCATTAAAATACGGCTGATTTGAGGGAACATTTATTGATTTTTTTTGTTTGTATTTTTTTGTATGAACTATGATGTACCATACTTTATGTATTGATTTATATGAATTTGCTTTTGCAATAAATTTTTTGACCTCAAGGGCCCATTTTTGTTATATGTCCCGGGTCCTCAAAATGTCAGGACCGGGTCTGGATGTAACTTGCGCACATGAAGATGTTAACCGCGCATTAGAAGATGTAACGTCATGTATGATCAAATGTAATTCCAAGAATAGTATACAAATGTAACTCCCACATGGAAATGTAAACCGCACATGTAGAAATGTAATATCATGTTTTACCAAAATGTAAATCAAAATAAACAAACTCGATGTCTTAAAATCCTCTAAAAGATATAAAATGTAAAGAGTATTTTAGCAAAAAGTGTATAAATATGAAAACATATATTGCAAAAAAATGTATGAATGTAAAAAAATATCACAGAAAAAATAGTATAAGAACATGAAATGCAATATACTTATTTTATATAGATTAATGAAATTTTTGTTATGAATTTGTTAAGAATAAAAACATGGATTAAGGTTTTAGTAAAATTGGTGAAAGAAAAGTAATTGGTATGAATTAGTAAATAAATTTGGAAGTTGAGGATAAAGAAAAGTAAAATTGCAATTAAACTTTAGGGGGCGGAAACCCAGATGCCATAAGAGGCCCCAAATTCATGGGCTTGGTCTAGGGCTCCGCCGAATGAGAATATAGGATGTTAGGAAGTTTTTGCTTGGACTGGATTCAGTTATAGACCAAACTACCGAATTGGATTTAAATAAATCAAACAAACTTTAATAGATCATGCAAGATCAGACTTCTATAATTATAAATACAAAAAGATCATATATCTGTCAGACCAAACAAGATCAGACTATATTTAAACAGACCAAACTAAACCAGATCAAAAAAATTAATTCAAATAAAAAGATCCTTATTCAAAACTAGTAGACTATAGACTCTTCGCCCCATGTCAAAACTGGGTAGCAGAGCTGGTTTTTAGCATGTTCAACATGTTCTACAAAACAGGGCCTCCCGTTTTCCGGGGTCCCAATTTTTAATAAAATTATTAGTATTACACAGTTATAATGTATATAAATACTAATCAATAAAATAAAGACTGTTTGTCGGTACTTTTACCCATGTTTTACTCAAATTAATTGAGTGATGAGTTGCATTGTTTTAAATCAAGTATTGAGTGAATTTTAGATTTTTTATTACATTATTTGATGAGTATTCAATTGATTTCAGTATAAGTAGTTAGATTGAGTTTTTATTTTTATTTTTTATGTTAATATGAGGCCTCGATTTTACGTTTGGAACCGGGCCTCCAAATTCATTAGACAGCTCTGTTGGGTGGGCAACTAAACTAACCAAGCTAAACACAACCACAATGGGGTCAAAACTCGACTATTTACATAATGAAAACGGTAGATCGTGATTAGACAATTCCCAAATTGAATGTTTGATATGTAGCTTAGTTAAATAGTAGTTGAAATTAGTCCAACATAAATATTTGATATACATGTCATATATTATAAACTTGTATTTTTACGGATTTAGTCGAAGGGTTTTCGCAGCAGTGGCTGCTTCGAATGAGGCCATGTGCCTTACCCTCACACCCGGCTTAATATCAAGATTTCATATCACCCGTTTTAAGTTTAAATATTGCTAATTTTTTCAATAGTCATAACATTTTACTCGTAATGAATTATAAGAGCCATAATTTATCAAATTGAATATATTTCAGAGCTCTATACTCTCTCAGGGGTCGTTTGGCGATCTTGACCACCTGGTTCCTCCCCTGACCTTGACAAAGGTTCATTGTTTGACTGGATATAGTTTGCACCATGGTTCAAGCGGTTGAAGATTCCTTCATTTAAATAACAATTACAGAAAATAACAATTACAGAATTCACTCAAAGACAATAGATTGTGGATAATAATTTCGTGTGCATCTTTCGTGTGCATATTTCGTGTCTAACACTCAAGTAATATACGTGTTGTCAAAAAAAGAAAACCCAAGTAATATACAATGATTGATGGCCGATTACAACCCTGTTATAGGTACCCCCAATTGGTACCCCAACCTATTTTTGTGACTCACAAAAGCTCACCTCAATTATTGAATTGTCCCACTTTAATGAGATGCTTTTGTGAGCCACAAAATAGGGTGGGATACAAATTGGGGGTACCAATTGGGGTGCCAAGTGAGGCGGCAGTCACTATCCGCAACACATGTGCATTAACGATACATTTGCACATATCATGTCAGTGCATTAGTGCAACAATGCCAAATAAAGATCAATCATGACAAAATTATTCGTGTAACTTGGAATTTTTGCTAACTTGTTGTTTTGATTGTTCACTTTGTCATTGTCTTTTTAAGTAAATAATTTTTTATTTAGTTACTTCTTTCTTCTCTACACAAACATCAACCATACATTTTTTACTTTATTAATTTTCATATCGATTAAACTTAATAAAATCTAAAGAAACAGAGGGAGTAATAAAGATCAAATCATGAAAATGTAATGCTGTTTATGCGTAAACCTTGTAGAATTAGGCTATGTTTGAAACAGTTTTAACAATTTTTTCCAAACAAGCCTAGCTCATTAAGCTAGTCAGTTGAGATTCATATAAATAAAAACAATTTCTAATTCAGATAGTAGTAGTTTTCAAAAAAAAAAGAAAAGAGTCAAATAAGACCTTCATTATTATGAAATCGTCACATAAGGTCATGTACTCAATAAAGTGTCATATAAATGTGCTTACTAGTAAAAAACAATCAAATAAGTCCTAACGACCTATTTACAACCTCTTAATCCCGATTTTAGTGTTCTTGAAATCATCTTTTTATAATAGATTATACGGCACACGTCGAATATTTTTCTAGGATTGGTTGAATTACAAGTAAAAAAATTGACACGTAGGCTAATATCAGGATTAAGAGGTTGTCAAAGGGTCATTAGGACTCATTCGATTGTTTTTTATAAGTAGACATATTTATATGATACTTTATTAAGTATATGAGTTTATGTGACGATTTCATAATAGTAGAAAGCTTTATTTGACTCTTTTTCGGAAAAAAATCAGTTAGTAACTTTTAATTCAGACATTAATCTTCATAGTGGTGTCAAACATAGCCAATGAACAATTATTACAATGTTTCTATTTTAACTTGAATTAAACCACATATCCTTATTAATTATTAAACCTAAAAGTTGCAACATTCTCGTTAAGATTCAAACGAATCTATGACGGAGTACATGATTTTCGGAGTGTAACAATAATAATACGACTATAATAGGACTCCGTACGAAACATGTCAGCCCAAAACGGGTAATTCATTTTTACCATGAAACAATTTCCTGGGAAATTCTTGCGGAATTGATGGGTGAGAGGGCACCAAACCTCCTCGCTATATTTCTTCCGCTGAGATTTTGTGATTTTGATAATAAATAAATAAATAAAAATGCACCGACCACTGAGCACAACCCGACCAATCCAAGAACAAAAGGAAGACGATGCATTTATGTTTTTTCTAAAAAGAAGAAGAAAAGGAAGAACAACAAAAAACTTCTTAAATTCTTTGCTAAGGATTGATCGATTCATCAAGAAATATCATCTTCTCGGTCCCCGCTTGAGTCAATCCAACTGTACGTTATTACATATATTCGAGCTGGTCCTGTTTCTAGATTATGTATCCTGATTTCAATAAAGATCTGTTTTTTCTTCTTTGTCGGGCTCGTTTACATTAGCATTCATCTGGATTTTTAATTTCTTATCTGCTCTTGATTTTATATCATATGTTTGAGCATGATTTGTATTATTATTATTATTTGATTGAAAGAACTCTGGAAATGACCCCCCACTGTGATTATTTCAAATTTTGTGGAAATCCTTACTTTGGGTTTTATAATTATATGCTATGCCTTTGGTTTTTAGCTTTGAATTTGGAGCTTACAGATTTTTTATAGCAATTTGGTCTTGGGTAGTAAATATTCGATTCACCCGGTAATCCAGTAATAAATTTTGAATGTCCTTACAAATTGTGATTTCAGGCCGTACCTAAATTTTGATTCCTGTCTGGTTAACATGTTTTTTGCTCTCTTTTTTGTTTTGTTTTATATTGGTTTCTCTTCTATGTGGTTTCTTTCAGAGGAACTAATCTGCTCAAGGGGGGGACATAAATACGTTACAGCCTCTTCCTAGGATGACAATTGAAAACGTTAAACATAGTAATAAAGAAAGGAATCCAAGGAAGAGCAATGGATTTGGGGTTAATGAGAAGTCGCCGCTGTTGCCTAGTAAGAACGAGGAAGGTTCCGGGTTCGATGAGTTCAATGGGGCTTCTTTTAGCGGAGCTGTTTTTAATTTGTCAACCACTATTGTTGGGGCTGGAATTATGGCATTACCTGCAACTATGAAAGTTTTGGGTCTTATCTTGGGGGTCGCTGTGATCATAATCATGGCATTCCTGACAGAAGCTTCAATTGAGTTTTTGCTAAGGTTTAGTAGGACTGCTAAATCAACTTCTTATGGAGCTGTTATGGGGGATGCGTTTGGGAAGTACGGGAAAATGATGCTCCAAATATGTGTCATGATCAACAATGTTGGTGTGCTTGTTGTCTACATGATTATCATAGGTATGAAACAGCTCTTCACCATTTTTGCCACTTCCCATCCCAGAAAAGAGTCCTATTAAAGATTTGTTTTTTCATGATAGATCTGTCCTATACTCCTATTTGGACAAAAGAAGCTATTTTTCATTATATCTACAGTATTCTATTTTCCAGAGTTGTCCCAAGCAATATAAGTATACCAAATCTAGTTAAGCCGACAAATTAGTTTTAAAATACAGGTAAAAATCCTGTAAAATAATTGATTATTTCCACCATTTGTACTGTACTAAAGTTAGACTCATACCTTAGTGATTATTTCCAATAGGTGTACCATAATATTAAAGTAAAAAGACCCCTTTTTGTATGGAGGTATCAAATTCTTTATTTTTATGAATAATATCCATTTATAACATTTTTTTAGTTATTGGTATTCTTTTTGTGATTTCAAATAGGTGATGTGCTTTCTGGAACAACCGAAAGTGGAGTTCATCACAATGGTGTTCTGGAAGGGTGGTTTGGGATGCACTGGTGGAATGGGAGATTCTTTGTCCTTTTGGTTACTACTATTTGCATATTTGCACCACTGGCTTGCTTAAAACGCATAGGTAATTTTTTAGGAAATAAATGCTTGAAACCATTTGCTAAAAGCTGTTACCGAAAGTGTTAAAATCTTCATTGCTCTCATTAATTCCAATAAATTGAATTTATTTTTTGTTTTTCTATACATACAGAGTTGTTGAGAGCTATAAATAGAATTAACTCATAATTTAATATAAGAATGGAGTGTTTGGTATTTCTTTCCCCACTTGTCCTATTTGAATTGTGATCATATCATGCCCGCCTAATCAAGTAATCATTTATTGTTATTGCAGATTCATTAAAATTTACATCTGCACTGTCAGTTGCACTGGCTGTTGTTTTCCTTGTTGTGACTGTGGGAATAACCGTATACAAGATTATAAATGGAACTATTGTGAAGCCCAGATTGCTTCCAGATGTTTATGATCTGACTTCATTTTTAAGGCTATTCACTGTAGTCCCTGTCCTTGTCACAGCTTATATCTGCCACTATAATGGTATGCAATATTGGTGTGAATTTTTTTCTATATTTAACCCACTCGAGTTTTGATTTTGTAAGAGGCATCAAAACTGTTAAAAATGTGAATCCGTTTCGAACACGACAAGTAGTAGGAAAAGAAACCAGTAAGGAAGAGAAGAAGATAATTGGAAGTAAAGGAAATTAGGGAGGGGGGTATATGTGAACAACCGCAATAGTTTTTATTTTGCTCAAGCTCATTTTATTATGTATTTCATTATAAAAAGACAAAAAAAATCTGAATATATCTGGATATTCCTAAGAAGTTGCTTACCTAATAAAATTCCAAGGTCACATAATTGCTATTAGTTTCTTGTTGAAAAGCATATTCCAAGGTGAGGCCAAGCATTATAAACTAACTTTCTTTGACAGTTGCCCCCTTGCCTAGCATTTTGGGGATCCAAACATACCATGAGTTAAGGTTGTCAATGAATCTTAAAATCTCATGATTATGCTGGTAGAAATGCTAAAGGTATGTGTGGATCATCACGAAGAATGCTAGGGACAGGAAATATATTGCTAATGAAAATTAAATTCTTCTGTTTGGTTAAATCCTGGAAAATTCAAGGGAAAGCAAAATATGATTAGGTTTCTTACATGAATTTATATTTTGTATCTTTAAATAATAGGCATAAATAAAGCTAGTACCCACAAAGTTTCTAATATAAATTCTGTTGAGTTTTATCATATCATTTATTTACTCCCACATTTTTTTCATTATAGTTTTCCTATATGTCCTCCCTCCCTCCTAGCATTTTCTGAGTTGCAATCAAACCCTAAAAATAGTGAGTTTCCTTCAGAAGTTGCAATGATCAACTATACTGAATTTTCTTTCAAAAAATTATAAAGATTTCGAAGCTCTTGAGGTATTCATGTTGATAAAGTACATGAGCACAGAATAACACCGATATTAATGGCTCCTAATAATAATAATAATAATTAATTTTTAACTCATATCCTGATAGACCAGGCAGATTCTTGAAGAATACCCCTTTTTTGATAATATAGTATTTTTCAGTTCATACCATTGACAATGAACTCGAGGACAACACACAGATAAAAGCAGTGGTTAGGGCCTCACTCACGCTTTGCTCAAGTGTCTATGTATTAACAAGCATCTTTGGATTCCTCTTGTTCGGCGATGAAACTCTTGATGATGTTCTTGCAAACTTCGACACTGATCTTGGAATCCCATTTGGTTCTGTTCTCAATGACATTGTCCGTGTCAGCTATGTTGCACACTTAATGCTGGTCTTTCCTATCGTCTTCTATCCATTGAGGCTCAACTTGGATGGTTTGATCTTCCCATCTTCAAGGCCTTTGGTGCTTGATAATGCGAGGTTCGGATTGGTTAGTGGTGGGCTTATATCTGTCATCTTCCTGGGTGCAAATTTCATTCCCAGCATTTGGGATGCTTTCCAGTTCACAGGAGCAACGGCTGCTGTTTGTGTTGGGTTCATATTTCCTGCTGCTGTTACGCTTAGGTAACTCTCTATTAACTTGTGACTGAAGTTAATAGGAAAAGCACCTTATCTTGTGCGGTTGTGCCTTTGGACTTGCATGTTTTACTATTGTCCTTTCCAATCTTATATATTTATATTTTTAGAGAAAACTGTCAAATAAGCCCCCGTACTATACCAGAGAAGTCAATTAAACCCTCCTACTTTGAAAACACCCAATTAAACCCCCAAACTTCTAAAAAACGTTCAATTAGACTTTTTATCAGGTTAAGAACCGGTTTCCCGGTTGACTGCTCACGTGGCAACCCCGTGGCAGGCCACATGACGATTATATTCTTTTTTCCTTTATTTTTCTCCTTTTTTCTTTTCTATTTCATTTTCTATTTCTCTTTCCTATTCTTTTGCTGGTTCTCCTCTTCCCAGACTTATGTATCTGTCGTTCCCCGTCTTCCCATGACTTCCGTCACTTCCCATTCTGCCTCCCTGGCGGCTTTATTGTAAACTCAGGTGGCTTTCTCCTTCATATCCAAGAACCTGAGCAAACACGGCTCTTCTTGTCGCGACCTCCGACGAACTCCGCAAAGGGGCGGCAAATCCAGTGAAGGGGGCTCCTCTCTATGCGAACAGGAAAAGTCAACGGAGCTGGTTCCGACTGCGGCCATTTGACCCTGTTGTTTTAGGCTCAAATCGAGAAGCAAATTGAGAATCTCAATTTGAGATCTTCCGGTACCGAAGCAATTTGAGAATCTCAATTTACTTTGGCGGCTTCTTCCGCCGAATTGAAGGTTCAGAGCAAACGTGCGGCTGTTCTTGCCATAATCTCCGGCGAACTCCGGCAGCAACTTTGGCGACGACACCCTCTCTCCGGCGAAGGAAGCCTCTCTACTCTCTGTCAATGGAAAAAAAGAAACAACGAAACAAAGAGAGAAAGAAATCACGAAAGGAAAAGTGAAAAACAAAGAGGAAGAGGAGTGAAGAGGGGAAGTAAGGTCCCTGGGAAGATGAATATAAGGAACGGCAGAAAACCAGAAAAGAAAAGGGTAGACAAAAAAAGAAGGGAAAAAGAAAAAGGAGAAATAATAAAGAAAAAAGAATACAACTGCCATGTGGCCTGCCACGTGGCTGCCACGTGAGCAGTCAACCGGGAAACCAGTTTTTAACCTGCTAAACAGTCCAATTGAACGTTTTTTAGAAGTTTGGGGGGTTTAATCGGGTGTTTTTAAAGTACGAGGGTTTAATTGACTTTTCCGGTATAGTACGGAGGCTTATTTGACAGTTTTCTCTTATTTTTATTATACTCTATAAAGATTAAGAAATCTAATCATATGAAAAAAACTTTAATCACATTTCATGTTTGTTTCTTTGCATTGTCTATGATAAAACAAAACACAAGAATTTTAAAACAATTCTTAGCATTGTAGTCCTTTCTCTTTCCGATATCCAAACACACCATATAGTATGGTTATAAGTTATGACAACAATTTCACATTAAACTGTCAACTAAATGGTGAACCTGGAGTGAACTTGGCATTTTTCTTTCGGGGGAAGGGGCCAATCTACTAAAATATATTTAGAAATCCTGGCATAGCATTTGACTATATAGTGTTTTCATGTTTCAGGGATAGGTATGGCATATCAACAAGAAAGGATAAGATATTATGTACCTTTATGATAGTCCTGGCAGTGTTATCAAATCTGATCGCTATATACAGCGACGCCTATGCGTTGTTTAAGAAGAAAGCATTGGTGCCCGCATGATTGCAGATACGTGATCATATAATATACCGAGTATATATTTGTATAGGGAAAGTAGCAATTTTTATTGGAACTGATGATGATTTTGAATAAAGATGAATATGCATTCTGCTCAATATTGAGCTGAGCAGACAGCAGTGCTACCAAAAATGCATGTATGTAGTAGAGTTTGTTTTGTATTATTAGAAGGTTGCAATGTACTAATAAAAAATGGAGTATTTGTTAGTTAATTGCGCATTATCATTCAAGTATCAATTGATTTTTTTATTTTTTAGTTTATTCAGAAATATCAATTTAACTCCCTCTATTGATATCTGTTAGGTTAAAAACAAAAATATCAAATATTTCACTTACATTAATTTATTAAGATGTTGTTCATTACTCCATATGCTACGAAATAAAATATTATCTGAGTTTTGCCAGAATTCTAAGATATATAAAGTGGTAATGTGGAAAACATAAAATGTCTGAGATTCATACTAGGAGATGATTTTGCAAGTGTTTTTATAAAACAGGGCCGATGAAATGTTATTTAGGGTATTTTTACTTGATTTGTTTTCTGTCTCAGATAAGTTCAGAACGGACTAGATTTAAATTTATGAGTAAAAACATCTTAATTAAAGAATCGTATGAATAGCTCACAAAGAGAAATTATAACACAAATATATACCCATCAAAGACAAAATATACAGTAATACATTCCGTTATTCACATTTCACTTTCTTTTTTAGGACATTTCCAAATTATTGTCCAACTTTTTTTTTTTAAATTTAATTTACTCAAAAGAATGATACAATACATTAATACTCTGTATACAAAGAATTATTTGTAGTATATATTTTAATTTCCAAATACATATTTGGAAATTATTAGTACAGAATCAAAAAGTCATTTTCACATCTTTACAAAAACTTTCACATGAAAGGGAGGGAGAGAGAATAGGAAAAGACTGACGGAAATGAAAGATGGTTGTTACCTGCTTTTCAATACTTCAAGATCTGGTTGATAAGAAAGAAAAGGAGATGGTGAGAGTGAATCGCAGCAATAGAAAATTAAAATCGAATTTTAAGGATTTCTTTGAAACTACCTAACAATAAGCAATGCAATGGCTAATCGCAAATCTCTCGTGCGAAGAAAAGAACATTTGAACCTTTCAATTTTACTCACTTTTTAGAATTCTAGCCTTGACCCGTTTTGCAAGCCATTGCTAATTCATCCCTTAACTTAATACATTCGGCATTTTATGGCCATTTATAACATTACGTAGCATAAAATGTTCTTTCTGTGAATGCAAGTCTGCAAGGTGTTTGATTGAGTGCCCCTTTCACAAAATCCTGCTAGATTTTTTATTCAATTATTATCCACAGAGGGTATCAGCTGGAGAGAATTTGAAAGAGTGATTATACAGGTACCTTATAAAGAATTAAACAAGAAGAATTGAAAAATGGAGGATAACTCAGGAGCCCCAGGAAAAAAACATGGAACCACCACTCGCCGGCGTTATCTAGCCAGAGAATTTGGTTCCAGGTTCAGGTCGCCCATTGATCTATCTGCTAGGCGTAGCCTTTCCCCAAATCTCAGGCAGGCAGAAGTGATTTCAGTGAGTGGAAAAACATCACCCGGGGCTTTGTCAGATCATGTGTTGAAGCAACCAGCAAATGCCATCCAGAATCAGACCGAACCACTAAGAAAACCCTCACCTGAAAAGAAGAGAGTTTCTCTTGAGGGAAACAGTTTTGCAGATCAAACAGAAAAATCTAGACCTTCAGATGCTTTTTCTTTGAATTATAGGACGGATTATCATAGACAGTCAAACACGTCAGATGGCAAACCTTCCTCAGAATCAATGGAAAAAGGTATTCATATGAGAAAAGAGGAAAAAGTAAACACGTTGATACATCACCTCTTTCAGGATCAGAAGCACTTTCTTACAAAGACTGTCTTTGGATGCAGCTAATGGACCAACCCAAGATGAACCTTCAAGACCGCTACCATTTGTTAGAAATGAGAAACAAGGCATTGGGTTTCTCTCAGTTGATGATAATTCACTGACAATAAGGAATGGATCACCAACTGGAGGAAATGCGCAATCTTTGTCAATGACAGCGAATACCAGATCATTGAGTAGTCTACACTCTGAGCTCCTGGACAGGTGGCCAAGTAGAACATGCGGGAAAGCAAGTTCTGATTCTTCAAATAGAGGTAAAACCGATGAGCTTTCCAGACCACTACAGAAATTTTCGACAGAAGGTGTGAGATTTTTTCCAGAGAGTTATAGTTCAACAGGCAGTTCAAATTGTCAGCGGTTAAATCAGAGTAGATGGCGAAGAACAACAGGAGAGAACGTAAGGGTTGGTTCTTTTTCAATAGATTCTCAGCCATCACAAAGAGACAAAACATCAACTGTATATCCTGGCTCTCTATCTCGCCATACCTCACCAATCAGAACGCCTACATTGCCTCCCTCGTCATTGCCTATAAGAGTTAATCCATCTGACATGAAGGCTATAACAACTGGGGCATCGATCTTTTTAGCTAAATCACGAGCATTGTCATTGGACGGAGCTACTAAACCACTCCAAAGCTCATCTGTTGACATGCTATCACTAATACTATCAAATGAACGTTCAGAAGCAGACTCGGGGATTCAATTGGTTGGTAATAGTTCGATGGAACTTGAAAACAAAAGAAAACTATCACTTGATGATAATTCTTTGTCCATACCTAGGGAAAGAGCAAAGTTGGTGAATCGTGGAACTAGATCTCGTCCTACCTCGCCTAATAAAGCATCTGCTATGTCTTTCTATGTATCTAAAGAAATCTCGTCTCCAACAAAGGCTCTACCAAGTGCTCCATCAAGAGGAGCTAGTCCTTCTAAGGTTAGGCCATCTAGCCCGTCGAGACTTCCCAATCCAGCCTTCAATTTTGTGGTGAATATAAGGGAAAACGATGAAAATCGTCAAACAGAAGATGCTCATCGACTTGGACTATTACAGAATAGATATTTGCAATGGCAATATGCTAATGCGAAAGCAGATGCTGCAATACTTGCAGAGAATGTTAATACACAGGTTGGCTCTTTATTTTCTGAGTATTTCTTATTTATCCATTCCAATATACTATTTGACCAGGTTTTAGTCCGATTTCGATTTTGGCTGCAGGAAAAGGTGTATAATGTACGAAAAACTGCTTCAAATTTGTGGCAAACAATCATTCAGATGAGAATTGAGCTTCAACAGCTGAGGTTAGAGTTGAAGTTATGGTCAATTTTGAATAAACAGGTAATGATCTTTCTGAAATTTTGTTCCTTATAGATAGAACCATTGTTCGTTACTATGACTACTGTCTTACTGGCATAGTTTTGAAACTGCTTCAATGTGCATCAGATGTCCTGTCTCGAAAAATGGGCTACAATTGAAAAGAACCATATACGTTCAGTTCTGCGAGCTAGCCAAGATATGAAAGCATGCGTTCTGCTTCTTCCCATGACATTAGGGGCAAAGGTACGGTACACAATTTAATTAATCAATATTCATTTAAAGTTGATGGGTTAAACAAGAAATGCATGTATACAAAATACATTTTATACTTTATCTGCTTGATATAGGGTGATGTTCAAGCTGTAAAGTCAACTATTTGCTCAGCTTTTGTTATCATGCAGCATGTGGAATCATCAATATATTTAATGCTCTCGCAAGTGAGTATCATAAATTATTCCTTGCGATCACATCTATGATATTTCCCCATAATTTAAAATAGTAGTTTTACTAATTCCAGATAGGCCATTTTATGATCTTTAAAGTAAAAAAATCCTCAGATGTTTTACTACAAATGATAGCTTTGGACATTTAATTAACAAACACGCAGCTAACACCCAGGTGCTGGACTACGAACTAAATGTATAAATGTATTTTGTCTTCTACATTACAAAATACAAGAGGCTGAATCTGAATAATCTAATTACATGATGCATGCAATTATATGGTCTCTTTTTCCTTCTTTTTGTTTTTGGGGGCGTGGGCCGCGTAGATGAGCCGATGAGTTACATTTCAATGGCACTGTGGTGTCAGTTGTGGCCTATGTGGGGTTAGGTTTAAATAATTTTAAACACTTATTCTTTACAACAAAGAATAAGTGTGTATTTAAACCTAAAATTTATCTAATTTGGGGATTTGGCATTTCATCTCATGCATGTGACAGCTAGAGGGAACAAGCTCTATGGTTGCTGAACTTGCTGGCATTGTGGCACAAGAAAGAGCCATGCTTGATGAATTTGAATTATTAATGGCTCCAATAGCAAAAATGCAGGTGATGTTACAAATTTGGTTGCATACGTTGTCATGTCCTGGCACCTCCCTGTCTAGTGCTAGTTTTCACATCTAGTTTAGTCATATTTCACCAGGATTTTGGCTTTAAAAAATTCTAATAACAAATATGATTTTTCAATACATGTATTTGAAAAAGCTACTGGGTATATACAAAACCATACTTTTAGAAATGTTGGAAGCAATATGCCTTAACATATGGTCACGTTTAGTTCTTGTTGATTATTTAGAAACGGCAAACAATGACAAATATGTTGGGGAAGCTGGAGAAGCATAATACTCCATATATACTTCTTTAGTGTGCACAAAGTATGTTTCACTTGATTTCCTGTAGTTGCTTAGCTGCTTGTCATTGAACATGTGTGAGTTAGAAATAAAAGCGAGATTACTCTGTCACTATAAGATCTGTTTGGAGCTTGGAAAGTGCTATATATGGGGGATATTTTTGAAGGAAGAAAATGTGGGGGGGGGGACAACATCCACTCAAACTCAACAAGTTATGTAGCATTTTTTTGTGTGTTCAGAGTCATTTTTATTTATATATTTATTTCCTTCTATTATTAAAAGACTAAGAATTTTAAGCATATGCAAAAAAGTTAAAACAGTAATCAGATTTTATTCTCCTTTGCATTTTTAGAGGTAAAACCAATCACAAGAAAATAACTTTCTAGCTTCCCCTAGCATTTTCTGGGATTTGGACATACCAATAGTGATAAATATCTAGCAATGAGACAAGTCTACAACATTTTGCATCATGGTGATGTCGTAGTCTTGGAAACAAAAAGTTTGGTTTTCCCTTTCCTTGATTCATCTGTGATGTACATTAAAATATAAGTTCACATGACTATGGAAAGTAGGCAAAGTCATATTGTTTATGGACCCAATATATATTGGTTTCATTTATCTCAACTCATTTTTGGAGTTTTCTTATAGATACTTCCGTTTGTTTGCATCTTGTGTTCAAAGCAGGTAGAAGAATACAACCTTAGGACCTATCTTATGCAGTTGGGCAAAAGTTTGCAGAAGCGGTGAACTGTTGAGATTTGATCTTTATGTAAAAGTCACACAAAGATTGCAAGAAGTGTACATGGGGATACATGTATAGTTCATGGTTTGCCTTTTGGCTTTTTTGTCCTCTAACTTACCCTTGTTGGCATTTAAACCTCTAGTTATAGAAACTAGTTATAGAAATACCCAAATGTTGCCCCTAGACAGAGACCATCAAGAGTTAAGGAACAAATAGTAAAAATAGTTTCGCCTTATTCTTCTTCCCTTTTTTTTTTCTTACTAGTTTTTTTGCATAAGAAGATCAATGTGAATGAATAAAAAGGGTTTATAAATTTCCGGAAAACACTCTCACATGGGTTGTATTTGGAATGAGATCTCCATGGAAGGAGTGATGAGAGAGTGTGAGGATATTTGTCCTGAAATATAAAATAATTTTGAAGCAACAGATTTCTTAGGACTGGGCAAATCATTTGCTTCTTTTTTACAAGTTCAATTCGGTTGGGTTTAAAGCAGGGTGGAGAACTGGAGATGTACAAACAGAATACAAATCAAGTTCGTTCGGTTTACTGATGTCTCGGTATTACCGTATTTCGGTATATAAAAATTTCGGTATTGTATAGCTACGATGTCGGTAAATGTCATGATTTACTTAGACATACGGCATATGAGCATAAAGCTAATTAGCAAAAATCCCAAATCTCAACTCAGGGAAGTCTCACGCCAGTGACAAGTCTCTGGTCGGTCGTCGCACAGTCAGCCCACAATGGGTGAGCATTGGTCGGCTCACGGCGGCTGAGCACAGAGCACAGAGCACCTGTTGGTCTCTAGCCGAGCAACCACTTATCACTCTCGAGTCTCATCTGCTCTATGGCTCTGGGCGCCATTTTTGTTCTTTACTGCAAGATCCGCCCCTGAAGGTTACTATAGCTACATGTATGCGAGATACTTTTCGAGAACCATATGGGAAAAGATATGCAAAGAGGGTCACACTCGTAGCTGCAACTGCAACACGTTCAGTGCTAAGGGAGAACCTACTGCAGCATGGAGGGGTGAAAGACCCTACTGATATATTTAAGGCTAAAGGGTCAAATAGGTCTTTGTACCGGTCGTATAAGCTAAAGTCAGTCCTTGAACTAAAAAAATGTCCAATTCGCACCCTGAATCGGCAAAAACAGGTTCGATTTTCATTATTTACGGGTAAACAACAGGTCACCTGTCTGATTGTCATAGTTGATTACTTGATTGTCGCCTATGCATCTGATGTTGAAACTAAAAGTTCAAATAAGTCCCTAAACTCGTCACAGTTGATCAAAAGACCACCTCAACTATTACCAAGTGTCAAAATTGTAATAAATCGAAAAAAAATTGAAAAAATAAGTTTTTATATTCTAGAGTTTTTCTACTAGGAACCAGAAACAAGACCAAATTAGCAACTGATGGAGTTAAATCCAACTACGAGAGCTAAATATACGTAAGTATGAGAATAATATGGCAGCGTAAGGCAGTTTTTACTCTTTATTCCGGAGAACTAGCAATTGTCTAGCCTCGGTTCAGAACTTGATCGGGGATCCCCCTCTCGGGTGTTTACATCCCATATTTATAGATATTGGGAGATAGTATTTTAGGAGGAATCTAATACAATTAATGTTTCATTCATGAACTATATTCTTGCTCGAAATAGAACTCCTTTGGTGCTTGATTCCCACACAGTTGCTTTCTCCTTTTAGTCGCTGTCATAAAAACAGAATAATCTAAATAACCATAAATAATAGAAAAAATCCCTAGCACCTCGTTCAACCCATGTCGATCGTCCAGGAAGAGGCCGGATCATCAGGATTAAAGAGACTATGACTGCATGTATATGGTAAATACATTGTAACAGTCACATTTTGATCCTTATAAGTGAATACATAGTAACATATTTTCACATTTTTATCCTTAAACTTTATTTGAGTAATGCAGTAGTAAAAGCCACTTTAAAATAATCCACATTTTTGTTCTATTCCTAAGTCTTAAACAATGAGTTGTTCTATTGTTTATATAATGTTTAAGTTATGTAAATTAATTTAGATGTTTCTTCTGTTTGTGGAAATGGCCGGATAAACCTGCAAAAAAGCGTTAGAAAAATAAAATAGCTCGAGTCGCGTAAACGATATCCTCAAGAAAGTATTTCCGACTTGCGAAAACGTTTCCCCAAGGTAAAACGACCTCTTCGGCATAAGCCGACGAGAATCAAATAAACTTTAATCCGGCAGAAATGTATTATTTGATGAGAAAATGTTAAGATAAAGTTCACTTCAAGAACAGCCTTCAGGTGGCCGTATGTACGCAGATAAATACACAAAGAGATCGATGGAACGTTGCTGGCTTATGCCAGATTAGAAACGGCCGAGTCTATTAATGTTTGAATTAAGAATAATGTTGGGATTTTTTTTTTTAGAAAATAACGTTGGGATTATTAAAAGGCCATGTTGAAAATTCCTTAAACCAAATGCCCCAGCCGTTATTATTTTGAAATATTCAATTCACATTCACTTAGTAATATTTTATTAATAGAATATATGGAAGTATTTAATTTAGGGTTTTTTTACAAGAATATTACCAAAATAAAACTTATTTACATAAATATGACTATTCATTACTACAATGTAGTGTTGTGGTAACTTAAGTTCAAAACTTGAACATGAATTACTATGATTTCATTACTACTCTAGTAACTAATCATATTTTTGTAAACCACTTTTATTTTGGTCATATTTATATAATTATTTCTTTAATTTATGAAATTGGTTAATAAAGTATTATTCATTTGAAATACTCTCAATATTTCCAACATCTTCTTTTAAAACTCTCATTAATTATTACATTATGTAAGACTATTATTAATTTCTAAAACTAAAAGTTAAGGGTCATCCAAAAAAAACTAAAAGTTAAGGGGGTAAATATTACATGTATAGTAGAACTGCACAAATCTTCTCAATTGATAAAACCTGCTCGTAGGATTTATGCAACCTGCTTTGGTTGGAGAACCATACAAAAATAGGTTTCATAAGGCCCGTAAAATTGAACTGAGAATTCACACATTTTTCAGTAAGTACTTCAAAAGTCCAACTCCAAAATAAAACCCAAAGCAGATATCACTACAAAAAAAACGGGATTGAGAGGGTATTTTTGTTGGGATTTCCCGAAATCGGTAGGAATTTTGGGATGGATATGTCAAATCCGTGCCAAAAACAGTTTGACACAAGCTATTTGACACGAAATTTTGGTAAATCCATGCAGGGCCGGCCATGGGGGCATTTTGCTTAGACAAGTGTCTAGGGCCCCCAATTTTTAAGGGCCTCCAATTTTTAGAATTAGACTATTACTAATATATCAATCATACTGTATAACCATCATATAAATGGCAATTCATTATAGCCTGTATACACAGTGATATACAGTGATATAAAAAAGTGCTTTGATAAGTATCAGGGACGTATATGTGTATGTAGGGGATCCGAGATTTTCAACTAATTAATCATTCCACAAATGGCAATCCATTAATTAGTGGATTACTTTTGTTAGCCTGTACATCTTTACTTGTTTAGTTCTTTTATTAAATGGTTAGTGACTAGGGAGGAGGGTCTAGGCGTCTAGCCGTTTAGGTATACAAGTATGCAATGTAATTAGAGTAATTATTAGTGCAATACAACTTATACAACTATAAAGTATCGATCTGATTTATTATTTACTCAAACAACTTATTTACTAATTTAGGCGTGTAAAATTATAAATTTATTATAATAATACATTGTGAA
Source organism: Cuscuta epithymum (assembly GCA_945859915.1). NCBI lineage: Eukaryota > Viridiplantae > Streptophyta > Magnoliopsida > Solanales > Convolvulaceae > Cuscuta > Cuscuta epithymum. The sequence goes on along the minus strand of CAMAPF010000114.1, from coordinate 569,158 downwards.
TGTATTAAAAAAACTACATTATACCTTTCAACAAATAATACTTTATACTTACTCAAACAACTCAATTACTCGTGCAAAATTTTTATGTAGTTGAATTATGATATACGGAGTATGTGAGTTTGATAAAAATACTGAATATTTATAATCTTAATATCTTATTTATGAGAGTAGAAATTTTTATTTATGAAGCATTTACTTATTTATAATTTCATCCGTCCCACTAAGATTGTCTAATCTTTCTTTTCCGGTCCGTTCTAATAATATTTTTCATATCAAATTTGATAAAATTTGTGTGATTTTAAGTCTTTTTTTATTCTTAATTTATCAATCATATCAAAGCACTTTTTTAATAACCATACGCCCTTCTCTCTTCTCAATCATATCAAAGCACTTTTTTAATAACCATACGTCCTTCTCTCTTCTCAATATTAGTAGGACGGGGGTAGTATTATTTTGAACGAAAATGTAGGTTTTTTGTGACGGGAAAACGAAAACATGACTTGGAGTACATGTGTACAAAGAGAAGAACAAAGTAACAAATGACTGATTATAAAATCGTTTGTTAGCTCTATGGATCTATAGGTATTAAGAAACAAAAAGTCTATATGATTGTCTAGGGCCTCACAATTGCTCTAGACGGCCCTGAATTCATGCCGTGATAATCCGTGCCGGTGCCAAATTCGTGTCAAATCCGTGCCAAATTCATACTTTAGAATTTCATAGGATATGATGCTGATCTTTTACGTATTTCAGAATTAATGGAAACTCAAATGTAACCATGTATAGGCTAGGCAATTAATTTAATTAGAGGATCTCAAAAGAATAGTGGCAGCAAAGAATGAAAAAAGAAAGTATCATAAATTAAGGCATAGTAATAAAAATGAGAAATGGAACTGAACCATCAATCACGAATCGCTAATAGTCCTTTGGGCATAGAAAACATTTACGGAGTATAACTGTATAAGACATGAGGCATAAAAAATTAAGCAGAATCTGGGATGATGGTTGTGACGTGCCAGACCGCGACATCCTCTCCCTCCTCACGGGGCAAAAACTCACAGACTAACCTATCATTTATGTCTACGAGATTTCGTTGGCATAGACTCATCCAACCCCCGGTCAACCATGTTCGTCCATCGCTCCAAACCTTTGTGTTTGTTTTCCATTCTATTCCTCTTGGGTCACGCAGAATTATAAATGTAGGCAATGTGATATGCTTGATCACAGCCATTGGTATGTACTGCAGGGTCACCCAGATATTCAATGTTATTGTTATTTTTATTTAGTCATGAAAACACTAGCACAGTCCATTACTCATTTTTATATCAAATGTTGGGATTTACCAAGTCATTACGCCTTCCTCGATGAATTTTTGTCACAAAATAAGGGTTTGTTGGTTGAGCACAACGCCCATATATACTTGAAAATATCAAGTTCATAATGATCAGGGACATCCTTAATTTCCACCTTGGACTATCTCTCCCCAGCACAGTCATCTCTCCTTTGCTATCGTCCTGTATATATAATCAAATGAAAATTTCACAAACAAAACTACAAAAACACATGTTCGACATGTAAAAAATAAAAACTACAAGCAGTTTGTATGGGTTGTGTCTCTTTAAATTACTTACTCTTCTAATGCGGAACTCCAGGCGTATCCGATGCTACCGCCTCCTTCTCTTCGTCTTTCCCGTTACCACCATCACCACCACCACCACACCAATTGTATGCATCATCAAATCTAACACTATGATCACCACCGGCCTCCACATCGGTTTCTTTCTTGATTTTTTGAATGATAGAAGTGTTGCCTGAATCCACCGGAAGAGCTTTCGGTGCCTTCCCACTTTCATTTTTTTGCTTCCTTTTTGTGACAACGAGCTTCACATTCTGAAGGCTGCCCATTTCGATCGATCAATCCCTTTAAACAGCTGATAAGCTAGAATGACAATTCGATGGCCAGGTTGAGTATAGAAGGCACACACAAAACATACAATCTATATATATGTTTTCTGATCTGTATGTTTAAATTAAGTTTGAACGTAACAAGATAGCTAGAGTCACTGTTCTAAGAATCGACCTAGTCGGACCGATTAATCGGCCTAGTCGGTCCTCACTGTAGAGGCTAGTCGGCCAAAAAATCGGTCTAGTCGGCCAAAAAATCGGCCTAGTCGGCCGACTAGGCGTCCCTCAACCGCCCGATTAGCGCCTAGCGAGTTTTAGAACAATGGCTAGAGTTGATGGGGAGTTGCGTTATACGGAGTATTATAGACAGGACTAAACTTTGGGTTATTTTGAAGGACACATGTCCTACATGCAGCCCGGGATGACTAACCTATCACAATAGACTAACCTTCATATATACAACAAAATGACACACATCTAAAAAAAAGTACGCTTTTTATTACTCCCTGGTAGTTAAGCATCATCTATATATAGATTTGGTTAATTCAAATAAATGTGCATAGTTCGTACAGTATGTGTGGAAGATTCATTTTGAACAAAGACTATGACTCATAATATATAAACAATTTTCTCAACACAAAACATACATTTAGTTTTGCAAAATCCACAAAAACACAAGAGGCGCACGTGACTTGCACGACCGAGTATCTATTATTTTTCGTGCGAAATCTACCAATTAGAAGCTACCGATCGAGGGAAATATACATGTAAAAGCTAAATATAATCTTTTATTCTCAATGCTAGCCATTTCTTATAATCAAATATTGTATGTTTAGAATATATAGGTGTGATCAGAATATATAGGTGTAATCAAATACCGAAATACAATTCAAGCAGCGGTTTGTTGTGTTGTGTCTCTTTAAACTTACTCTTCGAATGCGGAACTTCAGGTGTATTCGATGCCACCGCCTCCTCTTTGTCTTTCCGGTTACCACCACCACCACCACACCAATTGTATGCATCATCAAAATTAACACCATGATCACCACCGACCTCCATATCAGTTTCTTTCTTGATTTTTTGAATGGTAGAAGTGCTAGCTGAATCCACCGCCCAAAGAGCTTTCGGTGCCTTTCCACTTTCATTTTTTTGCTTCCTTTATGTGACAGGAACCTTCACATTTTGAACGCTAGCCATATATGTCAATCAATTCCGCCGCAGATAAATTGTGGTTCGATGGCCATTCGGGTGACTCAGCAAGGTGTGAGCGCAGCTCAGTTCTGATGGAGAGTTCTGTTACACTAGTTGTCTTACGTTATACTGTCTTACAATCAATTATGGACATGACTAAACCTGGGTTATATTGAAGGACATGTGTCTTACAAAAGTACGCTTTCAAATATGGTGACAACTCCGGTACCTTTTTAAAAAATGGGGTACCATACCTACCATTCATTTGATTGGACCACATCATTTTATCATTTTTAATTTAGATTTAAATAATTCAACTACAACATTCTCATTGGTCCATGTGCACAAAGGTATGGTACCTTATGGGTACCATAGAACAAAAACTAATGCAGTTTTTGTCTAAACCTGGGTTATTGGTTCAAAATGAATCTTCCACGCATATTGTACGAAGGTACACAAAAACGAATACATGTGTCTTCGTACAATATGCGTGGAAGATTCATTTTGAACAAAAACTATGATTCATAATATATACCATAGTATACAGTTTTGTCAACACAAAACATACATTTTGTTTTGCAAAATCCACAAAAACACAACTGGGCACGTGACTTGCACGACGGAGTATCTATTACGAAATATTTTTCTTGTGAAATCTATCGATTAGAAGCTAACGAGGTTACGAGGGAAATATACCTGTAAAAGCTAAATATAATATCTTATTCTCAATGCTAGCCGTTTCTTGTAATCAAATATTGTATGTTCTTTGATATGGGTTTAAAGTTAGAACGGTATGTAGCTGATGGGGAGTACGTTATAGACGGTACGAAACAACGGAACTTGAATTTTATAGATGGGCACGTGTTATAAAAGCATTATATCAATATATCATCATCTGACTCTCACACACACAAAACAGATTATGATTAGAGATAGGTCATAGGTGTGATTAGAAATAGGCGCAATCGCTTTCAATTTGATCAAAATAGCGTACTACTTCATCCTAAATTGAGTTGCGAAATTGACTTTTTTAACTTGAATCAAACAAAGTCATTTTATTCAATTGATTAGGATATCAATTCTTAATTATATTTTGATTTCGCAACTTTGTAGATATTTTAATGTTGTTTCCAAATATGCAAATTTTAATTATGAAAGTGGAATTAATTATCAACAAGGAAAACTTTATTTTAATATTGGTTGACCAAAAAATGTTAACTTCGCAAATTAAGGACAATTTTCCATATATATTTCACTTCCTTTACATATATATTTTCCATATTGTTCTTTCAATATTATGTAACATCAATTTTTCACTATGATGTTTTCATCATTGAATATTATAATCATTTCTATGTTTTGACATTTTGTTTCTTTTTCATTAATTCAAAAATCAGATTATTTAGGATATATTCCTCATCTAAGATTACTATTACATTTCACTTTTAATGATGATATCATGTACATCATCTACCTCAAAATAAGCTTCAAGGTTTCTCTTTGTCTATCCCAATATAGATTTTTTTCTTTCTTTTATGGCAAAGAATATGTAATACGGAGTACATAACTATCGTGTTTAATCTCAACAATTCAACTTTAACCAACACAATTTTCTATTCAATAGAAAATAAAATAAATAGTAAAAGATGTTGAAAAACTAGTGAAATATAAAATATAAATGTAAGGACAAAACTAAAACTCTAAAGAAAAACTCCCTAAGTAGGAACAGAACATACCAAATGTTCTCAATTAAGAATGTTGTTATTTTTAACCGAAAGAACGTCGTTTTTTTAAAACTTTGTTGTTAAAATTTGTCCATGAGTTTAACTGAAATAATTCTTGAGGAAAACCTCAAAAAAACATGACATAGATATGACTAAAATATAGACAACTGACAAAAATGTGTCTAATTTTTATATTTGTAACTTTTAGTAATTATGATTGTGTTTCATTTTATATTAGAGTGACTATGACCAGTGACGGAGGCACAAAAACGGCTCAGAGGGGTCGAAACTCATCTTATATACAGAATGAAAATGGTGGATCGTTTTTATGCAATGTCCGAGTTGAATATTTCATATGCAGTTTAGATAAATAGGCACTCGTAACAATAAGATAAAGTGTCTTTGCTCTTCTTCTGAGTCGTGTCGCATAAGTATTGAGTCAATTATACCCTATATTTAAAATTTGGGAAATAATATATAGTATGCATCAAATTTTGCTGATTTTACGTTTAGATAATGCTGATTTTCCAGAAGTCATAATTTCTTACTCGTAATGAGTTACAAGGGTCATAATATATCAAATCGGAGATATTTCGGAGCTCTATACTCTCAAACTTTAATTTCAGCGGGGTCGGCTGACCACCCTGACCCTCCCTTGGCTCCGCCCCTGACTATGACTGTATGTATACGGTAAATATAGTGTAACAAAGTCACATCTTTATCCATAAACTTTATTTGAGTAATACAGTAGGAAAAGCCACTTCAAAATAATCCAATTAATTAAAAAAAATAAAAAGTACTACATATACATAAATCAAAAATACTTTTTAAATCATTTAGTAGGTAGAAGGTTGTGTATTGGGAAAACTGTCAAATAGGTCCTCGAACTTTCATAAAAAAATCAATTAAGTTTTTATTTAGGAAGCTCTGTCCGGCCGTCGCGATTTGGGGCGGTTCCCGGTGGAATTTTTTGATGAAATTTTTTAGCATCTCATTCATCAAATCTAGTTTACTCATACCAAATTTGAGCTTATTTAACTGCACAATTATCTTCAATAATTAATTTGAATGCGTTCGCCTATCGCCCCAAACCTTTGTCTTCGTTTTCCATTCTCTTCCTCTCGGGTCACGCAGGATTATAGATGTAGGCAATGTAATATCCTTCATCACATCCATTGGTATGTACTGCACATCAAACATTCAATGTTATTGTTACTTTTATTTAGTGAAAACACTAGCATAGTCCATTACTCATTTTTTTTATATCAAATGTGAATTTACCAAGTCATTGCGCTTTCCCTGATGGATTCTTGTCACAAAATAAGGGTTTATTGGTTGATCATAACACCCATACTTGAAAAGCTCAAGTCCATAATGGTCAGGGACATCCTTAATTTCCACCTTGGACTTCTTTCTCTCCCCAGCACAATCATCTCTCCTTTGACGTCTCCATATATAATCAAATGAAAATTCCACAAATAAAACTACAAAAATACATGTTTGATCGGCAAGTAAAAAATACTACGCAAGAAATACAAGAAGTTTGTAAGTGTTGTATCTCTTTAAACTTACTATTTGAATGCGGAACCTCGGGCGTATCTGATGCTACCGCCTCCTCTTTGTCTTTCCGGTTGCCTGAGTCCACCGCCGGAAGAGCTTTCGGTGCCTTTCCTCTTTCATTTCTTTGGTTCCTTTTTGTGATAGGGATCTTCACATTCTGAAGGGTAGCCATATATCTCGATCAATTCCGCAGCAGATAAGCTAGAATGGCGGTTCGAGTTGAGTATAGAAGGTGGCACTAATTGAACATACAATCTGGATTTACAGACGTTTAATTTATACAAGTGGGCAGGCCATCCGCGTGAGTCAGCAAGTGTTAGGAATTAATTTACGCAACACGAAGAACCATTAAAGAACACACGAAATTTGGTAACCCAGTTTTCCACGAATGACTACGTCTGGGGGCGCTACCAAGCCAGGAATATTATTGCTATTTTCGGATCCACACATGATTACAAGGGAGAGAGCTTGTATTTATAGAGAAGTAAAACCTAACCCCAAGGCAACTAGGATGCGTTTCCAAAAATAATTTAAGAAATATGTTTCCAAAAATAAATTAAGAAAAACTTTGGTTATACAGTCTCTAACATCTTACAATCTCACACCTTGAGACTGTCTTCTTCAAATCCTCCCTTGTTAGCATGGTAGCGCCGGCCTTCAACTTCAAGTACCAAGGCCAATTAAAGCTATGCAAAGCTTCAATTTCTCCAAGGTTACCAGTTACCACCTTAGTAAACATGTTTGCTGGATTCTCACTCCCACGGATCTTCACAAGCTGCAATGCCTCTATCTCCAGAAGATGACGGATGTAGTGATACTTCAACCGAATGTGTTTGGTTCTCTCGTGAAAAGTTGAGTTGTTGGCCAAGAAGATAACACTTTGATTGTCACTGTAAAGAATGTTATTCTTATACTCCTTCTCAAGTTCCCCAAGTAGATTTTGAAGCCACACCATCTCCTTACTTGCCTCCGTAATGGCCACATATTCAGCTTCAGTGGTCGATAATGCAACAATCTTCTGCAGCTGCGAAAGCCAAGAAACTATCATTCCACCAAATGTAAAAACATACCCCATGGTGCTCCTTGATCCATCCGAATCATTTGATGCCAGGTCTGCATCAACATGTCCCATCAGCTCTACATTCTTCCCATCAAAACACAAAGCATTAAAAGCAGTACCTTTCAAATACATCATGATCCACTTCACAGCTTCCCAGTGTTCTTTCCCGGGGTCTCCCATGTATCTACTCACTACTCCCACCGCATGTGCAATGTCTGGCCTCGTGCACACCATAGCGTACATGATGCTGCCAATTGTCGAGGCAAATGGGACATTCTGCATTTTGAACACGCTCCTCCTTGTTCTTCGGCGAATCTTCCTTGCTAAGTTTGAAGTGACTACCCATTGGTACAATTGCTGCCTTTGCATCTTGCATTCTGAATCTTTCCAAGACCTTCTGAATGTATTCTACCTGTGAAAGAAACAATCTGCCCGCTGCCTCATCCCTCTCGATTCGCATGCCCAAAATCTGCTTTGCATATCCAAGTTCCTTCATGGAAAAACATTCTGACAACTGTTTCTTGAGCTTTTCAATCTCCTTTGAACTAGCTCCTGCAATCAACATATCATCAACATATAACAGCAAGATAAGATAACAGTTCTCGAACTTCTTGTAGTAGCAGCAATTGTCGGAGTGGCATCTCAAGAAATTTATGTCCCTCATGAAACCATCAAATTTATTGTACCACTGCTTCGGTGTCTGCTTCAACCCATATAAGCTCTTCACTAGCTTACATACGAGATCCTCATTGCCTTCTGCCACGTAGCCCTCCGGTTGCACCATGTAAATCTCATCATTCAGATCACCATGAAGGAATGTAGTCTTCACATCCATCTGATGTAACAATAAATTCTCTGCAGCAACTAACCCCAACACTAACTGAATAGTAGTTAGTTTCACAACTGGAGAGAATATGTCGGTGTAGTCAATACCATACCGTTGCTCGAATCCCTTCACAACCAGCCTAGCTTTGTAGCGTTTGCTACCATCTACATCTTTCTTGAAGAGGTAGACCCACTTGCAGTGCAAAGCCTTCTTTCCTTGCGGTAGCTCAACTAACCTCCAAGTATCATTGGATGTGAGAGATGCCATCTCATCATCCATTGCAAGCTTCCACTTGCCCTTGTCATCAACCCGAACTGCCTCTGCATAGGACTCCATTTCACCACCATCAGTAAGCAACAAATAGAAATTAGAAGGTGAATACCTATTTGGTGCTCTCCGGTTTTTGGCAAGCCGCTGCCTTGGTGGGGTTGATGGGTCTTCATCACTACTCAACTCTTCATTCTGATCCTGCCTGCTCCCACCCGAATTAGAGATATTCAACTCTATGATCTTCGGACTTTCTTGCTCAGAATCAGGAGCACTCAATCTGTCCTTGTACATAACCTGCTCATTGAACACTACATCTCGGCTACGAACAATCTTCCATTTCTGATCATCCCAGAATCTGTATTCATAGTCATCACCACCATTCTCAACACAAAACATCTTGAACTCATGCAGTTCATACTCACCTCCTTTGTCGGACGGAAGGCACTTCAATTTCAGACCTATCTCTGTCTCAACAAGAGCTTTCCACCTCCTGAAAGCATCAAAGGCATCAGATTTATTTGTGATAAAATAAACCCGGCTCACACCTTTCTTGTGGCATCATCAATAAAGGTCATGTAGTAGGCGGATCCTAATAAGGATGTAACTTCTGCAGGTCCCTGAAGGTCGCTGTGAACTAGTTCCAGCTTCTCCGGTTTAATAGCTTATCTACCCTTCGAGAAACTGACACGTTTCTGTTTCCCAAATATGCAGTCCTCGCATAAGCCAACCTCAACAGTCTTCAGGCCGGGCAGTTTGCCCTTCGAACACAGCTCCTTCATCCCCTTTTCGCTCATGTGACCGAGACGAAAGTGCCACAAATTGACATCGTTTGCTGCAGCGGTAGCACCATCAATACAATCATTAAAGTTCGTTGTCATGTACAACGTTGCCTCCTTCTTCCCTTTAGCAACCAGCAAGGCTCTCTTGGTGATCTTTTAATTTCTGCTGCTGAATGTAACTGCATAGCCTTCCTCATCCAACTGCCTAATTGAAAGAAGATTTCTCCTCAACCCAGGAATGTGTCGGACTCCATTCAGTTTCAGCATGCATCCGTTTGGAGTCTTCACGTGGACTGTACCCTTTCCGACAATTTTAAGAGGCCCATCATCAGCAAGATACACCTCTCCGAAATTGTCGGGAGTATATTGTTCCATCACTTCAGCATTACCACATGAATGGAATGAAGCTTCAGAATCTAGAACCCATGACTCGAACGTACTGTTCACGCTCAGGATCAGGAGATCATCGCCAGATGATTCTGCCGCTGCATTGGCTGATGTCTTCTCCTTCAGATCCTTAATCTGCTCCTTGCACTGGCTCTTGAAGTGTCCGTACTCCTCACAGTTCCAGCACTTGATCTAACTTCTGTCCTTCTTGCCCTTGGTGTTTGACTTGGATTTCGATCTTGATCTATCCTGATTTGATTTGGACTTCGACTTCGTTCTGCCCCGGTTCTCTGTACTCAACGTCGATCCAGAAGTCAAGCCTGATTCCTTCCTGCGAATTTCTTCGCTGACCACCAGATTTCTGACTTCATCGAATTTCAGTTTCTCCTTCCCTGCCGAAGCGCTGACTGCAGTCACCGTTTTGTTCCAACTTTCCGGGAGAGAAGACAGCAGAATTAGGGCATGAATCTCGTCGTCGAATTTGATCTCAACCGCGCTCAAATGTGTGGTGATTAAATTGAACTCGTTGAGATGCTCCACAACTCCCGTACTTTCTGACATCTTTAAGTTAAAAAGACGCCTCATTAGGTGAACCTTGTTCGCAGCGGACAGTTTCTCGTACATATCCAATAATATCTGCAACATCTCCTTCGTCGTTTTTGCTTTGACGATGTGTAGGGCATGTTTCTGGATAGCGACAATCGAACCACGCTCATCGCTTGTATGTCCAGCAACTTCCAATCGCTCTCCTTCATATCTTCCGACTTATCATCCAGAGGTTGATACAGATCTTTACCGTACAGGTAATCTTCGATCTGCAACTTCCAGAATCCGTAATCCGTTCTGTCAAACTGCATCACCGGTGTCTTCAAATTGTCTGCCATCGTGAGATCTCCCTTCGAACCTGGGGCTCTGATACCAATTGTTAGGAATTAATTTACGCAACACGAAGAACAATTAAAGAACACACGAAATTTGGTAACCCAGTTCGCCACGAATGACTACGTCTGGGGGCGCTACCAAGCCAAGAATGTTATTGCTATTTTCGGATCCACACATGATTACAAGGTAGAGATCTTGTATTTATAGAGAAGTAAAACCTAACCTCAAGGCAACTAGGATGCGTTTCCAAAAATAAATTAAAGAAATATGTTTCCAAAAATAAATTAAGAAAAGCTTTGGTTATACAGTCTCTAACACATTACAGCAAGGTGATCGCTGGTGTGAACGCTCGCTAGCTCCAGCTCGATCAGTTCTGATGGAGAGTTCCGTTACACTAGCTGTCTTAGGGGTTGTTTACTTTTTTTTCATTAAGTGCTGAATGTGTTAAACGTATGTCTGTATTAAGATGTCTGTCTGGATTGACACTCAAATAACAAATTGTTTACCATGTGTGCTGAATGAGAAGTCTGAATCATGTCAAATGACCAAATAACCCTCTTGTCTGTAACAAGTGCTGAATGTGTATTGTCAGTTTATTTTTACTTGTTCTAAAAAAATAAAATTTATATGTTTGAAAATAAGACAAGGAAATAATAACAGTCTTGCAAGAAAAAGACATGTGGTCACCCTGTAATATCCAGATAGGACATATCACAATTTCTTTTAGTAAAACAGTTCTTAATAATAATAATAGAATAGAAAACAAATATTGAATTTTAAGTTATACTCCCTCCGTCCCGGAAAATTGTTCCTGCATTGACTTGGAACGAAGTTTAAGAAAGTGAGAATAAAGTGCAAATATTTGGTTGTGGACTTGTGGTTGAGTAAGAAAAAGGTAAATGAATTGTAGCCACAAAAACTTTCCAAAAGGAAAAAGTGGAACAATTTTTTGGGACGGCCCAAAAAGGAAACCGGAAACAATTTTCCGGGACGGAGGGAGTACAATCAAAATACAGCAGATATTAGCAAGTGGAATTATTGTCATCAGAATCGATCTCATAGGCTCGTAGCTCTCTGCTTTAGCCAAAAAAGAATGAAGATGGGTGTTTGTGTATGGTTTCTATTCCAATTAAATTGAGCCAAGGAATGAAGATGGTGTTTGTATATTGTCAGCGAGTAGATTACTTGGGAGTTTGTTTCTGGTTCAAAGTCCACGGAGCAGAGCATATAATAAGGTAATTGTATATTGATATAAAAAGTATGAAATTTAAAAAAAAATGCAGAAGTAATCTAGACAAATACCGAATAGTGAAGTTGTAGATCCAAAGAAAAACTCTGCCCGAGAAGAAGACGACCGCCTTGCTTTCTTTGGTCCGTCAAAGAGGACTCGTTGTTCAAAGGAAGATAAATGAAGTGTGTTTGTTCATGTGTCTCAGCGGGGAGGAGCGTATTTTTTCAGCTGAGCGAATAAGTGATGTTTCGTCTGAGCGAATAAGTCATCCATTTGATTAAGTTCTAAGTAAACACAACTCAATAAATGAATGGCTAAATCACTAAGTTCGTTAAGTCCATTAAGCTCCAAGTAAACAGCCCCTTGGTGTCTTACGTTATACTACTCACGTGTCTTACATGCAGCCCGGGATGAGTAACCTAGCTATCACACTAGACTAACCTTCATACAACAAATAACACTCGCATCTAGCTAATAAAAGTATGTTTTTTTCTACTCGTATTATTAGTTAAGCATCGTCTATATATAGATGTGGTTAATTTAAATAAATGTAGAGATTTTAATTTAGTTTCCAAATATGTAAATTTTGCCAAAAAAGGTTGCCGCAAAATTTTTCGACGATTATAGTGACATTCAAAAGTGACATAAAAATCTGATAGTGACATACAATAGTGAAATAAAAATCTGACGGTGACATAAAAATCATGTTTTTCCATATATGTGACCTTATTAGTCACATTTTTGTCCTTTTATAAAAATGACCATTTTTTAAAAAAATTAGCTTCAATTAGGTAATATTCATGGAAAAAACCCAAAAGTTGATTCCCCACCTCAATTCGAGCTTTTTCCCGAATTAATGCTACTTAAATAAATAATTACGAAATTAGGGTTGAGTTAAAAGTAATTCGTAAAATGATTCTGTGCAATGCAATGCAATGTAATGTGTAACTGCGTAAGTGTGCAAGATGGTCCCCATAACTAAAAAAATCTCTTTTTGTAAGGAATATATCTTTTTCATTTTGCTAGAATTGTTTAAAAATATATATCAAAATTCATAATTTTTTATGATCTTTAATATGACAACAATATTGACATATTGTATAAAAATATATCCAAATAATTTTCTTTTCCGCTGGACCGAGCTTAGGCTAAAAAATATATATATATCAAAATTTATAATTTTAATGATCTTGCATATGACACCAATATTACATATATAATTTAAAAAATAAAAAATAAAAAACATATTGTGTCCAATTGAAAAGCGAAGTTTCAAAATTCAAATTTTTATATTCAATCGAAATCTCTTTCTCACTGTACCAAGCTTAGGCTCAAAGATAAATCAAATCCATAACCTTTTATAATCTTTCATATAACAGTAATATTGCATATATTATTTTAGTATATGATATTCATAAGTTTTATTAAACTAATATATGCAATATTGGTTTCAAATGAAAGATTATAAAATGTTATGCATTTTGATAAATAAAAAAAATAGCCTACGTTTGGTCCGGTGAGATATAGATTTTGAATTTTGATACATCATACTTCAATTGAACATCATATGATTTTTAGATTCTTTTTTAAAAAGTATATATGTAAAATTAGTGTCATATGAAAGATCATAAGAAGTTATAAATTTGATATATATTTATAGCCTAATCTTGGTCCAATAGAAAATAAATTTCTTTTGCAGATAGAACTTTGAATTTCATATTTCAATCGACTGCATATGGTGATCGATCAAATTTTCTTACAAAAAATATATATGCAACATTGATATCATATGAAAGATTATATATGAATTTTGATATTTTTAGGGATCCCTATATTGGGGCTGTCAATAGAATTACCCCTTCTCTTATGAACAATCCTTTTTCTCCGTGTCAAGATGTTAGACGATCTCATTACATATAACTGCTGTTTATTCTTCTTCCTTATTCTTATGAAAAACTGTAAATTTTGATCTTATCAGCTTGTTTTAAACTTTTAATTGCTTTTATTTTAACTATATATTGTGTCTGTGCATTTCTGGGTAATAGATGCTCTCCAATTTTGATAGATATACATGCTGAGAAGCAAGAAAGCAATATTTCCACCAGAATAAGCTTGATTCCAGTGGCGGGCAGATCCTGGATAAAAACTTTCAAAAAAGCACTCTTATACCTATTTTTATACCCACCATATTTGTGCAAAGATTTTTTGTGTCTGTAAATCCTGTTTACAAACAAAATATGTCTATGCAAATCTTGCACAAACAAAATAAGACATATTTTATTTGTGAACCGGATTCACAGACAAAAAAAACATTCACAGACATGATGGGTTGGGTACAACAAGAATAATTGAATAACTTTAAGTCAAAATAACATACAAAGTATTGTTTTACATTTAGAATATTTTACTTAATTATTAAATGACATTTTCTATATTCTAATGGTGTAAAATATTATATTACACTCTAATAGATGTATAACTCTTTGAGTAAGTTATCATTGAAATTAAATCTAATTGATGTAAATAAAAAATCCTATAATAAATTAATAACATTACGGCCGCCTTGCTTTCTTTGGTCCGTCAAAGAGGACTCGTTGTTCAAAGGAAGATAAATGAAGTGTGTTTGTTCATGTGTCTCAGCGGGGAGGAGCGTATTTTTTCAGCTGAGCGAATAAGTGATGTTTCGTGTGAGCGAATAAGTCATCCATTTGATTAAGTTCTAAGTAAACACAACTCAATAAATGAATGGCTAAATCACTAAGTTCGTTAAGTCCATTAAGCTCCAAGTAAACAGCCCCTTGGTGTCTTACGTTATACTACTCACGTGTCTTACATGCAGCCCGGGATGAGTAACCTAGCTATCACACTAGACTAACCTTCATACAACAAATAACACTCGCATCTAGCTAATAAAAGTATGTTTTTTTCTACTCGTATTATTAGTTAAGCATCGTCTATATATAGATGTGGTTAATTTAAATAAATGTAGAGATTTTAATTTAGTTTCCAAATATGTAAATTTTGCCAAAAAAGGTTGCCGCAAAATTTTTCGACGATTATAGTGACATTCAAAAGTGACATAAAAATCTGATAGTGACATACAATAGTGAAATAAAAATCTGACGGTGACATAAAAATCATGTTTTTCCATATATGTGACCTTATTAGTCACATTTTTGTCCTTTTATAAAAATGACCATTTTTTAAAAAAATTAGCTTCAATTAGGTAATATTCATGGAAAAAACCCAAAAGTTGATTCCCCACCTCAATTCGAGCTTTTTCCCGAATTAATGCTACTTAAATAAATAATTACGAAATTAGGGTTGAGTTAAAAGTAATTCGTAAAATGATTCTGTGCAATGCAATGCAATGTAATGTGTAACTGCGTAAGTGTGCAAGATGGTCCCCATAACTAAAAAAATCTCTTTTTGTAAGGAATATATCTTTTTCATTTTGCTAGAATTGTTTAAAAATATATATCAAAATTCATAATTTTTTATGATCTTTAATATGACAACAATATTGACATATTGTATAAAAATATATCCAAATAATTTTCTTTTCCGCTGGACCGAGCTTAGGCTAAAAAATATATATATATATCAAAATTTATAATTTTAATGATCTTGCATATGACACCAATATTACATATATAATTTAAAAAATAAAAAATAAAAAACATATTGTGTCCAATTGAAAAGCGAAGTTTCAAAATTCAAATTTTTATATTCAATCGAAATCTCTTTCTCACTGTACCAAGCTTAGGCTCAAAGATAAATCAAATCCATAACCTTTTATAATCTTTCATATAACAGTAATATTGCATATATTATTTTAGTATATGATATTCATAAGTTTTATTAAACTAATATATGCAATATTGGTTTCAAATGAAAGATTATAAAATGTTATGCATTTTGATAAATAAAAAAAATAGCCTACGTTTGGTCCGGTGAGATATAGATTTTGAATTTTGATACATCATACTTCAATTGAACATCATATGATTTTTAGATTCTTTTTTAAAAAGTATATATGTAAAATTAGTGTCATATGAAAGATCATAAGAAGTTATAAATTTGATATATATTTATAGCCTAATCTTGGTCCAATAGAAAATAAATTTCTTTTGCAGATAGAACTTTGAATTTCATATTTCAATCGACTGCATATGGTGATCGATCAAATTTTCTTACAAAAAATATATATGCAACATTGATATCATATGAAAGATTATATATGAATTTTGATATTTTTAGGGATCCCTATATTGGGGCTGTCAATAGAATTACCCCTTCTCTTATGAACAATCCTTTTTCTCCGTGTCAAGATGTTAGACGATCTCATTACATATAACTGCTGTTTATTCTTCTTCCTTATTCTTATGAAAAACTGTAAATTTTGATCTTATCAGCTTGTTTTAAACTTTTAATTGCTTTTATTTTAACTATATATTGTGTCTGTGCATTTCTGGGTAATAGATGCTCTCCAATTTTGATAGATATACATGCTGAGAAGCAAGAAAGCAATATTTCCACCAGAATAAGCTTGATTCCAGTGGCGGGCAGATCCTGGATAAAAACTTTCAAAAAAGCACTCTTATACCTATTTTTATACCCACCATATTTGTGCAAAGATTTTTTGTGTCTGTAAATCCTGTTTACAAACAAAATATGTCTATGCAAATCTTGCACAAACAAAATAAGACATATTTTATTTGTGAACCGGATTCACAGACAAAAAAAACATTCACAGACATGATGGGTTGGGTACAACAAGAATAATTGAATAACTTTAAGTCAAAATAACATACAAAGTATTGTTTTACATTTAGAATATTTTACTTAATTATTAAATGACATTTTCTATATTCTAATGGTGTAAAATATTATATTACACTCTAATAGATGTATAACTCTTTGAGTAAGTTATCATTGAAATTAAATCTAATTGATGTAAATAAAAAATCCTATAATAAATTAATAACATTACAATAAGTTTTATAACATTATTTAATATTTATATTTATATAAATATTAAAAAGTAGTTTATGACCTTAAACAAGTAAACAACAGAATCACACATATGGATTACCTATGAAGGACTAAACAAGTATATAGCTGTGTTATTAGAACCAGACCGGGCCGGGCGGATCGACCCGGAAACCGGCGACCCGGCACCTAACCCGGTCCGGTTATATGGAAACCCGTAAATGTGGGGAAAACCGGATTTACCCGGTAACCCGCTTTGACCCGGGACGGAACCGGCCCAGCCTGAACCCGGAAAAACCGGAAATTTCTCCTAGAATCGGATAATTATGTACATTATAATTATGTAATGTACTATTATTTCTCCTAGTACTACATATATAATTATGTAAAATTATTTTATGCATGTTTCTAAAAAAATAAAATAACATTATTACTATAATTAGGGCTAAAATTATATTTTAGAATATTATGGGTGTGTTTTCAACGCTTGCTATTATTATGATTATTTGATTATTATTCATAATAGTTATCCATATTTTTTATTTTATATATTATTAGGCTGCCCGCAACCCTGGGATGAAAAGGCCATTTTTGAGCTTTCCACCCCAAAAAATACCGCAATCCATTGTATAAGGAGGGGCGAAAGTGGGTTGGAGCAACCGTTGGGGTGGGATTTCATATGCTTATTCACGGGAAGAGACGAACTCGAATGGAGCAGCTTTCGTGCGTCAAAGGAAATGAATGGTGGGCCATAGATTAAATGTAAAATCTCATATTTGTTTAAACTTTAATAACTTTTTGATGTGTAATCAAATTTTTATAAAAAATATATCAAATTTCGTAACTTTTTACGATCTTTCATATAACATCAATATTACATATATAAAGTTAAAAACAAAATAAAAAGTTTTTTTAATATAAAAATACAACCAAATTAAAAAAAATCAAATTTATTTATTTTTACATCGAAATGTTTGTCTTTTCAAATGATAATTATTGGCATCAAAAAAATTGGAAAAACAATGATGTATAATAATAAAAGTAAGGTTTTAATAAATAAAACTTTATTGAGTGAATATATTGATGGTGATGGATTGCAGTGAAAATTAAATTGACTGAATGAATACGTATAAAGTAGTGGAAAATTTGATTTATTGACGGAGCTGGGTTGCGGTTAGCCTTATAGGGAAAAGGGTCAGATAAGCCCTCGAACTTACATAAAAAGGTCAAATAAGTCCTTATATAGGAGACTATGTTCGACCGTCTCCATTTGGGACGGTTCCCGGTGTAATTTTTTGATGAATTTTTTTAAGCATCTTGTTCATCAAGTCTAGTTTACTCATACCAAATTTTAGCTAAAACTTCAATCAGGAAGGCATTCCAATGTTTTCTTGAAAATAACTGCGTAGTTAAAAGCGCAGTTATCTTCACGAATTCATTTGAATTCCTTCCCGATTGAATTGCTAGCTGAAATTTGGTAGGAGTAAAGTAGACTTAATGAATAAGATGCCAAAAAATTTCATCATAAAATTCCACAGGGAACTGTCCCAAATGACGACGGCCGGACAGAGCCTCCTATATAAGGGCTTATTTTACCTTTTAAGGTAAGTTCGAGGGCCTATTTGACCTTTTTCCCTATTATTATATATTTATTAAAATACTAAATTAGAAATGTTGATCGGGTTTCCCCGGTGTTGACCGGGTTGTCCCGCCGGGTCCGGGCTGACCCGTGACCCGGTCATTCGTCCGGGTCGCTTCCTGGTCCGGTTCTTATAACATAGGTGATAGGTATATAGGCCATTAAACCAACATTTGAGTTGATTACTTGATAAAATATTTCAAAATAAAGTCAATAACATAGCAAGTAGCTAACTTTTGGCCGTCTAGCTTCATATCCTGCTGCTCTTCTTGTCTGCTCCTGTACTCACGGGATTCACTGCTCAAATTGACTGGATTGGCGATTGAGAATGACAGCTGCATAAAGATTAGAGAAAAAACCTAGCAAGAAGAATCTTCAGCCGCAAGGAAATGAATAGGGTTTCCATAACTATAAATCCAGCTAAAGATATGAGCTATTTGCCTCAACGGGAGGGATACATAAATATGGACATTTTTGTAAATCCAAATGAAACACCCTTTACTCACACTTAGGCATGGACCCGGTTCGGGCCGCCCGGCCCGGGACCGGACCGGCCCGCCACTGTGCGAGCCCGGAACCGGCCCGGTTCTCGGGTCCGGGTCCGGGTCGGGCCTAGGCCCGGTGGGGTGGCCGGGTCCGGGCTCGGGCCTTGAATTTGGCGAACCGGCCCGGCCGGGTCGGGCCCGGGCCCGGGCCGAATTGATTTTTTTTTAATTTTTTTTTCTTTTTTTGGGGTTAGCCAAGTTGGGCTTGATGGTTAGGAGGGGTTTGGGGGTTTGGGGGGTGTGGGGGTGAGTGGGGGGGTTAGGAAAGCAAAAAAAAAAAAAATTATAACCGAACCGGAGGCCCGGCCCGGCCCGGACCCGGACCGGACCCGGTGGCTACCCGGGCCGGTCCCGGGCCTTCCTTCCCAAAAAAAAAGCCCGGCCGGGCCCGGCCCGGGTCCATGCCTACTCACACTTCATCATTTTAACTGTCATACAAAGAAAATTTATGTTTTACAATATCACTAATCTTCCCTCCCTTAATAGATCTTACACTTCAACAATTCAGTTTTTACCACCTCTCAAGTCTCAACACACTATCCAGCAAAGCCGTTGGAGTGTAGGACTGTCTGATTCCGATCCTAACAAACCCGGCTGGTTCAAGACTAACAAAACTCCGGCTAAAATAAAATAGGGTTGTCACTGGCTGAATCTTTTAGCAAACATTTTGGAACACTGAGCCGTTCACTCATGTAAAATTCCAATCCCATATGATAGTTACATAGTTAATCCTGTATTAAAACTAACTACATCAAACAGCCCAATCCTATACATATCTATGTACAACGAATCAAAGCTCCCTAGTTCTGAAATGTCTGTCCAGTCAAACAAGAAATTGGAGGGAGGCAGAAACCACCATAAGCTCCCTTCGACTTATGGAGCACCTGTGCTGGTGACGAAAGGAACCAAACGTCTGTAATCTCTCCTCCTCCCAAGGGGACAACTGTCGAGCACCTTCCCGAGCATCGACCTTGTATTCTTCAGAGCTATATCTCTAGGCGTCAGTCCAGATTCCGATGCATTATTTCCTTGTCCCATCTGCTGAGCAGACCCCACCATCGAAAACTGTAATGGGCCACTGCGGGCCTTGAAGGAAGTCTGAGCAGCAAGAACCTTGCTGTCATCGCTGTCAAACGAGCCTGTTGGTTCATTCAGGTGGGACCCGGCGGGCATGGAGCTACAACTCTGCAAGAGGGCTTCTAAAACGCTAAGCGCTTCCCAACACAGTGTGCTCTCTACCAGCTGCGACACTACGGCGTACATGTGTGGACTCTGAGCAGCGTCCATGGGAGTGTGCTGAAGCAAAGCCTTTAACATCAGGAGTATCACACGCTGATATTCCAATGGGCCTCTCTCGAGAAGCCGCAACAGGTGTCCGAAAGCCAGGGCAGAATGTTCTGGAAACCACTCATTGCACAGTAATGGCGAAGTGCAGGCTAGAAGGGTCAACACGCTTCTAATCTCGCCACGCGAGTAGGCGACAAAAATCGTCGCGAGCTCATCCAATGATTTCGCCCGACACCATATTGCCACATTGGTAGCGACGGAGCATGCCTTTTGAAGAGGCCCACCACCTGCTGCATCATGCTGACCGCCTAGCTGTAAGCAAAGCCAGGGGAGCAATCCAATCACATGCATCAAGAGCCGTGTTTCCGCGTCGCCGAATATTGAATCGCATGATGGGACAGTGATGAGAGAGAGAACCTCAATCGAAACGCTGTGGCTGACGGCCGACATGAGCCCTTTAAGGACCAATGGTTGCACCCCTTCAAAAACCGGGAGGGTCTTTTTGCTGCTACTTGTTTCAAGACGTTGAAGAAAGTCAGAACTGTCACCAACGCCATTAGAATCAAGCTCGTCTCTTGGCATGCTGGAAAGAAGTACATTTTCAGTGGTTCTATCACGGAAAGAGAGACGGTCTACAATCCGGGAAAAGAGCTCAAGAACCTGACAGTATACATGGACAAACTCCGTCTGCATCATAGCAACACACCCCCAGAAAAGCTGGGGGTATAGTATCACCTTTTCCGGCTCCATGTTCTCCACCATCACCTGTAAGGTCAACAGGATCTCCATAACGAAACCTAGAACAGCAGGGACCGGATTTCCCAAACACCTGTGGAGACAACGGAGGAGAGAGACGCAGGCATCGTTTGTCACACAAGGCCGGAGTGCACGGTAGATTTGGTGGGACCTGCAAGCGAGATGTCTCGACGTGCACTCCATGGCCCACCTCAGCGCTTCTGCTCCCCATGTTTCTCTTAAATCACCTTGGAAGAAAATAGCATCTACCATGCTCTGTACAAGAGCAGACAAGAGTGCCGCGCTTGGTAACTCTGTTCTTACAACAGTGGGATCCTCATTTTCCCACATCATGCTTCCCTGTTTTGATTGGACGTATTTAATCAGGCTCACAACCTGCTGTTTGTTCTCCCCGTCACTACTTTCAACATCATAAAGCTCCAAGTGCCTACCTGCAGGGGGTAAAATATTTCATTCATAAAAGTTTTACAATATATATATGTACGGAAAAGATCCTGTCCAGCCGGAGGGACAGGATCCTCCGTCCGGCCGCCGCCGTTTAGGGCGGTTCCCGGTGGAGTTTTTTGATGAAATTTTTATGGAATGTTCCTCATCAAGTCTAGTTTATCCACAAAAAATTTCAGCTAAAAATTCGATCGGGAAGGCAGTCAAATAATTTTTTGAAACATAACTGCGTTTTATATGTTTAATTTGGAGCAGTTATCTTCAAAAAATTATTTGACTGCCTTCCCGATCGAATTTTTAGCTGAAATGTTTTGTGGATAAACTAGACTTGATGAGGAACATTCCATAAAAATTTCATCAAAAAACTCCACCGGGAACCGCCCCAAATGGCGGCGGCCGGACGGAAGATCCTGTCCCTCCGGCTGGACAGGATCATTCCTCTATACATACATATATATATATATACATATATATATATATATATTCCCTTTGTTCTTAGTTTGCTGCTTGTGTTACTAAATCACACAATTTAAGAAACATATTGGGATGAAAAATCAATACTTTTTTCTTTACCTAAATTGCCCCCATTTAAAGTTACCCTCCTTTTTTATGTTCTTCGAAGGAAAAAGGGTAATCTGGATGGTATAGACAGCGTAAATTCAGGGAAAATTTAAGGAAAGTTCTGTTTATACACCTTTTGTACACCCCCCCTATTTTTAGTTCGTCTAAAAAAATTCAAATCGTCTGTTTACATAGACTAAAATAGGGGGTACATAAGGTGTACACCTTTTAGTGTACAACAAGCACTGCTCAAAATTTAATGTGCAGACTTGATAAGTGAAATAACTGACAACTAAACGAAAACAAGGAAAACACTGTCAAGGACCCAAGGTGGACAGATAAATAGGAATGGAGAGGGGGTGGGGGGGGGGGGGGGTACAGTAGCACATCTAATACATAAAGTACAGAACATGGGATGAGATTGGCCCCTGCTTACCTGCAAGAGAATACAGAAGATTGACGAGCAAGTGTTGGCAATGCTCCAACACTATATCCTCTGAACTATCCATAGAGACAAATGTTACGTGGAAGAGCAAAGGTAAGTGTTCTCTGAAATCCTCATCGTTCTCATAGGCGATCTCAGCAAGTAGGATCAATGCAATATCTGCATG
This sequence comes from Cuscuta epithymum, assembly GCA_945859915.1. Classification (NCBI taxonomy): domain Eukaryota; kingdom Viridiplantae; phylum Streptophyta; class Magnoliopsida; order Solanales; family Convolvulaceae; genus Cuscuta; species Cuscuta epithymum. Next base: position 546,508 of record CAMAPF010000114.1, on the reverse strand, counting down.
AGTGAGGGAGTGTTGCTGATGTCCTTGTAAGGCTGACTGAAGTTCTTTTGCATTCACGCCGGCCACAGAATGCAACCCGTCTTCTCCTGAGTTTGGCGTATCAATGAGGTAATCCCCACTGTCTCGAGAGAGGTGACGGCTCCGTAGACTGCCGGTTGAACTCCGGACCCCAATAAGTGGACCCGACATATTCACCAGTGCTGGAAGGAGTTGGCCGGACCGACCAGCACTAACAGGAACAATATTCAATTCGGGCGGCATAGGGCTCAACGGGCCAGATGCACTCCTTCCTCCGACTCCCGCTGTTCTCCAACTCAAGCTTCCACTCGTGTTCCTTAGTGGGCCATCAAAAGATCCACGAACTAATAAAGGAGACATGTGGGGCTGGTTGTCTACAATGTTTGTCACTTGGGAAAAAGCGGGGCCCTGAGAGAATTCTAAGATCAAGTTTCCATTTCCATCAGCCTTATTTGCACTGGGCCTTAAAGGTTCAACACTATCTTCAAGCATTCGCTGGGCTAATTGGTATACCAAGTGATCGATAGTGCGCTGAGGGCAAATACGGGCCAAATACAAACTAACCCTTTTTGCAACAGAGAAATATGTAGCAAACGCACCACTTATTTCTGCTGAAGCATTTGAATCACAATCTTCAATTCCCTTTGTGATCAAGAAATCTAAAACTGGACTTATGTTCCTAGGTTTGCTAGCGATTGTGCTCCATAATTTTTCTATCTCATCAGGAAACTGATCACCACGTCGCCACGTCACATAATACAAACTTTTAAGTAATCTTTCACTCCACCCTGAATCTTTCAGTTTCCAGAAATTAAGATTCTCAATCCATGGAGCCATGCACGTTAGAACCTGATGCTGTGCGATCACGTCGACAGCATCAAGCTGTCTCTGCATAATTTCTTCACATAGCAGTTGGCTCAATTCAGGATGATCCTTAGCAAGTTTGCAAGAGAGCTTGTATTGGAACTGTTGGTATGAATCGGGGAGGTTACCAACAACAGCAGCTCTATAATTTCCAGATCCCTCAATACCATCCTCAGCCCATTCACGTACAGAAAGTGTTTCAAGCATTTGAAGGGCATCATCACGGATTTGTCTGGAAGGATCCACCACCTTGTAGAGTATAAGGCTTAGAAGTCTCTGTATTTCACATTTTGGGATCTCTTGGCGCATATAGACTTCAGCCAGCACACTGAAGTAGCCATCAGCAATTGCAGCATCAGAGTAGTAGCACTACACATAATTAGGGTTCACATTACTCTTTTATTTCATGATATAGCATTATTTATTTACCTACCTCTTTCCTAAAAAAAGAGACCCGTGTTTGACTATTGTACATCCCCTTTTAATTTTGGCAATGTACACATGTCAAAAATCATGAATTATACTTATATTATCTAAGTTAATCATGCTTTTCCTCAAATCTTTTTTGGTATCTTTTGGAAAATTACATGAAAAATTAGCTTCTTTTTTGGTGGGATGGGTTGGGGGATCATAAGAAACAGGACAATTATTTTGGGACAGAAGGAGTAATACTTAATAGTGTAAGTATTGAAACATTGAAGGGGGTCAAGAGGGAAAAAAGTTACCTGATCAATGCAAGCAGGAAAGAGATCCAAATTTGTGATGAGAAGATTTTTTAATGCCTGTTTTGCAAGTGAAACTCGAAAGTGCCCTCCTCTGTGCCTGTCACGTCCATTAGCTCCTCCTCGACCACCTTCCCCGGTGTATTTTGAATGAGACGGAGTTCTAGGATCTGCTGGTGAATAGCCAAACGGCACTCTTGGTGCAGGTTCAATGAACAAGCTATTGATCCAAGATATCACACGACCACTCATCTTTCTTGCATTATCATCGAAGCAAGGACCATACAGCAATGAAGCCATAGCGTTCATGGATTGCCATTGAAGTGCTTCAACCTGCTCACCCAACTCTTTGTCAAATGAAAGTTTGTCTATAGAATCTTTAGACCTAGAGTGCTGGGATGACTTGTACCGTTCAACCTCACGTCGATAATCGCTAACACCATCCTGAGTCCATGAACTACTAGTGTCATCACTCCACGAGAGGAGAAGATCAAACAGTCTCTTTCTTGTCCTAACATCAAATTTTTCGGTTTTTGATTCAACAAATTCAGGGGCCAGAGATCTCAATACAGAAGCAAGTGCGTAACGGAGGGGTTGAATCTCCTGGAAGTTCTCGGGTAGTGCTGTTAATATTTGTCTAGTAGTGGTTTCTTCAATGAACTTTAAGTAGTGCAGACGAAAAACTGGCTTTCTGGCAAGCATTCCAGGCCAGATATTATGAGCAACAGTGCGGTATATATTTGCAGTATTGATACGAAGCTCTTCACGGCGATTCTTTTGACTCTGTACCATAGAAGATGTTCATTACAGACACCTGCCTATAAATGTAAGCATGTGCCAAAGAAAAAGGGTGAACCAGGAAAATAGAATGAAGAGTATAAATATAGATGATATACCTTCCATTTTGGCTTGCCTTCAGTTTCCAAAGAGACCTCATCAATGAAAGAGGCAAGCTCGCTAAACATCACTTCACATATTTCAAGATGTGATCGACCAAGAGCCATAGTTGCTGCATGCTATGTGTAACAAATTAGTCGATCTATGGATACACAATCATACACATCGGTTTTCTCCTACACTTATCTTTTTCTTTTAAGCTGAGTAACTTCTAATATAAATGAAATACACAATCCTCAAATGTTCTCATTGACTAAACTACTGCTACCACGGCTAAAACACCGAATTCCCCCTCACAGCCATGGCATGCTTAGCTAATTACTTTAGGGAGCTTAGTTTGTTTTCACCATTCCTGGTGTGTGGCGTCGACTCAAGTGGGGACAATAGCTATGAAATAGGTCAGGTGAAAATTTACATTTAAATGATTCTGAACAATGGGGTTAAAGTGGATAACAACAAATGTTCTTAAAGAGTTAATGAGTTATAGCTACTTGTAATGTCATGGTCATCTTGAAAGATTAGGATGTTTTTACTTGGACTGTAATTTGTCCCAGACCAGACCAGACTTGGATAGTTATGAAAATACAAAGAAACCAGACCAGACCAGCAAATTACTGTCCAAGTAAAAACATCCTTACTATCAAATTTATCTTTCGTATTATCTTCATGCTCGGAAATTATATCCATTAGTAATAATTATAATTGACGTCTTCAGCCTAACAACATCTGATCATTAGCACCTGAATCCCAACTAATCAAGGTGTGTGACATGAAATTTAGTGACAACTAATTTAGTTAACGCCATTCATCCATGCAAAAAAAGCAGAGCGCTACACTCGAGGCCAATCATCATATTGCAACCTTCTCACAAAGAACAATGAGGGTATTTCCACTTGCAAAGAAAATATCATGAAATGGTGATGATTTAAGATAGTTGCTATGGTAATGTTCCCCTACAAGATTGGTATTGTTAATTAAATTTGCAAATTATGGGCTATGACCATTTGTCAACCACTTAACCCAACAAACTTAACCATAGATAAGATCTCTCTAGTAAGAACTTACTATGTGTGCCTCAGAACCAGACTTTAAGGATGGGAAGATAACATGGAATAATTCTTTCAAAGCTGCAGAACCAGCACCCTCCCGGCTATCAGATGGGCATGAGCATGCGAACATAGCATACATTAACCACTGATCTAGCTTGTTGTCTGTATCTTGAGATTGGTATGCCTTCCCACCCAGTTCTGCAGGTGTGATATGAGCAAGACGCTGAATAACTTCCAATCTGCAAGGAATGCCAAGATTTATGACTGGATGGATGTGATAAAGCACAGAAAGTAGCAACTGTAGAGTGTTGTAATCCTAGTTTTAGTTTATTATGGTTTCCTTTTCTCATTACATTCAGGGTTTAGGTTTCCTAATTCTATTGGGCTTAGGTCATTGTTTTCAAGTAGCAGACATGGCAGATGGCGGAAATATTGCAGTCTGCCATATGTAATTTGTAAAGAATGCGGATTATGGTGGAGCCATATGGTGGAACTTTGGCTATCTGCCATCTTCAATTATTAACACTAGTTTAGGCCCCTCTCTAACTAAGCATTTAGTTTAATTACATCTACCTCCCTTGAGGTTTGGTCAAATTGCCAATGGTCCTTGTTTTTTAAAATTACAAATGCATCCCTCATCCAGTAAAATGTTTCGTAATGGACTCCAGAGTCCAGATATCATCATTACCCCAATGCCGCAAAGGCTCCCACCTACGGTGGGGTAAGGGGGGTCGGATGTACGCAGTCTTACCCCTTACTAAAGCATCCTAAATGCATGGACTGACTGCAGCAGCTTCATAACAAAGAAGCGCAGACAGTTTAGTGAGCCATTTTGCTTTATTCCATCATATTTTCAAGCCAAAAAATAGCGAGTCTTTGGCTCCATTGCAAATGATGGACTCCAGACAATTATATAATATTATATTCTAAAATTAGCAGGAACTGAGACTTTCCATAGTGAATCACTCCTGATATTGTCCACATATTTTTTCTAAAAAGATTATCAATCATTTTAGACAATAAGATGCTAAAAATTTGAATGTTCAGTCCAAAGCACTTAATACATGATAATATCATTGAATAATATCACATGTTGATGTTAAAGTGTCATTCACAAAGAGTCTGACCACTCAAAGGGTCTATTTGCAATTTATATAAGCTCGGGGGATCATTTTGTAAAAATATGGGGTAGGTAAAAAGTCTTATCGATAAAAATAGTGGTTTGTTATATTACAAAAGGTATGAAACTGCAACATGGGCATTTCTCTCTCGTGCATAATGACCAAATAGCTTTCAAAGTCTGCGTATCACAGGAAAATAGTAGAAGAAGCCCATCAGAACCATTTTTCCTACTTCGGAGATTCCAGCTAGGCTCAGGAACTACAGAATGGACGGTACTACAGATATTGAAAATCAAAATGATTCAAAATTTCAGGTTATAGCTTACTTTGCCTCCTGAACAGAGCTTGGACAAAGCTCAGAAGCATATTTCACAAGCTCACTAAGACAACGAGCCCACCGGTTCTTATCTGCACTCTCAAACAGGATAGACTGAAGAGTAACATCAGGAGGTACAGGGTCAGACTCTCGTCTCAAATCAAAAGGGCGACCAGTATCCCAGTAGCAACTCTGAACAATATCATCCTGTAAATGAAAAAATATGCACTCACTGACATTTTAAGTGATCTTCACACCAACAAATAATAAGATAAATGCAACCCACCCCATGCTCTTCGAGAACATCAATTATGAATATAGGATCTGCCTCATTTCTCAAGATGTGGTCTGCTTCTGAGGTATCATGAACCGAAAATTCTTGTATATCATTCCGTAAAGCACGAACACAACGCAGTAACTCCAATGCAGTATGCCTGATCTGGCTGTCCACAGAGCTTAGGAAAATAAGACCAACAGCATCTATCTCTGAAGCTCTTTCAATTGCTTCTTGTGGATAATGGAAAGAAGACTTCTTGAACCCCCCAGTTCTCTGCACAGGCTTTACCTCTGATGTATCAGCATTTATCTTACTATCAGAAAGACAAACTCTCCAAAAGCGCATAAGATCGAGAAGGCGTCCCAGTGATGTTTGAATAAGAAGTGGAAACTCATCAGGAAGACGCAGAATAAAGTTTGCCATCCCTCTCATAATTGCAAAACGGCGATGTGGCAGGTATTTCACGATCCTATTCAGTACCTGTGCAGCTTCATCCCGCACACCTGGATCAATACTAATACCATGTTGCGGTATAATCTCAGTAATTTTATCACTTCGACCAACTTCTTCAATCAGATATGGGATACACTTTAGGACTGAGCGGAAAAGATATCCCTGGGACTTCTCCTTAGTTACAGCATCTACAAACACAAATTTTGATGTTTCTTAAAGCTACAGCTTGTAATTGAAAATGGTGAATGTATAACAATAATACACAAAAAAAAACATGTATTATACATGCATAGAATGGTAGCAGTAATATATCTATCTTTTACATGGAAAGATATAATAAAAACTAAATCCGCTCTAAAAAATAAAGTACAGTTAGTATACAGAGTAAAAAAAGGGAGCCTGGTGCACGAAGGCATCCCCGCAAGGTGAGTGTCCGGGGAAGAGTCCCTCCAGAAAGTTGTATAAGGGGCAAGCCTTCCCCTGTCAAATTTTGACATATGGCCGCTCCCAAGACTTGAATCCATGACCTCTTGATCACACAACAACACCTTAACCGGTGCACCAAGGGCCAAGGCTCCTTTTCATAAAGTATACAGAGTATGATGTAAAAAATTACCTATAGTGGTCCTCGAAGATGTTAGAAGAGCCTGACTATAGGTCCTATGGCATGATCTTAAAATAGATTCAATAGCAGCTTTGACTTTTGGAATATAATGACCACAACCCCGAACTGTCAATGAGAGAATCAAAATCGATTTAGTTATTATAGAATGTTATACATGGAAAGAATACCAAGGTAGTGAACAAACAATGAATTACCATGAAGAATCTCCAAGCCAACAAGTTCACTAGTGGGGGACATGACAATGGCAAGCAAAGCTCGAAGTCCAATAACTTTTGCTTCACTTGGACTGTCCTGCTTCAGCAGTTCAAGTATCATATGGTTCATTGAAAAATCAAGGTTATGATCAGCAATGGATACACAAAATTCAACAAGTTTATCGTGCTGGACATCCTGCGTAAGCATGCCTTTTCTTAGAACTGTCAGTAGCTGTGATGTCACGCTGTCAAGGTAGTCCCATACACGGTTTGGGGGTTGTGAATCACCATGGACACTCAAATAAAACCTCATAACACGGTGGGAGCAATCTAAGGCCATGAAGCGCAGGTTCTTGTCCTGCATAGATGGTTGAATCATATATTTCCCAAGCATCTAGTTTGCTATTATAAGCCTAGAGAGAATCAATCTAACAAAAGAATATGATTAAGATATCACAGTCATTCACTTAGTCACCCAATGCAATGTACCTTTAGATGCTTGTACAATTGTTCCATGTGAGGACCAAAGTTACTGAGGAAAACATTAGGATCACCGAGGCACAACAGAAGTGTAACCAGAGGATACCCAACCTAGTTAACCACAGTTGCAAATTAGTGAAAATTAATGACCGTCTAAAAACAGATCAATAAAGAAAAATAGTAAAAAGGAAGATCTGGATACCACTTTCTAATACTAAATACAAATATAATTCAATAAGGTGAAACTACAAAAAATGAAATGGGAATAAGTTATACGGAAAGAAACAAGATCAATATGACAGCCATTTAGAATCCAAACCAAAATGATAAAATCATACAGAGTAAATAAAAAATAAAGGGATACAAAAGAGAGAATCGTCATACACACTATTGGGTGAAAGTTCTAAGACTGTTCCAAGCACGGGAGCAAACAAGCCGAGTTGAGCTCAACCAGAGTTGGCTCAACCTTGAGTTTAGAATAATATTAGTATACTATGATTAGTATATCTTTAATATATTTAAAATTATTAGTATTGTACACACAACACATACATACACTTTTAGAAACACTATGACTTATTACATATTTAACTTAGTAATATGTTATATATAATGGCTCGCGAGCCGCCTTGCGTGTCATGAACCGATAATAATGAAGTTCGAGATCAGTTCGATTCCTCGAGCTTGCATCAATTATGAATTTGACTGCACTAAGGCAGACTTTTACTGAGCGAATCACGAACGGCTTGGCTCGTTTAAAAAAAGGCCATAAATGCTGAATGTAAACTTAAGAGACTTGCCGCAATATGTTTACTCTGTTTGTCCATCCAATGTATAAGCTGAACCCTTATCAGTGCCACAGCATCATACCATAGAGCAAGTGCTGGCTCTACTCCTGAAGGGGGCCATTGACCTTTGCCAGCATCTGCCAATGGTGCAAGAATATTTGAAAGCATATTGCACAATGCATGATGAAGTTCACTTTTGCGTCTATGAGCAGGACGATTGAGAGGATTGGCTTTAGCCACAAAGGAAGCTGAAGCATTCAATCCACCCTCTGTCTTGACCTGGATGAAATAGTCACTATATGAATGTATGTTTCGAGACAATCATACTGTAACAATAGATTCATTAAATTGGCAAGTACCCCAAGCTTTAGATAGCGCATTCCATTAATGATACTGAGTGTTTCGCTTCGAGCAACACTCGTGTCTATCCGGCGTGTATTCAACTCCATGAAAAAGCGCTCAGTCACAGAACTGAATCTGTCGAAATAAAACAGAATTGCATCTTGTATTCTTGTGGAACAAAAGCATCAAGGCTGAAAAAATATCATCACTAATAAAAATAACCTGGACAGATGAGAATAGAAATGCAAAATGTGCCAAGTTTTACCATTCACATCTGATGAAACTTCATATTCTTCGAAAATGGAAGTTGGATATCATTTTGCAGGTTAAAGATCTACTATGTTTTAGGTATTATACATTAAAGGCACATATAGAGTTCGACTCAGAGTGGCACCTAGAATCTCCAAATTTTCTCCCTTTCAAAAGGCAAAACTATCACCTCCAGTTACCTGATCCGTGAGAGAGCACCAAGAAGTTGTGCAACTAGGTCTAGAAGAAGCCCCCTTAAATCAACCAATGAAGGATACTCCACCTGACTAACAACCCTGCACTGAGAGATAGTAAAGTCAATAAAGTGGAAATGACGGGCCATACCATTCTTTCTAGAAAATCAAAATCATAAATCAAGTTCAAGCAAACAATGTGATAGAGTATTAATTCTAGAGAGAAGTGAGAGCTAGAGAGAGAAAGTGAGTAATTATATTTCTCAACCCCCTATAACTAGCCCCAAGGGGTCTATTTATAGGTAAAAATGTGGGTTTGGGCCCCTAGCCATGGGCTTAGGAGGCCCATTACAATAATCATGCCTTCTTTGGGCGAAATAGGGCCACTAATGGGCTGTGTACAATACTTAGTAAATAAAGTAGAGAGATGCATTCTGCCAGGGTGAACTGTGGCCGATGCGGCCCTTTGGCCGATGCGGTCCCATGGCCGATGCGATCCATGAGCCGATGCGGCCCCCCGGGAGTCCAGGCGTGCTTCCTGGGCCGGTTCGGTTTCTGGCCGATGCGGACCCACTGGCCGAAGGGGCCATGTGGATGGTGTTCTGGTCATCGTTGACTTGAGTATGTGGGCCATGGGGTCCAGGCCCATATACTCTATCAGGAGTCCCCCACTCTCTGAGCTGAGGCGAAGCCGAAGCGAAAGGGAGTACTTGTTCCTTTCTGGCTGGCCGTTGTGTGAGCTCGAGGTGCTTGGTGGCCGAAGAGGTCTTGCTTTGATTTTGGATGAAGCGGTTTCCTCATTTGATGTAGACGAAGCGCGCTTGAGGATTCATAACCTTGGTGCGGGCCGATGCGCTCTCATTTGTTGGGGCCGAAGAGGTCCCCATTTACTTGCCGTTGCGGTGACATGGTTTTATGGAGCAAAGATGTTTGGTTTTGTCTACGACGACGATGCGAGCCACACGCTTTTGATCTGTCGTGTGGCCGAGGCGCCTTGACTTGTGTTTTCTTGCTTTAGTGAGCCGACGCAGTCCCCCAGTGTACGCAGCCGTGCGCTGTATTTTGTATTAGCCGATGCGATCCGCAATGTCATAGAGGTGAATCGCAGCTGATTGGTGAGCCGTAGCGCACCCTTTTTGCACTTTAAGGCCGTTGCGCTCCCTTTTTGTTTCCTTTCTTGTGGCCGATACAGTCCCCCCCAGTCCCCCACTCCTTTGGCCGAAGAGTATTTGAGGCACAAGGGAGTCATGATGTCCTCGAGCCGATACGGTACCCCATGCGTTAGTCGTGAGTCCAACCCTTAGGCGCACCTGTCCAAGGTAACCCTGTGGGAGAACCCTTGGACGAAGGCCGCAATACCAGGGTCATCATCAAACGATGTGCGCGTGAGTGGCCGTAGCGGTACACGTGGTTCTTGGGGTTGCTTTGGGGCCGTAGCGTGTTGCTGATGCGGCCATGTCTTTGGTAAAATTGGGCCGTAGCGGGTTTCTCCTTGTTTTTGAGTGAGTAGGCCGGTGCCAACCCTAGTCTCAGGGCTTGTTGGGCCGTAGCGTCGGTCTCAAAGTGGAATGTGAAAAGGCAAGCGCTGATTGGCTTTGGGAGAGGTGCCGTTGAGGTGACCAGTTGGAGTTTGCCACGTGTAGTGACCGTTGGAGGGGTGTCTATAAATACCCCTCAACTCCGAGGCGATACCTCATTTGTGCTTTTGCTGTTTGTCGAATTGCTGCCCAATTTTCTAGAGAGAGAAAGCTCCCAAGGTTTCTTCAAGTGTTCATCAACCTCCCTTCGGATCTTCAAATCTTCAAGGTCAGATTCTTGCCTGTTCTTCTTTATTTTTTTATACTTTGCTTCCTAGGGGGTTAGATCTAGTGTTTGTAGGAAAATCACTTTGATCCGAGAAACCGCCCTTAGGAATAGGTGTAGGTGTTATGCCGTTCTCTAACGGCCGTAGCGCTCCCTCCCCTATTGACTTAACAGCTTCGTTGGACGAAGAGGACTGGCCCTTTGACGAGGACGATACCTCCCCTAGAGTTGATCCTCGGATAGTGGAAGCATTTGAAGCTGAGATGGAGAATACAGCTGACTACCGCACCTCCGTAGATGAGGAGAGGATGAGTGCCGATGCGGGAGCGCGTCATTCTGGTGAAGACGAGGCGATATCTAGCTCGCCTCTGAGAGGGGATGAGGCATCCTCTTCTGCTAACATTCCTTGTCCTCCGCCGATATCGTCCGTAGCGGGGGAAGGCCCCTCATCTCCCAAGACGAAGAAACCGTATCGGCGGAAGCAGCGTAAGGGAGTACCGCAGGGACACTCGCAGCTTGATCTTAGTAACCTCTACATCATTCGGCCGGAGGGGACCCTCGGCGAGTATCATGTCGCCCAGTTGTATGTGGGGCCATATGGGCGGGTTCGAGCGCCGAAGCCGACGGATCATGTATTGAGCCCCCCTTTGGGTTATTTCGGGATATACCCAATGAGTTTTGCGAAGGGTTTGCGGTTCCCCCTTCATCCCTTTATAACTGAATACTTGAACATGGTGGGTCTCCCTCCGGCGTTGTTGACCCCAAATAGCTATTCTTTGATCGTTGGCTTCCTGATCCGTTGTGGTGAGTTGGGGTTCTCGCCGACGACCGCGCTTTTCACCAATCTGTACCGGATAGGCCGAGGGAGTCACTAGAATTGCGCCGGCTATGCCGCCTTACAGCAGGTCCCCAAGAGGAGGACGTTTACGGACCTTCCTACATCAATCCATGGTTGGAAGGCAAAGTTTGTCTTCGTTAACCTTGGCCGAGGCGGTTACTTCCCGTCCGCGGGTCACAGCGGTTTGTTTGAGTTGCATAATCCTCCGTGGAATGCCGAGATCAGTAGGCAGGTGGAGGCTTTCCTTAAGGGCGGTCCGAGGAGTATTACAACGTATGTTACCGAGTATAAGATGGCCGCCCTCGGCTTCGTGAGATACTATTGTCCCGGTGATGTGGACGATGACTTCTGGCCGAAAATGGAGGGGTCTTATGAGCCAGCCGACGGTCCCTCACTTGGCGTTCCTGCCGAGGCCGAAGGTTGTCCTTCGTCTTCTTACCTTTCCCGTAGTATGTTAGTTATTGCTTTACTGATGTTCCTTTATTTTGTGCAGGTTTTGTCATGGACCGCGTATCTTTCATGGCTCGAGCCGCCAAGAAGGCCGATGCCGAGCTCAAGGCCGCCCAGGCTGCTGAGGCAGCCAAGAAGTCTGCGGGTGGTCCTCAAGGAGGTGCTGAGGCCGTTAGGAAACCGGCGGCTAAAAAGAGTAGGAAGGCTGCCGATGAGGGCCAAAAGACTCTGGCTGAAGCTGGACTGAAGCCGAGCCAGGCTTCGAAGAAGACGAAGAGGGCTTCAACGACTGATGAGGCCGGTGCTCCTTCTTTTCAGGCTGTTGTGGATGTTCAGCCGTCGGTGCTCCCTCCTGTGAATGATCTGCCCTCCTCGGCCATGGTGGCCTCAGCTTCTCGTGTGCTTCCCTCTACGGCCGCTGCTGCCCGTCTGGAGGAGGCTCTGGCCAAGGGGTCGTACGAAGTCACCGTACGATACCCCGTGAAAGGTGGTCTTTTTAATGAGACTGTTGGTGGCGACGACATGCTTTCTCAGGCTATGCCTGAGTATGATCGTCAGTATCTCGGCCGACAAGGCCAACATGTTCGGTTGTACGACGGAGGGATAGATTATGTCGTCCAGGTAAGACATTTTCCTTTATGATTTTTCCTTTGCTTTTGTTTTTTCATCTCTAACTTTGTTCTGCTTCGTCCAGGGTGCCCTTATGCTGAGGGAGCAGCATTGGAGGCAGGAAGCCGAGATAGAGCGGCTGAAAAAGATGGAGGCCAAGGCTGCTTCAGCCGATGAGGCCCTTCAAGATCTGAGGGACAGGGCCAAGGCCGCGGAGGATGAAATGAAGCTCCTTCGGATGCGCCTTGATGAGGCCGAGGCGGCCCGGAATAAGGCCGATGAAGCTGTTGCCGCCGCCGTCAAGAGGGCCGAGGAGGCGGAGCGGCTCAAAGCTGACGCCGAGGTGGCCGCTGCTAAGGCCGTAGCCGATTTCACGGCTGAGGGGTGGAAAACTGAAGATCAGATCCCCTTCTGCTATAAGGTGGTGGCCGAGAGGCTCACGGATTGGGTGACAAAAGACCCCGCCGGCGAGGACTTCTGGATGAACGAGACGCGAGCTTTCTACAACTGCGGCCAGTATAGGATGCAGAGGCTGATTTACAGGAAGCTTCGTCGTCGCTTCCGGAAGATGAGGCCGAGGGGCTTGAGTCTACCCCGGCGGATGAGAAACCCTGATGAGGACATGAAGCTCCCCCCGTCGGAGAGGCAGCCTCCGATTCTTAGCTCGGACGAGGGGGAAGCATCTTGGAGCGACAGCGATGATTACTTGCTCGAAGGGCCAGCTGATTCTCAGGCCGGTGCGGATGGTGGCGACGACGATGCCGGCAGTGGCAGTGAGGAGGACGCCGGCCAGAGTAAAGAGCAAGTCGTTGAGGCAGCGTAGTTTGTACTTAGCCTTTTTATTACTTTTGTAGCTCCAGCACCAAAGTGCATGTAACGGCCGAAGCGCCCACCCTTTGTATTTGATATCTGAATTTAATGAACTCTTTTGCCTTTGAATGAATGTGTTGCTTCGTCTTTATCGTCCTCGTATTCCTTTTTGATTTTTTCCAAAATTCTTACCAAGTATCAGGGGGGAGTGCGCCCCTGCGTGTTTGAGACGAAGCGCTCCTTCGTCTGCGTACCCCCGAGACTTATTTCTCAGAATTTCTGAGTATCAAAACATGTCTCGTGTGTTTAAGACGTCGCGACCCTTTGTGAGTATGGGAGCGCAACGGCTTAGGTGATGTATTCCATCGTCTGGAGTGAGATGTGGTCCCAATGTTTTAGCATTTGTCCAAGTACCACGTTTCTGTTTTGGCCCTTTTAATGGGAGACGTAGCGACCCCCATTCTTTGAAGACGATGCGCCTCGTCGTCCCTTGATGAATTCCATTTTTGTCTTGACAACTATTCCGAGTCATGTTCTTGGATTTTGATCCTGAAGTGTCGGGGACGAAGCGATACGCAGTGGTAGTGCATCGTCTTTGTGGTGATGCGGCTCAGATAATTTGCTAAGTGTCAAGCTTGCCTAGCTGTGGGTGTTTCGCTCCTTTTTATCACTTAGGTTTTGCTACTTGTAGACGATGCGACTCATCGTCCGAGTGCTGGAATGTGATCTCGGGTGACTGAGGCCGAAGCGGTTTACTCTTGTGATCTTGTGGTTGAGGCCGAAGCATGTACTTCGGATTCCTGTTTAGTAAAAACCTGATATGTACTTAGCCGATTTTGAGGCTTGGTTTTTGTGGGGATTTTGTTTTATGCTCGAGGCCGGCGAGTGCGCGGTCCGTCGGCTTCCCTCTTTTTTTTTTTTTTTTTTTTTTTTTTTTTAAGTGGTCGAAGGGTTACTGTCCCTTCGTCCATGTGCGGTAGTTTGTCCGCTATGCTTTTCGCGTGGATTAGTGCGAGGGAGTAAATACGCCCTCGGCTTGGTGTGTCAGTGGCATCTCTTTTGGCCTTTCCACGTCTATCGTCGACGAGGGACCGGACTAGGCATCGTCTTTTGACGGCCGCCCTTTGTGGTCCTGAGCGAAATTTTACTGACGGGTGGAGTTTTTGTAACCTCGGCCTTAATTCAGGCTTGTCGTCCTGCGGTTTCCGCGCGGACGACGCGGTATGCTTCTCCGTTTGAAGACGTCGGACCATGAACACAGGTCCTTCGTCCTGCATATCGCCGGCCGATTTGGGTGTTTCACCGCTTGTGCCGATACGATATTTAGGTGCGTCGTCTATGCAACGGCTTTGTAGGCGCGCTGTGGATCGCAACGGCCTTAGGTGCGTTGTGTATTGCAACGGCTTTGTGTGCGTTGTTTATTGCAACGGCTTTAGGTGCGTTGTTTATTGCAACGGCTTTGGGTGCGTTGTTTATTGCAACGGCTTTGGGTGCGTTGTTTATTGCAACGGCTTTGGGTGCGTTGTTTATTGCAACGGCTTTAGGTCGCATCGGACCCGGGTGATTGCACCGCTTAGGCCGATGCGGTCCTTGGGTTTCTTTAGCTCGAATCTTAAAAGATTGGATGAAACATGAATTTTATTCAATAAGTGGCGCTAGGCCGAGGGTGTTTTATTCAACCAATAAGCCGAGGGATGGGGGACGTTGCCCGCTTCACCGCTTCTCGAGTCATTGGTAAAATTTCACCAGGTGGTGTACATTCCACAATCGTGGTACATCTGACCCATTAGGGTTCTTTAGTCTATAAGTGCCGGCTTTGATGACGGCGCTGATTATGTAGGGCCCTTCATATTTGACGGCGAGCTTTCCTCCTTCCGTCGGCTTGCTTGCTTCCCTTCGGCGGAGGACGTAGTCCCCCACCTGGAATTCGCGAGAGCGGACCTTGGCGTCGTAGTAGGATTTGACTTGTCGTCTGTAGTTCTCCGCTCTGAGGTAGGCCATTTCTCGTCTCTCGTCGATGAGGTGTAGGTCCACCTTCATTGTTTCTTCGTTGGCCTCGGGATCGTACTGTGTGACCCGTCGGCTGGGGAGGGTGACTTCAGTGGGAGCCTTGGCTTCGAAGCCGTAGCACAAGGAGAATGGTGTCTCCCCGGTGGCCCTCCTCGGCGTAGTCCGGTAGGACCATAGGACGTTGGGGAGCTCGTCGACCCAACTTCCGCCTTCTTCCTCGAGTTTCTTCTTCAGCCCCTCCAAGATGGTTCTGTTGGCGTTCTCAACCTGCCCGTTGGCCTGAGGGTAGGCAACGGAGGAGAAACGGTGCTTGATACCCCATTCTTGGAGGAGGCTTTGGAACGGTTCGGCCTCAAACTGGGTGCCGTTGTCTGATATGATCTCCTGCGGCACGCCGAAGCGGGTGAGGATGTTCTTGTAGACGAACTTTCGACACCGCGCTCCGGTGATGCTTGCGAGTGGTTCGGCCTCGACCCATTTGGTGAAGTAATCGATGGCGACGATGATGTATCTGTTGTTGCCCGCAGCTCTTGGTAATGGGCCGACGAGGTCGATGCCCCATCTGGAAAATGGGATGGCAGTGCTGACCGGGGCGTAGTTGACGGCCGGCCGACCAGGTGCCCTTTGGTAGTGTTGGCATGCGCTGCATTTGCGGGCGACTTCAGCACAATCACGTGCCATCGTCGGCCAGAAGTAGCCTTGGACGACGAGGCGGCGTGACATGCTGAAGGGCCCCTGATGTGATGAGCATATGCCGCAGTGGACTTCTTCCATGGCCACCTCGGCCTCATTCTGGTGGAGGCACCGGAGGAGGGTGCCATTGTATGATCTTTTGTAGAGCTTGTCACCCTCAATGACATAGCTTGGCGCCCTAAGTTTGGCGAGTTTGGCCCTCTCCTCGTCTTCAGGTAGTGTGCCGGAGGCGATGTAGGTTGCGATGTCAGTGATCCAGTCCTCCGGCTGGTGTTGTATGGAGAGTATGGGGCTAGCGTGAATGCTTGACATGCTCAACTCCTCCACCTTGGCTATCTTGGAGATGTGCTCAGGGGTGTCGGAGCTGAGTTTGGAGAGGATGTCGGCCTCGGCGTTCTCCGCCCTTGGGATCTGAGTGATCTCGTAGGTATCGAATGCCTTGAGCAATTCCGCAGCGGCCTCCTTGTATTGCTTCATCCTCCCTTCTTTGGCCTCGTAGGAACCCTCCATTTGGCTTACTACGAGTTTGGAGTCGCATTTGATTCTGACGTGGCGTGCTTTAAGGCCAGCGGCTAGTCTTAGTCCGCTGAGGAGCGCTTCATACTCGGCCTCATTGTTGGATACTTTGAAGTTGAAGCGTATGGCGTAGTATGCTCTGAATCCTTCCGGGGAGATAAGGACGACGCCACCCCCACAAGCTTTGGTGGCCGAGGACCCATCCGTGTAGAGGGTCCAGGCTTCGTCTGATTCAGCTCCTGTGGTGGTAACGGCCGTCTCCCTTGCCGTGCACTCGGTGACAAAGTCAGCTAAGGCTTGGCCTTTGATGGATGGCCTTGGCTTGATCTCAATCTGGTACTGGCTTAAGAATATTGCCCATTTGATCATCCTTGGAGAGCTGGTTGGGCTCCTCATGAGGGCGCCCAACGGCTGATGGGTGAGGACGTGGACGGGGTGAGCCTGGAAGTAGTGCCCAAGTTTTTTCACCGTGTGGATGATGGCCAGCACCGTCTTCTCAATGGGGGAGTACCTGAGCTCGGCCTCCCGCAACGTCTTGCTGACGTAGAATATTGCCTTTTGTACCCCGTCATCCTCCCTGATGAGCACAGAGCTGACGGCCGACGTGCTCACTCCTAAGTAAAGGAAGAGAGTCTCGCCGGGTTGGGGCTTGGATAGGACGGGTGGGGAGGCGAGATATTGCTTCAGTCCGTCAAAGGCTTGTTGGCACTCCGTCGTCCATTTGAAGCTGGTGGCCTTCCTCATTATCTGGAAGAAGGGGAGCGATTTTTCCGCGGACTTTGAAAGGAAACGGTTCAGGGCAGCAAGGCGTCCCGTCAGCCGTTGTACTTCTTTGATGTTGCGGGGTGGCTCCATATTAATAATGGCTTGTATCTTTTCTGGGTTCACCTCGATGCCCCTTCGGCTGACCAGGTACCCCAAGAATTTACCTCCCTGGACGCCGAAGGTGCACTTCTTCGGGTTGAGCCGGAGGTTGTACCTCTTCATGATTTCGAAGATGCCCCGGAGGTCGTCGGCATGGGTTGTGGATTGTTTGCTCTTGACGATCATATCGTCGACGTATGCTTCCATCGTCCGACCTAAGACTGCTCTAAAAATCCGGGCTACCATCCTTGTGTAAGTGGCGCCGGAGTTCTTGAGCCCAAAGGCCATGACGAGGTAGCAAAAGATTCCCTCCGGGGTCATAAAAGCAGTCTTCTCCGCGTCATCTTCGTGCATGGATATCTGGTGGTACCCTCTAAACGCGTCGAGGAACGACATCAACTCGCACCCCGCCGTCTCATCCACCAACTGATCAATGTTGGGGAGAGGGAACGGGTCCATCGGGCACGCCTTGTTCAGGTCAGTGTAATCAACACACATTCTGAACGTGGGCGGTTTTGGTGCGAGGACGACGTTCGCCAACCACGTGGGGTACTTCACCTCTTTTATGTGCTTGATGGAGAGCAGCATGGCCACTTCGGCTTTGACGAACTCCCTTCTGTCGGCCGAGAGGTAGCGCTTCTTCTGCTTGATGGGGGAGGAGGCCGGGTTCACCGATAGCCGATGTGTGATTACCTTCGGGCTGATGCCCGGCATGTCCTCTGGTCCCCATGCGAAGACGATGGCGTACGCTCTCAGGACAGAGAGGATGTCCCTTCGGAACTGTTGGGGGAGCTGTGTCCCAATCTTGAGCGTGCGTTCCGGCTGGGAGACGTCCAACGGAACATCTTCCACGTCTCCGACCGGTTCGGCCTTCGGTGTGTCTTCTTCGGCCGAGGCGGTGGTGATAGTGTCTATCCGTTCCTCGGCCTCATTAATCTTTCTTGTGAGCTTCAGGTAGCAAGCCCTGGCTATCTTCTGGTTCCCTCTGGCGTAGCCGACACCGTCCTTGGTGGGGAACTTGAGGCATAGATGTCTCATGGAGATGATGGCCTCAAGGTCCTCCAAGGCCGGTCGTCCCCAGATCATGTTGTGGGCGCTGTCCAGATTGACAACCACGAACTCCATGTCAATCTTCGCCTGACAGGTACCGTCACCGACCACAACGGGAAGTACTATCGTGCCCTCGGCGTCGATAGAGTCCCCGGTGAAGCCGGATAACGGAGTCCGTATCGGCCGGAGCTCGGTCTTCTTCAGTTTCAATTGTCTGAAGGTGTCAACGTACATCACATTGACAGAGCTGCCAGTGTCGATGTAGTTGCGGTGGATGATGTTGTTGCCAATCTCGCATTTGACGACGAGGGCGTCCCTGTGGGGCAAGGGGCCGAAGGGGAGGTCCTTGTCGGTGAAGGTGATGGCCTCCACGTTCCGTCGCTTCGGCTGAGGGGGGGCGTGGGACACCTCACCAACGTATAGGGACTGAGCCCATTTTTTCCGTTGGGTAGCCGAGTCCCCCCCTGTGTTCCCGCCGACGATGATGTGAATGTGATGCTTCTTCTGGCGGGGCTCCTCTTCGTCCTCATCTTCACTGAGGGCGCCGATCTCCCTCTTTTTTCCGGAGGATCCTTCCCCCCTTTTGCCAGGGTTAACCCAAGTGTTGCTCTTGGGGGCACCCTTGACAAATTGGGAAAGTTCCCCCTGTCGGACGAGGCCGTCGATGTGCCTCTTCAGGGTGGTGCAATCCTCGGTCCTGTGGGATGTCTGGCGGTGGTATTTGCAATATGTCCCTCCTTTGTGGACCGCAAATATCTCCTCCTCTGACCTGGGGTCCTTCACTATGAGGCCCTGCGCCTCGGCGTGGTCAAGGACGACGCTCACCGGGTGGGTGAGGGGGATGCGTTGTGCCTCCAATTTTGGGCGCCATGAACGATCCTCTCTACGCTGTCCGGCTGGCTCCTGGTGTGCCTTCTTCGGCTGGTTCTGTCCCTTGTTGGCCGGCGGGTGGTGGGGGTTGGACGAGGAGTCCTTCTTTTGTTGCTTCTCCCCACCCTTCTTCTGGTTCAGGAGCTCGTCGGCATCAGCGTGCCTATCTCCGCGTCGGAGCGCCGCGAGATACGATCGCGGGGGCTCTGTGAACAGACTCCGGGCGAAGTGGCTCGGTCGAAGTGCTCCACGAAGGAAGGCTAGAAGGGTGCGTTCATCTGCTCCCTCACATTCGTCGGCTTCCCTCGTCCAGCGGTCGAGGAAGGCGCGAAGGGTTTCCTCCGGCTGTTGTTTGATGGTCAGGAGATGGGCGAAATGC
Source organism: Cuscuta epithymum (assembly GCA_945859915.1). NCBI lineage: Eukaryota > Viridiplantae > Streptophyta > Magnoliopsida > Solanales > Convolvulaceae > Cuscuta > Cuscuta epithymum. Next base: position 527,027 of record CAMAPF010000114.1, on the reverse strand, counting down.
TTCTTCGCTCGCTTCCTCCCGGCAAAGTGGGTGAGGAAACGCTGAGCAAGGTCCTGCCATGAGTCGATGCTCCCCTCCGGAAGGTTGTTGAACCAATCGTACGCCGGTCCCTCCAAGGTGGAGAGGAACCAGCGGCACATGTACTCCTCTGAAGCATTGGTCATCATCATATTGTTCTGATAACGGGTGAAGTGCTCCTGGGGATCGGTGCGGCCGTCGTATGGTTTGATCGGATTCCCCTTATACTTCTCCGGGATGGGAGCGGAGAGCACCCTCGCAGAGAAGGGGGTTCTTGTTCTTATCTGGATGACGGGCTCGTCGCGCCGGTCAGCCAACTCCCTTTCCAGAGCACTGACCTTGCTCAGGAGTGCGTCGTAGTTGGGATGCTGGGATGTGTAGGCCGATGCGCGCCCTGCGGCTTCTCGGGCCTCCATGTCAGCGAGGCGTTTCTCCAAGCGGGCGATGATCTCGTCCCTTGGGTCCGTGTTGGCCGTAGCGCCACCCAGCGGGGGCTGGATCCGGGCCGCGTGGGCCAGGTTGATCTGATGACGCGCATCATCATCATTCAGTTTTCCCTTCCCTTTGTCTTGTCGGGGCCGATCCGTCGTCCGGGAAACGGACCCGAAGCTTTCCTTTGGCGACCCTGGCTCGTGGTTACCCAACCGATCCGCCACCCTTCCCGTAGGTACCCGACGGCTCGCGATGTCACCCAGCCTATTGAAGGCCGAGATTTTACCGCGAGGTTGGGCCGGTGTATCCCGGGTAGGAGAGGCGGTATGGGAATGGGTGTCCACGGCGAGGACGCCTTCGTCGTTGCCGAAGAAGGTGACGCCTTGTGGCCGAGGCGGCGGTGGCGGCACCGTCGCGACTTCCCCAGTCACGGGAGTGTTGTTCTCCCCTGTCTTTGCGACGAGAGCGCTGACCACGTTGGGGTCCTGGAGAATGCTTGCGACGATGGCCGAGAGTGCGGCCGGGTTGATCTGGGGGGCAGCAGGGTGAGAAGCCTGTTGGCCCGAAGCGCGATCAGCATTGCGCCTGTCCTCGAGTCCGATGCGGGCGTCTGGGGCAGTCCTGTTGAGCTGGACGCGGAGGTCGGCCGCTGCATGCTCGACCTCCTGAGCATTCTCATCCTGGATGATGAGGTCATTGGGGACGTTGTCAGCAACGTTTCCCTGCCCTTCCTGGTTCAGAGGGGCGTTCCTACCGGTGTTCTTTGACCTAGTTCTTGTCATTCTGTTGCGTCTAGTAGCGACGAGGGGTACTCACTTGATCTGTTCTAAGCTCTCAATGAAAGCACCAAATGATAGAGTATTAATTCTAGAGAGAAGTGAGAGCTAGAGAGAGAAAGTGAGTAATTATATTTCTCAACCCCCTATAACTAGCCCCAAGGGGTCTATTTATAGGTAAAAATGTGGGTTTGGGCCCCTAGCCATGGGCTTAGGAGGCCCATTACAATAATCATGCCTTCTTTGGGCGAAATAGGGCCACTAATGGGCTGTGTACAATACTTAGTAAATAAAGTAGAGAGATGCATTCTGCCAGGGTGAACTGTGGCCGATGCGGCCCTTTGGCCGATGCGGTCCCATGGCCGATGCGATCCATGAGCCGATGCGGCCCCCCGGGAGTCCAGGCGTGCTTCCTGGGCCGGTTCGGTTTCTGGCCGATGCGGACCCACTGGCCGAAGGGGCCATGTGGATGGTGTTCTGGTCATCGTTGACTTGAGTATGTGGGCCATGGGGTCCAGGCCCATATACTCTATCACAATGGTTTTGGTAATCGTAATGGCTGTAGTCACTTTTTTATCACGCAAGGATAATCAGAGATGATCAAATAAATAAATACATATATAATTGAAAAAACTGACTATTGAAAAACTTGGTGATATGCTAGTGTTTGAGTAGTTGACACAAAATAGTCATGCTAGTAATATATGCACATATCCACTTCCCTAAAACATTCACCCTTAACTTGCAAACATAACACTTCTCAGTACACATCACAAGACAACAGCAACACGTCACCAATGAATATGCTTCTAAATTTTAAAATAGCATAATAATCGTGATAAACTTAATGAAGGGTGGGCCTGGAACAACCAGTCAAGTCCCTCACTTCAATCCTGGAGGTCCATGGTTTATATCCAGCTCCTTACAAAATGAAAAGAGGAAGACAGCCTAGATTATACCCTTCCCTAGAGTCTAGACCCCCTCCCCTATCCCCCATATATTATGAATACCGCAACACTATATGCAAGCTGATTTAGAAATGGTAAAAATAAATGATGCAAATAATTGAGCTTGCATGTGTTACGGATGCTTTTTATGGGATTCCATACCGTAGAAGGAAACATATGGGCCAGAGAGACATTCAATTAAATGAGTAGTCTAGCTTGATGTTATATTTTATTATTTATATTTTATTGTTTCCTAAGATTTATTGTTTCCTAAGATTTATTGTTTTAATTAGATTAGGGCTTGATCCTGTAAGAGACAGGATGCCTATTTAATATTGTTTCCTAAGATATTTAGAATTTTCAGTTAGAGTTTTAATTGGATTAGGACTTGATTTTGTAAAAGGCAGGATGCCTATTTATAATCATTTCAGCAATAATAAAGATCATCGATCATTCAAATTATTCCCAGAGAGAAGTCACGGACTTCCCCCTCCCCTGCGCTCTTCCAGCCACGGGCAAGAAGAGGAATAACCCTAGCAGGAAGGTTACGACCTCAACCGGGTACCCTGCTACCCCAAGTTGGCCCTGGACCCGTTCTCAATCGCAGAACCCTAACAGTATGACCCATATGACTTAAGCCACACAATAAGAATAAAAAATATTTCCCTGCATGAGATCTCAGACAATAACTATCAAGAATTGCTTAAAAAGTTAAAACTAAAACAGAAAGCAAATCTTGAAAAGAAGGTTTGCACCCCATAGGGGGGTTGGAAGGCTGGATGAGTTCTATAAATTTATAATCATGTTTGAATGTTGTACCTGTCTGCATTAATCAGCCAGTCGAAGACAAAATTCTCAAGCCCAATCCATAGTTTCTCTGTGGTACAAATAAGAAATATTTCAGCCCCAAAACATTGGACAACTAACTAATAAAAGGTATGGCTGTAGCAGTGTGAACACCTGTTAGCCCTTCTTGTGGACAACACTCCACAAAGCGAATACAAGCAGAGCAAAAAATACACTCCACTGCAAGCTGAAGGAGATGAGGTAACAATGAATAACACTAATAGTAATAACGAAGGCAAATTCTATAAAAATTATGTGCTATTTGACTTCTTTTAATCAGTTTACTTGAGTAAATATTAAGTTATATTCATACAAGTATTTATATGATTGGAGTTCCAGCTAAATCGTGATTTCTTTGAAGCTTCATATTAGATATTTTGCTTGTATGTAAACAGTTAATACCGTATAAACTGACTTAGGTTGAAAAGTGACTGCATACACATTGTGCATCTGAAATTAGAAAGAGACATTTGTATGCAACATAACCAACCTTTCTCTGAAATGTTGATGCATCATTTGCACCTTTGGGAGATTCACTGCAGAGCAGTAACAAAGTTAATACTAAGTCATCATTCAGAAAAAAATATTTCACTAAACAACTTAAAAATGTTCCAAGCCAGTCTTGGTTCATAGTAAGTTTTAAGTCATAAATGCCCATCATCATTTTCATCATTTTCATTTACCCCAGTGCCGCAAAGGCTCCCACCTACGGTGGGGTAAGGGGGGGCGGATGTACGCAGTCTTACCCCTGTACTAAAGCACAGAGAGACTGTTTCCGGATGACCCATAGTGAAAATCGCGTCCAAAATTGCATGGACTGACTGCTGCTTCATAACAAAGAAGTGCAAACAGTTTAGTGAGTCATTTTGCTTTATTCCATCATATTCTCAAGCCAAAAAATAATGAATCTTTGGCTCCATTGCAAATGATGGAAAAAGTCATAAATGCCCATGGGGTTAAATTTGTTGCAAATTGCAGCTTTAAAGCTCATTATTTCCATTAACACGCAAAGTTTAACTTGATGGTCAGTGGTTGGTCATTAAGTATCCAAACACGTCACCTCTCAATGCACGAAGTATTTTGACTAAAAAATGAGTAACCAAAAACTTCACCTCTCAATGCATGGAGTATGTATGACTAAAAAAATACATCTACTGTTTTAAAAAATAAAACAATTGTTAGTGTCAATAATTTTATTACATGAATGCATTTACATGAAAGTGTAAGACAGGAGGAATATCTACTATTCTACTTCAGACTTAGTAGCTAGGTAGTTTACTCGCTACTCGGTAGCTACTCGGTCAAGGGACGAGTAGCGAGTAGGACTGATTACTCGGGATTACTCGGTGATTACTCGGCCTAGTATTAATTAAATATAAAAAATATATTTAAATATAGTAGTCTTAAAATATAGTAATAAAATTGTCTTAAAATGTTTAGAAGTGAATAAAAGGATAGAAATTGTCTTAAAATGCATATAATACGTATACAATACCAGAATACAACTTCAAGAACCACGAGCAGTGGAAGAAAAGGCAAATATTTTCTGCAGTTTTTTGGCACCTATTCTTATTCCAATTGAAGAACTTCAAAGTAACTTCAAAGTGGCACCTACCGAACAACGAGTCCTCAAAGGTAGTTCCCTAAATGCAAATTGCAGCTCACCCAAAACCAAACATGATGCTTTTTTGCTAAGCTATATTTTTCCCACCTTTTCAATTAAGAGATTTTATTTCAACATTCAGCAACTCAGGTCTCAGAGGTACATTCAATACATTCACTTTAGTTGGCCAAAGACTTGAAAATGTACAATGAAAACACCAGTTTAAGAAGCACAAGCAAACGAAGAACAATCCAAAATTCTTAGAGTTTATTACAGTATACAGAGAAGAATATAATAGGCAACATGAGGGAGAATAAGAAACAACACAGAGGATAATCTCAATTTAATTTTTTTCCAAGCGGAGGTAATGTTTTTTTTTAAATACCGAGTACTCCCGAGTAAATCGCCTTTTTGACCCACTGACCGAGTTGGCTAACTCGCCGAGTACTCGGTGAGTAACTCGGAATAATAACTCGGGCCGAGTAATGTGCTACTCTGCAAGGTCATAGGCCGAGTAGGGAGTACTCACCGAGTACTCGCCGAGTACTCGCCGAGTAAATAACCCAGCTTAGTAGAACTTTATTTTATAGATAATAGTTTAGTTTATGTCATAGTCAAGCATAAGTTGTACTCCCTTCATCCCATGTAGTAAGATGCACTTTCCTTTTTGGGTTTTCCCGAAACTATGAACACTTTCCTAAATTGAACTCCGCTAACTTTTTACTCTCCCACTTTATCCCCCCTTTGTCTATGATTTCATCCTTTACTTTTTGTGGACTTATCTAACTTTTTCTTACATTTTGGAGTTTAGAATTATAAAACGACCATTTTATCCTTTCTTTTCTTAAAACTGCCCTAAACCCACATGTATATTACATTATGGGATAGAGGGGGTGCTTGGTAACTATATAAGAGCTTAAAATAAGATGCTATAGCACATTGTGTTTCAAGAGAAGCTACTTAGCTACGCTCGTTTATTATTTTTAATAACCCTTTTATTTTATACAATAAAGCCTTCAAACTACTACTCTATTAGAATCCTTGTCCATGTGACCTAGATTGTGTATTTACATGGACAGTGTATATCATTTATCAACAGCTCATTTTACCAACTATATTTCAATATTAGCTTTCAACTTGTAGTTGTAAGATTTGTAGATTTCAATATTCCATCCTTTAATCCACTAACAGCTGTTGTACTGATCATGTTGAGATAAATAAAACTATCACATTCAACCAATTAAAAAAAAATATATAGATTATTTGTAAAAAAAAAAAAAATCTTTACATATGAATTCACAATACAACAAAATATGCTTTTAATTTTTACAAATTTATGGAGTAACATTGAAGCTCGTAACTGTACCACACTTAACTACTTCTCTAGGCACCATTGATACACTCCCCTAAATCAGTGTGTCTTGTCTGTTTACTGTTTTTTGGACAGATGGAGGAACTTTCATTTTGAGGAATAAAGTTAGGTATGCCAAAAAGAGTCATAATGGCAATTCTTTGAATATAATAAATGAGATGAAACACCTTTCTCTCCATCTGAGGAGAGCCTCTAGAAGAGGGACAGGAGTATGCCGTGCAATCATAGCCAACGAATCCAATACTTGTTCATAGGCTGGGTCTGATGGTCGAAGGTACTGTCCATCCTGTGTTTTGAGAAGTGAAAGAAATTTCATATCAGGTATGGATTAGAATCGTCAAATTTAAAGATTTAAGTAAACTTTTTCAAATTAAAAAAAAAAAACTTTTGCTGCTACCTGTAATCAAAAAAGAAGAAAACATCTTTTCAAACCCTAGTACGGGTGCAATGCACAACCATAATGCAAAAAATACATATAGAAATCTCCACGTAGAGAGAATGGACGTGGTCATACTGAACATTGATACAAGAACAAATACCAGAACAATGTCTATAACAAAATCTTGAAGAAACCTATACGTCCATAATATTAGTTTGAGGTTCAAGTCACAGAAATGAGTAATTGAGAATGATAGCAGGTAAGAAGGATTCTTACTTGAGCTTGAGCAGTTTCAATACGACGCCGAGCAAGCGGAAGAAACCTCTGCAGCAAAGCATCAACGATCAGCTTTGCTGCACTCCCAGCCTTCATATTCTCTTAATGAGTACTGAGCTTCAAGTCCAGACTTGGGATTTCATATCAAGCGTAAAACGTTCACTCTGAACCTAACATAATCAACCCTCACTTGGAAAATATAGAAAACAAACTAAAAGAATGAACGGATGAATTAAATTCCGAAATTGCTCTGGAAATTTGGAAAATGAAAATAGGTGAACACGAAGGGAGCAATCGTACATGCACAACGGTAAATCTGAAGAACTGAAGCTAGGAGACGAACCTGAGTTAACCAAAGAACAGAACGATCCCCCTTCGTTGTACATTAGTAATTTTCAGAGATGAAAAAACAGATACTCTTTACAAAGATTTTTTCCCTGGCAAGATATTTCAGATGTATCTTTGTTGGTTCAATCAACCAAAAGGATGAACTTTTGGTAAATTACTGGACCGGGGTTAAGGTAGGCAGGTAGCTTTAACCGGTTCGGCTGGAGATGACATATATGAGCTGTGACAAGTGACAACCAATATAAAACTGGCCTATAATATTGGAGGAATGAATTGGAAAGTTGAATGGTTGTTCCAATAGCTAAATGGCGGTTATACTCTATACGCTGATGTTTATAACTTTATTCTATGAGAAATTCTTGGTGTACACCTTTTTATACACATTAGTACACCCCATTGTCTGTGAGAGTTTTTTTTGTCTGTGAATGCCAGTTCACAGACAAAACCTGACTTGTTTTGTCTGTGGAAAATTCTACAGACAAAACAAGTTAGGTTTTGTCTGTGAACTGACATTCACAGACAAAAAAAAACTCTCACAGACAATGGGGTGTACTGATGTGTATAAGAAGGTGTACAAAAGGAATTTTTGTTATTCTATTGGACAGGATAGTGCATTCTCTCAGCGCCACTCCCATCACAAACAATTAAAAAAAAGAACTAATTCCATTTGTACAATTAGTGTACATAAATAAATATAGCTCATAAACTCTAAACTCATATCGAGAAATACACATTCAACTATTCATCTCCTTCTCCCTTGCCCATAATCTCTTATAAACTACTACGTATATAGTTTGGATCCAATAATTCATCATTTGGTGCTTTCATTGAGATGAATTATCATGAGACACGAGAAATGTACTATTTTAATCCTCTTCGTCTCATTACTTTTGCCTTAAGGGGTGGGGAATGTGAAGAAGAGGGACTCAATGTCATTGTGAATCAAAAAAACACAAACTCAAACTTAGCAAATGTCCCTACGTGCATCGACCGCACTATTACATGGAAGATCAAGACAAAGCTATACTACTCTTTCGCCTCGAGTACTCTCGCATCAGGGAGTGAAAGACTCCTGATATGGTACATGGACTCGAACCTCGGGTTTCAATGCTATTAAACTTGGACAGCGGCTCACAAGTGTTAATTAGATTGCATTTATATTCTTGTACACTTTACATATCCATTTACATTTTTACAAAGTATTAGAGTAGCCTTTTATCTAGTTTGGCCTATTGGGCTCATATTAGCGGCCTGGTCCACATTTCATATATAGCTTGAAACCATAAACTCATATTCACACATGCACATTCATAATCCCTTCTAAATTGTATACATGATTTTGATAGATCGTAGTTGTTGATCAAGTTCCAAGAACAGTCAATTTTATTAAACAAGCATATTTGAGTCAGTTATATTAAGTCCCGTAATAGAAATCATACATTGTCAACCTTGTTTGAGAATAGTCGGTTCAGTTTCTTAGTTCTTTTTCTATAAAGATAAATAACATTACATTAGCATAGTAGCCAGTAACAACATTTTCAAACTAAATACGGAGTAAAAAATAACGTCACATAAAAATTAGAAATAAAAGTCTAAAACAAAATTTGAAATTTCCAACAAAAAGTCTCATAGCAAGTCTACAAGCTAAATGTCACTACACATAAATGCCTAAGAGATAAAAATTAAAGCATACTTAATCTCTAACTGTAAGTAAAACTAGAATGGTTAAATAAATTTGATTAAGGAAAATCTACACTTCAAATGAGAAATTGAGGACAATGATTTAAAACCCTATATGAACTTTGAAACTCTTAGTAATGGACTCAAAGGTTTGAACTCAACTCATAGGTTCTTTTTTAGAGCCTTTCCTAAAATACATAAACATGAACGATTTTAGTATTTTAAATATAATGGAGCTAATTAATATTTCGTATCTTTTTTTTATTGAAGACATATTTGGTTCCAATTTTTTTAAAACTCTCTGCACCCACTGAGTTGATTTTTCTTAAATTAATTAGAATCAGGTCCTAAATCATAGCTAATCCATATCATCTAAACCAGACTGTGATTCTTATACCCGTTCATTTGTCCACCTTAATTTTGGATGTTCTCTTTCAGATTGTTTTCAATCCCAGACCAGACTTTCATAGTTACAAAATATACAGAGACCGAACATTTACCAGACCAGACAAGTTCAGACCATACCAGATCAGATCCGACCAGCAAATTTTAATCCAAAAGAAAACATCCTTTACCCGCATTTCTTCTCCCAATTTCTTCTCTTCTCTTTCTTTTCTATTTTCCAAATTTATTTGTTTTTCTTATTTTTTCAGTTCACCTCTTGAATTAAACACTTTTATAAAAATAACTTTGCATAATCATGTTTTATTAGATATGTTTTCCTTTAGAAATAGCATTTTTTATTACACCATTTATGTCTTCCATATATGTTGCAAACAATGTGTGAATGTGTGAGCGCCTACTTTATTTTTCTTCAATTTGAGTAATTTACATGATGGCAGTGTCACAAAGAAAAGTTTGATTGACAAAGTGAATAAGCTGTTTTCAACTTTTCATATTAATAGAACTAGTAAATCACCCGTGCGATGCACGGCCGGTGAATTTCTATCCCATTTCTTCTCCTTTCAAATTATTTTCAAAACAATCGCCACAAAAGATTTATTGACAATAATACAAAAATTTTGGTGATAAGTTACATAGTACACAATTCACGATCAGCCACAGTAATAAAATAATAAAGCACACCAAAATAATTCTACAATGACCTATAGGCATTTGTTAAAAACATAATGAAATGCAACGCTACACGTTATTGAAAACTTCCTTATAAACAACATTTTGAGTGTCATTCGCGGTCTTGCCGCTGTCCATGCGTGAACACGGGTTTCCTCAACAACAAACCCACACGGGACAACGATTGGCCCTGACTTTTATTAATAGTCATAGCATATGAAATCATAATGGGGTATTGTCGCCTCTGAAATTTGAAAGGCAAGTTTGCATCAGAGGTAGTCAAGCAAAACTGAGGAATCAACACTCTGAACCTAGTACAACACCCGTGCAATACACGGTTGGTGAAATTTCATCTGTAAAATTTTAGTCAAATTAGAAATAAAAATCAAATTTTTAATTTCAATTGAATAGTTTAGAATTATATAATAATACAATTTGACATAAAATGAAATATACTCCCTCCGTTTCATCGAAAGGTTCTCGGTTCCTGTTTAGGACGCCCTGTATAAAGGATCTCGTTTTCATTTTAAAAGCAATTAACATTCTTAAATGACATATTAATCACTAACTATTAAAAATAATACATTTCTAATATCACATTTACCAACACTAATCTCATTATAATATATATCTATTAAAATTTTTCTCGCTATAAACTCGAACTACCTGATCATTCAATTGTTGTTTTAATAACCGTGTCATTTTGTCATATGAAACTTTCAACGTGACAATGGTAGTACTTATTACAACTCCACAAAATGGTAACACAAAGTATAAAAATAATATGAAAAACGTTTGGTTATTGAAATCGCCAATCTTTTAACAAATAAATCGTTCCAAAAAGCAGTGCGTTGAGGATGAAATGTCGAATCCAAACAACCCCATAATATTCCATTCAATAAATTATGAAACACTTCTTTATATAGAAATTCCTGATATCAGTGTATGTTCCTCTGTCATCATTTGCAATGTATTTTTGTATGCTCGAAGATTGGTTACTTTAAACGCAATTGCATAAAGTTAATCAGGACTAAAACATGTTTTTTCAATAACAAAAAAAGACGCGGCAATGATTGTCTTTATTTATTTTTATTTATAGTCATCTTTAGGTATTATTGCTTCCGAAATTGGAATGATAAGCTAACATCTGAAATTGGTAATGAATGTTTGGGAATTGGCAGTTTCTGTCTCACACTAACCCCTTTTAAAATTCTTTCTTCTAATAGTAATTTACCCGCACGGTACACAAATGATTTTGTAAAAGAATTTCCCTTTTCAAAAGTAATTTAATTGAAGGTAAACTATTTTAGCAAATAAGTAACAGGGTTATACGAATTGCATTGTTTTAACGAATTGCCGGGGTAACACAGGCAGATCAGGGGGGGTGCAAATATGTGGAAATGGGTAACCATATTTGACATCTTGTGAGCATGGGCATGGCCTAACCAAGTTCCGGGGGCCTTGCATTTTAACAGGCTTTCCATTATTAGTCCATTGCTGTTAGAAAGTCTGAGGCCCAATAAAATGCATCCCTCACCACTCGGCTCCTCATTAGTCCATTCCATAGGAAAACCAAACCCTTCATTCATGTGGCTGACTAAGACATTCTCTCCATCCCGGCCACTACAAAGAAATTCAAAATTCCCTAACTTAAAGCCGACTAAAGCAAGTAGCGCAGCGGGATTTCTCTAATCATTGTCTGTCAATGGTCTGCCAAAACCTGGAACCTCCAGCGACGAAGACATCGATGGTCCGTAGTAGGTCGCCGACTAATGTCGTATATATTGATTTACATGATAACGGTAAAGTCACAACCCCCCACTATACAGTAGTGAAACCACCCGTCGTAGTGAGGCTACAGATCAGGTAGTTCCGTCGATATTGTTGATTACATCTTTTCTTCAGACGTTTCAATTTTTTATATTTTCTGTCAATGAACTTTATGTTTGATTATATTTTATCTACATAAAACATACATCTTCAAAAAAGTTTTTATTTGAAAATTTAATAACACACAAAAAGTCTATTGATGAGAGTCATGTATATGCGTTTATCAAAATTATTTGTATTGTACCGTCGATGCACTGTAGTACTGTACCGTTGTCCTTAAAATTTCGTTCTTTACTCAACTTTCCTACTCTCTATGCCAGCATGGATTGCACACCACTTTTGCGGTCCATGAAATTTTACTTCTTATAATTATTTTATTTCTTTATCTTTTTCACTATTTCTCTTGAACTTTTTTTATGTTGATGCTTTTAAGCGGGAATCCTGTAGCAAAAAACATTTTGCTTTTAGATATTAATAGGTAGATAGCTTATATTCAAATTTCACATTAAGTGACAATGACAATAAATCCAGAGTAAAGAGTGAGTGAACCATCCAATACCAAGAAACCCCCTCTTATCTCCCACCAGTCTTATCAGTCAACTTTTTCACCAAACACGTAACTTTTGCTTTCGCGCGCTGAATTGTGTAATAAGCAGAAAAAGTAAGGTTGGAGTTACTTTTCTGGCTGTATTGGCTGAAGTTACAGTAGATGATCATTTTAGCTATTTTTACATATATTTTTTTCTTTATTTTATTAATAAAATATATATTACAAATAATTTTTCTTAAATCAGCAGAATAAACCAATGCAGGCACTTCAGCCAGAAATTCATAAATTTTAGCAGAATCAGCCAAATAAGCCGATTTTCGTGCTACCAAACTGGCTCTTAGTGTTACCAAACGGGCTCTTTATGATGTTCTGGCTAAAGCAACTGAGTTGGCTGAATAAGCTGATTTATGAAGAAAAGAATTTTATTAATAAAATAGAAATAGAAATAACTATATGAAAAATAGCTTAATAGTTCTCTTCTACATTATTCAACCGATTCAGCCAGAAAAGTAACTTAACGTCATTTGATTTTTACACAATTTAGTACACGAAAAAATTACGTCCTTTTTATAGAGTTATGTTTATGATGTTTTTATTTGGACTGTTTTCATTCATAGACCAAATCAGACCAGACTTACATAGTTACAAAATACACAAAGATGAGACATTTACCAAATTAGACCAGTTAGAATCACAAAATTTTAGTCTAATTAAAAACATTCTAGTTGTATCACTAAATTTATTAGTAACATTATACATATTATGAACTTGGACATTTAATTAGCCCTTTAAATTTTTTAAACACATAATTTTAATTTTTTAAAACACAAACCAAATGATGAATCCAATAAAATAAAATAAAATATACGTAGTAAATGAAAATGAAACAAAGGATTACAACATTAGTGAATTCGGCCAAGCCCATAGAAGAGAAAACAAAACACAACAATTAAAGAGCATCCGCCAGCAACTTGGGCCAAGATCGGCCTGTCTAAGCAGTCATATGCATCCAAAGTTAAAAGTTTGGGCATATTTAGTCGCCCTAGGTTCTGGATTCTTCGTCTTTAGAGAGAGATAGCCATTTGAGTGGTTGTTGCAGGAGAGTTCTCCATGCTCATCCCTTATCTGGCGTCCGTGAAGAAGATGGAACCCTTCAGACCAACATAGTATGCGTTTTTGGTGTCGGTGGGGAGTTCGGCGACTGAGTATTGGGCGATGTGGTTCAGACGGAGTCCTATTTGTGCAAGATGGTGTGCGACTTTGTTCACCTCGTGTGATCGAAACAAAAAGGAGATTCCGCTTTGTAGTCTGTGCTGTTGGAGCCTGTTTATCTCCGGAGAGAGGTATCCCAGAGTGTTTATTTTCCCGTCTAGCATTTTCGTTCTTCGTTTGTACTTGGGAGTCTTTGTAACCTGCTTGTATCATGTATGTTGTCGAGAATTCTGTCGCAGTTGTATCACGCTTTGAGGGGGTTGAGAGTTCGGGTCGGGAAGGAGATGGCGAGCTGGAAGGACGCAGTAGAAATGCGAAGTATTGCACCTTCGGCGCTTCTCCTCTTGCTGTGTGCCTCGTCTGTGTTGAGACAGGGTGTTTGTGGTGAGTGAGTTTGCCATTTGATGATCTTTGGTGCTTCTTTTATCTGTATTTATGGCATGAATCCGTCACAATGTAGATCTGCGTCATAATTGATGAATTTCTTTGATCAAGTTACTGCTGTATACATATATTCTGATCCCCTAAATTAGAGCAAGTAAACTTAATCGTAAGTACCTTTGAAGTTTGAACTAATTTAATTGTTTTACCTTCATTATTGAAAACACAAACAAAAATGAATTATAGGATATAAAATGTTTTCCTGTATTTAAGGAGAAAAATTAACTAACGAATTTATTTCTCTTTACCATACACATATATCAACTATAAGCAAAAGATCAATAAAGTCTTGCTGTAAGCTTTTGTATATCTCAATGCTCTCCCTCAGAGATTGTTTTCAGAAAATCAATATTCATTTAAACCAAAATATGCATGCTTTCAAAAGGAACTAAATTTGACATTTCTTTTAGCAAGTGCTATTTTATCATCTCTGTTTTCTTAATTTTGTTGAGAACATTGGGTTATGCATACAACAGCATTCAAAAGTTTTTGGGGTCGACCAACATGGATCGATACAGAATATGGTAACCAAAAGATTTTGGGTTATACATAAATAAGCTTATAATCTTCCAATTTTGCATTAGTTGCATCATTGCTCTAGTTCCCGACTTTTTCTTTGTTGTTCTTTCTTCTTGAAGATGATAGGTGCCAAGAAATAGTAGGAAGCTTTGACCTTGACACCTCTTCTGCTTATGCTCCATCCAGTTGTAATCCCTTTTGCTTTCTCATTATATCAGGTCAGGTATTGTACTTTTTAATGAGGAGCTACTTGTATGGAATATGAATATATATGTGCATGTTGGGATGACACTTTTTCAATGTTGCAGGTTAGAAATGAAGAGTAAGAGAAGAGGTTGAACAATGGTGTGGGTTAGTTGCTTGGAAAGAGTAGTATTTATAGAGAAGTGAATAATCTTCTTATAAAGAAAATACACACCCTAAGAGCAGGCTGGCCAGAATGGATGGGTTTTGTTTTTTACAAAGCTGGCCTATATATTTTATAGATATCGTATGCGCATACTACGTATGAATGTGGTGCTGTAACATTGGTATGCCTGCTTTTATAACAGCAAAATGGGCATGCCAATCCTACCCCAACAGTGTACAGTATTCTTCAACCAATCAGAATTGTTTTTGGATCTGGGGGGAAAAATTGATTTTCAAAATTTGAATTCAAAATAGTTACAACAAAGCAAAACCAATAATTGACCCTATCTCTTAAGCACATATAACCTTTCTTCCGTATGTTGACCGCTCAGCAACTAAACGGTCCAATAAAAATGAAGCACGGTCTGTGGCAAATCCCAATTAAATCTGTACAGTGTCTCAAACGCCCTCCTCCACTCATTTCTTGCACATAAGTTCCCTAACTTTCCGATTTTTTCACACAGAACCTCTTAGCCAATAATCTAATATTGCACATTAGACACACATCTGAAAGTGACGTTTTTGAGGGGGAAATTCTAGCCCAAAGTTATTTTGCTTTTAGATTATAATAGATATTAGAATGTATATTTGGATCTATTGACACATTGAGATACATGGAGCCTTATTCAATCTAATGTCAACGCTCCTATTACTCTATTAGTGTCTGCTATTGAAATGTGCAGAAAAATCTTGGTCTTTTCATCTTGATCAAAGGCCAAAATAGACAGACATCATGCCCATCTCCGGGGTGCAGAGAAGCCATGTCTATCTCTATTTGACAAATTCATCAAATTTTCTTCGAAACAATAAATAGCGAGGTTATTTTGTACTACGTACATAATAAGTAACACAATTAAACTACAAGGTTCCGTTGGTACTTAAACGCTGACTTCCCAATAGTACAAAATTCATTTAACAAAACATATACTACGCATCAGTTACAAAAACGCTATACAGTTGAAGAAAGTGAATATAGGTGTGGCCCAATGACAACTTAGATGGATGTGGGGAGTACGATCTGTCCTGACCATATTCTTTCATCAGTTTCATGATTGCTCAGAAACTGCGCATAGATCTAACCAAATTGCACATTTCCTTACGTCCCACATGAGAGAAGCTGGGAGAAAAACAGCTGAAAGCAAGGAGTGTTGTCGAAGGCAGCATTTCAAACAAGGTGTAATGGCGCACACAACTTGTCCTGAAGAACATATTAGTCCATGGCAAAAAGGGTCTTCTGTGTCAATAGCCATAGCGGTCATTCAAAGAGGTCCGCCCATCACCGGATTGTCCTGGTTTAATCATTAATTATGTCAAGGAAAGATAAAAATACAAATATAGCATAAACATGGAACCGAATATTAGCAAGCATCTGTTTGTAGCAGATTATCTTCGCATATATAAATTTTAACTTCAAGAATTGCTATCAAACAATAAGTATATAAAATTTACTATTAGATTTGATATCAAACAATACCTTATTTGAAATGCTGGCTGAATTAGCCGATAAGGCAATTATAGCAAAAAACAACACTTCTGGCTGAAATGGCAGGAAATGACATTTTTACCCTCTCTTCATATACTCCGTAATCCGTATTACTTTCTGTAATTTCATTAAAAAAACTTCATCCCAAATTAATCTTGCTACTTGTTTTTTTACATGCCTATAAAGAAAATTGTGTTTGGGTAGGAGGCATTTATCTAGAAAAGGAAAGAAACAATAGCGATCATTCATTTCTTTCTTTAGAAGAAAATAAGACGATAAACTGTAGAGGCGGAGTGGGCAAAGGAAAGAGGGAAGATTTATTTGGTAAGGTGGGAGTAACTTTTCAATTAGAGCCTTTTAGTAATGGTTGTTAGACGGGAATAGCTTAATCATCCGAAAGGAAAAGGGATCGCGGGAATCCATTTCAGCCAAATAAGTCAAAAGCTACTTATGGATTATTCTGTGGAGATTAACGCTACCAAATGGGATCTTGTTCCTGCCATAAACTGTAAAGATGAAAAATAGAACTTTTACCTTCAGGGGGAACCCAGGTTTCATAGCCTACTCCACTTCCCAAAAACGGTGGCCTATCGGGACCAACAACTTTTTTAGGCTTTTTCTTATTCTTCTCCACGGGACTGTCACATGGTACCTTGTCATTGACATGCCCATTGTCATCATCATCAGAAGCATGATATCCTCTTGAATGTTTTAACAACAGGGCAACAGCTTCCTCAGCCTTCATGTCGACTCCAGAAGATTGTGTCTCATCTTTAGCAAATTCATTGGAGGCAGCACCAAGCTTGTCTTGTTTCCGCTTCCTTATTATAAGACCAGGGGCTGCATTTTCAATCACTGATGCCTCTGTGTTTTTCACTATCCTCTCCCTGTCTTTGTAGTCCACAAATTGATCATCCTCTTGTTGCACATCTGGACGTGACTCTACCACCGCAGTTTCTTTCCTTTTCTCTTCCTCAACAGCTCCGAGCCACTGTGGCTTAGCAATGGTGTACTCAACAGTTTTATTGCCACCATCTGCTGCAGTTTCCTCTTTCATATTCTCTTTGCTGGATTCAGAAATAACAACAATACCCTCTTTCTTGATTGAGGGGATCGGCTTCTCTGCACGTCTTTGACTCTGTTTTGCAGGAAGATGCGGGACATTAGATGGGTTGACTTTGGGCAGTTCAGTCTTCGGCTCCTGAGATTTTATCTCCCTCTTTCTAGCAGCTTCTCCTGATGGATCAGCAATCTTCAGCAAGTAGAGTATCCTATCTAGCTCTGATTGAAGTGCAGACAGTTCCTTGTGCAGCCGATCCTTCTTCTCATAATCTGATATTTTAAAAATATCACAGCCAGTAAAATAGAGTAACAGGACAGCCACAACATGAGTATCAGGGAGGTAATATTAAGGGTATTTTAGATCTTAGAATATGCTAAGAAATTTGAGAGAAAATATGGAAATAAACAAAATGTAAAGGAAAAACAACGTCGTTTAACAACTAATATATCTATATGTGCGTGACTTTTATAAAAAATAATCCATTTTTATTTTCCTTCACATTTGTAGGATACAGGCAAACATAATAATTTCCCTAAGCAATTTTTAGGGAAAATTTCCCTAAGCAGTTATTCCTCCCTTTCGTTAGAATTCCTGACATCCAAGCCTGAAAGAAGCATAATTATCATGAAAATCATAAAGAAATAGGCTGATACAAAGAGAACAATAAATAAAAAATAATTGTCCATGCAAGTGAGCCTGCTGAGTGCTAATATGTTCCCTTTCAGAGAAACAAAATGAAATGTACCTGCATGTTGGAATACAATGATACAAACAAAGAACGTACCAATGTACTTACTACATACCTAGTTGAGATGAAAGCCCTGACATGAATAAATCGAGGTCGTCACCAGCTTCAAGGCTCTCCTTCACTTCACCGGTATCATTATCCTCTGAAAGTAACAGCTTTCTTTTTTCTTCCATCTCACTGACTAAAGCATCCTTCTTATCTAGGAGAGAATCTGCAGTTTCAATTGATTGGTTTTCACCACTCTTTTTCTTAGCAGATTTCTTTGTCCGATCATAGAACTCATCATCATCACTGACCGGTCAAAATACCATGTTTGTTAATACATCAATAGATCAAATGAACATATAACTGATATCAAGTACAATAGAGCAATAGATCACATAACAAAAAGTCTACAAGTCCTACAACAATGAAGAGTTTCATGTATTTAATACCTCACATACTCTTCTTCTTCATCTACTCCTTTTTTCTTTCCAAGAGACACTCTTCCAGCACGTGCACCCAGACTCTCTCGAATGCTTTCATTTAAAGTCTCTTCCAAGTTTTCTAGCTCCTCCATTATCTATTGAGAAAGAAATATCAATGCTGGAGAGTCAGAATAAGTCCTGGTTTTATGAGAATCGGTAATAATTTCATATTGTGCATCTTGGCTAGTAATTTAGGAAGCTAGGGGGGAATTTCTTAATATGTTTCAGTTCCTGTCCTGAACTAATGAAGGGAAGTTGAAGCCACTAGGCTAATTGATGTAATACTAAAAATGAAATGTAATCTTCTAAAGGACTTTGTTAAGTTTAGCAAAAAAGAGCAATTAAAAAAGGTTCTCATAGAGGAGAGGGGACATTCTCAAGGATCCTAATTAACGCATGAGTCTTCATAATATTACTATTAGTTCCCTATTATTAGTATTACTAATTACTAATAGTTTCATATTTGTATTAATATTTTGTTTTAGTTAATATTTCTATCAGCAATATTGTATTATACTAGGAATATATTTATAAAATTTACGTGCTCGCAAGACTTTGTGAATGGTATAAAGAGGTTTGTCTTCATCTATGATCATTAATCAATAATATCGTACAATTCTAGGATAAATTACATATATCAGTATCAATACCTGTGAGATCCTCTGTTCATTCCGAGCAATCTGCGTTTGTTGTCCCTGTGTCAGTCCACCTTGAGCAATGTCCTTTGCTCTGATAGCATCTATCTCCTTTTTCATATGAGCAATCTAGAAACAAACAAAAAAGATTGAACACCTAGTGTAAGCAAAAGACTACTTCAAGTGTAACATTCAAAGACACATCATATAAAGAAACATAAGAATAAAGACACACCATCTGAAGCAATAAAAGGCCTCACATATGCCGTCAATCATCAATGCAGTTAAGTGTACTTTAAGGACTGGTGTAATGTTAAACCAGCTTGATTCAAAAATAAACATGGAAGCTAACAGGAGCAGTTACCTTTTCAAGTCTCTTTATTACTTTATCACGTGTTTTCTCCTGCTTCTCCGTTAATTGACCCTTGTATGTTTGCCAAGTTATTTCTTCAATTTCATCCTGAAACATCAGATGTATCTAGCATTATTTCAATTAAGTGCAAAACGCTTCTGAGGAACTTTGTACCGAATAGTAAAATCTGCACAAGAAATGTTACAATGAATTTTACACCTAACTGAGTGATGAAGTTGAATGTAGCATTGCAAACGCCAAACGGATCAAACACAAAATGGAGAAAATTAATAAATGACATTAACTAATAAAAGTGAGGAAAAAACTGGCATATACAGAAAACTATATGGTGCATGTAGAAGTATTTAAAGGGAAGTAAACCAGCATTAAGCTGCTTTAGAATAGCAATTAAACAGCCTCCAAGAGTTGAAGGGTTGTATGTCTTTGGTATTTCTACATTTCTGATGTTCTAAGAATGTTGTTTTGTTTAGTTTGCAGCCATATCTGGTCATGTACACCAGATTATTCACGTCTTGAACTAAAAGGATGAAATGAAGAGAGCAATGGAATCCTTGGGATTTTTCTTTCTCCTTTGAAGTTGAGGAGTTTTCCTTCTCGATTTCTTCATAATTTTTTCTTGAATGATTTATTAGCAAAGATAAACTCCTTTTCATAATAGGGTTGCAACTTGCAAGGGTAGAAGTACTTTAAGCAAGGTACATATAAAATCCTAGCAAATGACAGCAAATCACTTGCTACGTACTAAAATAGATAAGCTAACAAAGGTATTATAAGATAAAAACAAGAATAAACCAATCAACCATATTTGAGGAAATCAATCAGCCATATCACTTCCCTCAATCTTCTACTTGATATCTCTTTTATTCTTTCCAAAATTTTATCATGTAGCATGCATCATATATTGATATAAACTCTTACATGCTGAGCAGGAATAAGACAACTGAAATCATCATGAGATAAGGTGATAAGGAGTATGATAGGAATCAGCCTAGTCAGTATTTTATTAAGGGGCAGAATAAGAGAAATAAGGTGTCTAAGGGGTCAAATAGCTAATTAGTTGATTGTTTGGTCCCTGCGTGGCCTGTTACTATAAATAGAAGTGGAGGGTAGCTAAAGAAGGCAGGCTGTTAATCTGTTATTGAATTGGCATTTTAGGCTTGGAGAGTGGGCTTCTCGAACAGTCCCAAGGCTTTGTTTATGTTCTGTGATTTTCTCTTATTCAATAAACAACTTTCAATCTATTCCCTCCATATTTCCCTAGATCTGTTGCTATTTGCTTGATTAATTCCAGAGTCCTATCAGAGTACAAGATAAGACTTCATTCAAAATCTGACAAAAGTGGATACAAGAAATTCAAAAATACTTCTTTGCTATAGCTTAACTGAATAACTACATCTTAGACAAATGATAATTAACAGTCAAGCAAACCTCATCTAGTTCAATAGCATCCTCACGCATTCCCCATGAGACGCCATCAGCAAGTGATGCTTCTAGTTTTGCTCGCATCAGTGACTCTTCCATATCTTGCATCCCTGCTCGGATCTTAGCCCGCCTTATACTTTTCAGGTCACTTTCCTTCATGAGAAATATCAGGATTAATATTATAACTGATAACACGTCATACAGATTAAAGTTGGGTGCATAAGCAGCAACACACCATAATGATGTTAAGCATAAGTTTATTATATTTGTATATATAATAAGTTAGCCAAACCACTTCTTTACTTTTAGTTCATCTTTAGATGATGATAAATCTGATAAGTATTCCAGGTATAGCATCAGTACGATACACATAGACAAAGAGAGTGAAGTCTCTTACAGGGGGCATCAAGTCATTTGGACCTTGGAAAACGTATAGCCGGGAAGACCTGCCCAAAATTTTCAAAGTAAAATATGTATACCAATCACCAAAAAATGCAAAAGCCTGTGCTAATACACAAAATAATACACATTTCATGTCATTTGCTTTGTCTAGAAGAATTAACTAGTTCCAATTTGTCAACAATCATAAATATAAATGCCACCATTGCCACGAAAGTTTCAGACTACAATTCCTTAGCAAATAATCTCTTTTTAACCGGTTTCTGGAAAAAAAAAATAAGCAGATAGTCAGAAACTAGCACAAGTTGAGTGTCAGTGTGTCAGATGGCTCACATTTTTGTTAGGCGTGAATGTGCCCCAAATTCTGAATTAGTTTGGGGGTAATTAAGCCATCTTTTATCTTTTATTTAAATGAAAATAATTTTTAAATGCATCTTAGAGTGAGAAACAACCCATGCATAATTATTAATACCAGGTCAAAGTTCGAATGTGTAAAAAGTAACATTTAGAAAAGAAGATTATAGCTCAATTATAATCATCTAAATTTTACTCCCTCCGTCCCTTAGAACATCTTCACCCTTGCTTTTGGCACGCATATTAAGAAAATGAGGTTATATGTTTGAGAGCTATTTAGAAAGGAAAGAAACAATATCAACCACACAATTCTTTCTTTAAAGGGAGATAATATAGGAATGGATGAAAATGGCTTGTGTATAGAACTGCACATAATTTAGGTCCCATTATTTTCTTCCAACTTTCCTTTTTGGTATGTCCCAAAATTTTCTTCCAATTTTCCTTTTCCGAAAGTCCCAAAATTTTCTTCTTATTTTCTTTCAAGGAAAGATTTATGTGTTGGGTATTGCTTCTCTCCTTTTCACATCAACCACAACCATACACTTCAAATTTTTTAGCCAACACAAATGCATAGTTCACAGTTGCATCATACATTAGGTAGTCAAGCTTATGCCGCCACAAACAATATCCTCAAATTATATAGGTATCCTGTATGGAGAGCACATAAAATTATGAAAAAAAAAACAAAGAAAATAAGTTTCAGGTCAGTACTTACTGTCCAAACCGGATTACATCGCCAACATGCAGCTCCATGTAAGCCCTTTTTTTAACCTATGTAATAGTGTACAGTCATCAGACAATACTTTTATCAAGTGCATAAATAAAGATACACTCCATATGAGATAATGAACGGTGCTGTTAGCACTTTACAGGATAGCTAGTAGATGGACCCAAGCATGCTCAGAAAAATAATCAGTAAATAAATGGTAAATAGAACCACATAATATGGCTGAAAAGAGATAAAGTTTATACACTACTAATACATGTTTATGAAATGGGAAAGTTATTTGTTGTCATGCATAATATCATGCTAAATTGGCACTCTTAGGGTGGGTTGGTTTGAGGGGAAGAGAGCATTCCTCTGATTTGGGAAGAAGGGAAAACAGGGATGGGGGAGAAGAAAGGTAAGCTCCCCCTTCCTCCTTATTTTTTAACCAAATAAGAAGAGAAGAGAATCTTCCCTGAGTCCCTCCCCTCCCTTTGAACAAAACAACCCTTTAATGACTCTAGTTTTACAAATTCTTCAATAGAGACCCTGTGCATCAACTAAGCACATGGAAAGAGCACTCTGAATATCAGTACTTTGAACTTTCTTACATAGAAGTATACATTTGTGCTTGCAGTTCTGTAAACATAAGATGTGACAATCTGAAAAACACTACTAAAACCTTTTCACATGAAACTACTAAAGGTTTGATCTAGGCATCAAAGCAAAAACCTGGTTTTTGTTTATAAACGTCCCATGCGTACTGCCTAAATCATATAGGTAAGCATCTCCACTGCCCTTGAACTGCAAAACTGAAAAGATGGGTGTACATAAACAAACACATGAATGATTTGATCAGACATAAAAAAAAATTATACTGAAAGATGGGGTTAGAAGAACCATGTCATCTTCAACTACCACGAGAACATATGACTATCTCCCTAATTCTCTATTACTGAACATATGTGGGCAAGTGTAATACTCCCTCAACTTCATATCCAGTGTTTCTTAAATGTAATGCATACAAATAAAGAAAACCATTGGATATCCTACATTTTTGCAAGAGAATAGATTTATACCTAAAACTATCCAGCTATCCTTGATAAATCATCCTGGAATATCCATATATTAGAACTTAAGTAGTTACTTTAATTGAAAATTATGATGAAGGAGAAGGGAAAAGTGTAATAACTACTCCGTGTTAAATGCCCTCTTGCTTTATGTTTTATGAAGTGATACATGTTATGAAAGAATAAGGTAAACCAAACGATACTTGATATGAATCCTGCGGGTGGTAATATCAAATAAACAGCATTGAAGTAAAAGTATTATTAGTGATAAGTGACAGTCCAAATTATAATAGTCAAGATAGTACCGATGTTGGTAAACTGTGATTGGAGCCTGGGAGGAATGAATATTCACAAGTTGAATACTATTTCATAAGTTGTCACTTGTCAGTCCCAAGTGTTAGTAAAATTGTCAGGCACTAAGTATTTACTTGTACTTATGTAGACCTGATATCAGGTCAGCCAGAACCATAACTTGCTTACAGAGCCATTATATGGAAAGGCCAACAATTTTTCCAACAACAAAAACAGAAAAAAGGAAAAATATTTTTTTAGCAAAAATATGTATGGTGTTAGGATTCATACCAGCATGAAATCTAGATATTGTGGGATGCTCGAGGACAAAATCACAAAGATCCACACGTCCAAACATGTAAGCCCCCTTCTTGTTTCTGGAAGCAAATCACACCAAAAACAGAAAGTAAGAACAAACGAAAAGCCACTTAATGAAATGTGAATGGCAATAACGTTTCAGATAAGCTGATGTTTTGAAATAACTGCTAACCTTGGTGGAAAAATAGAACAGAAAATGAAAGCTTCGTGAAATCCAAAAAATAAAAGGCATTGTATTTAGAACAGATTGTAGTGTATGAATTGAGAAAAATCAAGGAGTCAAGCAAGAAAGGTGAGGGTGTGCATGAAATAAGAAAAAAAAATATGCATGAAACTTGAAAAAAACAATTGATCGACAACATTGATGGTAAGATTTCACACCTGGAATACAAACTCCCTATTACTCCCTCCATCGAAAAAAAAAATATGCATGAAACTTGAAAAAAACAATTGATCTACAACATTGATGGTAAGATTTCACACGTGGAATACAAACTCCCTATTACTCCCTCCATCTCATTTTACTTGTCTTACTTTCCTTTTTGGGTTGTCCCAAAATAAGTGTCGCCTTTCCCTTTTTGGAAAGAAATATGTGGTTCACAACATTCCACTTTATTATACTTAAAAAATTGTGTCAAAACCAAATGAGACGCATAAAATGGGACGGGGTAGTATTATTTTACTATAGCCTTTCAGCCTAAGAGAAATCAAACTGTCTTAGATGAATATGAATATTTTTCTATGAGCTGCGAAATGGTAGCAAACATGTCCGACTGCAGTAAATTTGTTAATTTCAGATGTACCCGTAGGAAATTAGAATCATCAAAGTTGAAGGAACTACTGTTAACTGAACATAACTGACATATGAAGCGCCCTTACACGTCGAGTTGATCAATGATTGATCCTTCCTTAAGAACTTCCAGGTAATAGCTATGGCACGGAGGTTCACTCCATATAGGAATTGTATACGGCACTTCAGGTTTAGAGCGCGGCTCGTGTTTCTTCTCTGCCTCATCGCGATCATTCTCAGAAACAGAGCTATTGCTAGAGCTCGGGACGGGATTTTCATCTTCGGAATCGTTCGGGGAACTACCAGTGTTCCTCAATTCCGATTTTTCTACAATAGGGTTTAGGTTTTCTGAAGGTGGACTGGGCTCACTTTGCGACGGTTCTAAGGCTGGATCTTCTGGAACTGTCGGAGGTTCAGCAGTGGTGGCAAAGTCTCTGGAAGGAGGAGGACCCATGAATGACGACGTCATAATGGAGCAATTAAGCAACGGGAACAAGTAAGGTCGTCGGGGTTTGACCGGAGAATGAACAGTGGAAACCTAGATAGGAGCAACCCGACGTCGACAAAGTGTCCAACTAATTTAACGAACCTATTGTCAATGATCCACTTGGTCGGAAGAGGTCCTAAATTGATAAATTCAACTTGAAACCAAGATTTACTATGTTTTCTTTTGAAATAAATTTTTTTTAAATGAAATTTACTAGTCTCGTGGATGATGTGGTATCTATTATTTTATAACTGTTCAAATTTGATCTGATTTAATCTGTTAAAGTATGATTTGTGATTGAAATTTAATTTATATCATTCATTCAATTGGTTCAAGGCCATGAAGATGGGATGCCATCATGTTTAGAACATCCAATGATCCAAACATTCCAAAGTCAAAATTTTCCTCAATCTTGCCTCCCAAGATTCTCAATCTAGATATTCCAAATTTTGACAATTCTGATAAACTAAGTTGTTATTTTGTGGGAATGTGTATTATCGGAATTGAAGTATTAACAAGCTCAAATAAGTTTGTTATTTACCAATAGGTTGGTCTTGCATTATTTTCTCTGTTATGTTGTTGTTCACAAGTGGTTTTAATTTACTATATTAATCTGTTGAGTGCTATGGAGCAATGGTGTAATAGTATGTCATGATAACATGCGAAAATTATAAGGTTTTTCTATGTTTTATATGATAGCAATTCACTACTTCACTCGGGGTCCAAATGATGAGACACTGAAATCAAGATATCAAGTGTCATTGTGGGTTAGAATTACTAGCAAAGGGTTAGGCAGCGATATGAGATGCACATAGATACTGAGGTGGAGGGTTGCATAGGGAGTGACTCTATCAATGGTACCTTGAGTAGGGTGATCACACACTCAAGGCATTAGGCCTGATAGGCTTGTCCATTACTTGGACTAATATACTTTTAAAGTATGTTAAGAGAAATGGTCCAAGATAGGAGTAAAACAAGGCCCATATTTCCAAATAGGAGCCCTTGTTTTTTATTACTTAAATATGAGTGTTTTTAATATGACTAGACACACTTACCCTCCTATAATTTAATGGTCGTATCTCATATGCTCGATGCTTCCATTCTCTCCTTTTCAAATTAGAAGAGCACATAAGCAGAGCAACTCGTTCATGTGCTTTTAAAGTTTTCGTCGGAGGTGGAGCACATCCCGGTCAAAAAATAGAGGCGGCACAACGTACTGTACGGCGGCGGAGCTAGGTGGCGGAGCTGGACGCCTAGGTGAGCTTTCTTCTCCTGATTCTTCTTCTTCTCCATCTTCTACTCCATCTTCTTCTCCCTCCTCTCTTATCTTTTTCTCTTGATTTAGATTGAAAATTATAAGGACTATTTGAGATCTGCAAATTTTAGATTGAAAATTATTTCAATTATTTGAAATCTGCGAATTTCAGATTTCAATTTTTAATTCAGTTTTTATTTTTATTTTTTCTATTCCTACTAATTTATTTTAAAAAATAACTTTACTTTTTTTGAAAATGGAAGTTGGAACAAATATCATTTTTTTGTCCTTCCCTTTATCAAGATGGCAAAAACATTAGTATAGTGTCATCTTATATAATAAGAAAATGTCACTTTGACAAATAATACTATTTTTATAGCATGACTATATCAAGATGGCAATATATAAAAAAATTAGTTCCATCATTTTTATTATTAAACTGCCATCTTATCATATGAAATGCCATTTTTATCTGAATATGCCATATTTTTTATTTGTAAATGTCATATTTTTAGATCTACAAATGCCATGTTTTCTTATACTTAAATGCCATTTTTAATTAATAGGATATATAATGTCATTTTTATCAAGATGGCAATGTTGCCGGAAGAGACGGTCAAAGTGGTGAACCCTTGTCGGAGGGAGGCGACTGTAGATGAACATTCACCGGAGCTCAACGGCGGCAGATGTCGGCGGTGGCAAGTCCCTGAAGGTGGCGGGAGCGTGGAGTTGATGGCAATGGGTCCCTGGAGGGGACGGACTCGTCAGATGCTTGTGATTGTGGTTTTTCTGGACTTCGACGACGGCAGACTCGCCGGTCGGAGGCGGCGGTATCGCCGGACGGAGGTGGCGGTATCGTCACTGTACAGCCGATGAAGAATAGATAACAGGCAGCTAGGGTTTTGATGTGTTATTAACATATTTTTCTATTTTTTAATTGTAAATAAGTCTGGAATTTCATTAAGGGTATTTTAGTCGGTCAATACAATTTTACTCCTATTCTGGAGTATTAAACATTGAACTCCTATTTTTGCACATATTCAATGTTTTACTCCTATCAAGATAATTACCCTGTATGTTAAGGCCAAACTCCTGAAATAAGAGTAATTTTTTTTGTAATTCTAAATATGAGTTTATGTTTTCATTGTCTAAATAGAAGTAATTACTGTCAACAATGGAAAATACTTCCATACTTAAAACCCGATAATGTCAAAAGATGGAATTAATTACTTTTATTTAGGCGGTGTAGTAATCTTATTTTCAAATTCACAAAAATTTTTACTCATATTTAGGGTGATTTCTTGTTTGCTAATTAAATTGGAACTTTAATAAAAAGTGACACATTGGTACCTACTAGTCACATTTAAAATGTAAAAGTTATCACTTCTTGTTTTCTACCTTGCTTTTAGTAAAATTCAAAACAAATTCAACTATAAACATGTCTCACACAATAATTATTTGAATTGGGCAGTGGTGTATTTGTTGTTATACTTTGTCAAAAAACAAATACTGAGTAAATGAGTAACTACTTGACCATGCATCAGAAAGAATAATAAGATGATGATGCAAATTTCTAATGATCCTGGTCTCTTAGAAGTCTTTGATGTAAAACAAAATATAATATTTAAAAATAATAATATAATTTACAATGATTACAGAACGGCGCAGCGGCAACAACACCCGAAGATGAAGTTTTCCGACACGCGCGGCCACTTTCATATCTAATCTAATTTTCTAAGCTCTCGTAAGCAATAAGAAAAAATCTATGATTTTCAAGAGAAGTACTCAATTGGCAATATTTCAACAAACAGAGTTTGATGTTTCATTTATCGATCATTTTTCACTTAAAAAACACTACTTGGTGTGTGTGTGGTATTCAGTGTGCATGAGTAAATTTTCCTAGCCGATGATGTGAATTCTTGTATTGGATTGTGATTTGAATACTGAGCACTGTGTTCTTAAATATTAGGGAGAGTAGCTAATTAATTATGAGAGATTCCAAATATCTAGAATTCTAGTGTTTGAGGCATTTAAGTGAATTATTTAGTTTTGAAAATATGTGGATCAATATTTGATACCTCATATGTGATTTTTCCTCATTTTCATTGGAGCCAATCACTATTTTTTGGCTTGGGAGCATGATGGAGTAAAGCAAAATGGTTTACTGAACAGTTTGCGCTTCTTTGTTATGAAACAGTCGTTAGTTCATGTAATTTTCAACGCAATTTTAATCATGTGTCACTCGGAAACAGACTCTCTATATTTAGTATAGGGATAAGGTTGCTTACATTCGACCCCCTTACTCCACCGGTTAGATATTAGACTTGGTGCGATGGTTTAAATAGCAAAGGAAAATGGTCACGGTTATTCACAAGAAAGAAAATTCACTTAAAGTTATAGCCATTAGTAATATCTATTCATTAAAAGTTGTAACCCATAGAAGTACATGACTCTGTACTTGAAGTGGTTAATACATCGTAATGTGAATCTTTGCTCATCTAAGATGGCATATTGTGCTACAAGGCTGTATTTGGAAACTCTTTCTCCAGTTGATTTGATCGAAGATGCATCGATTAGATATATATCATCAAGGTTCCACAGTTTTATGAGATGTCTACATATTTGTTGAGGCACACAAAAATGTATGCTTACGGTTAGAAGAATGTCTTTAGAGTACCACTCAAAGCATGAGGATTTGGGAGTTGGATCATGCAAAATTTTCTTGGTTGAGACAAGTAGGATGTTGTTGAGGTACTTTTTGTCTCTTTATATATTATCAAGAGAAAGGTTTGAATACTCTCCTAGTAAAGCATTGTCACTCATCCGGGAGGAGGTAAAAGATGAATGGTCCACAGATCTCTGAGAATGGAAATAAAAGGGAAGCAAATTCAACTCATTGATTCAACCAATATGTATACTCCTATATATAGATATATAAAAAGACATTCACATTTATACTATACATGCAAAAACTTTTGGTCTTTTGATCGAAAAAGATTCCACGAGAGTGAGTTTCAGGCACGAACAAGATCATTTATGTTCTTTGGAAGGCAAACAGATGTACCATTGATACACATCGTCGCAAAGGTCCTATAAAAAGCTTCTGTGGGATGATAGGCATCCCAGAAATAGTGTTTGTCGACATCAGGACACGGCTTCATTTCTGGTATGCATCCTGAAGCCCCCTGCCTCCATGTTGTGCAACAAGGATTACTTGGATCTATCAAACCTATACATGTGAACTCAAAAGTCATTAGTTCAATTTAAGTAGAGGTTATCACTTAAAAACACTATTATCAGCTTTTTAAGTCAAAAATTGATGAATATCACTTCTTCTTCTTTATTTTTTTGCATACATGTCGTTAGTCTCAAAGTATATTAAAATCAGTTTCCCATTTTGTTTGAATAGTTGACATGAACAGAAAATGACTCGCCTAACGTTATTATGTTATTTTGTTGAGAAGGTATAATACAAATGCACATTTAAAAAATTTAAAATGCTCTTGAGTTAGCTTAGTCATATGACTCAACAATTTTAGTAAATTCAATCACTTGAATCATTTCACTCTAACTTATCAATTGTTTAAAGTGGATTGATTAGGTTGCTCTTATTTGTGTAGCAATTTGAAGATATATCTCCCTACCATTATGTGTCAAAACTCAAAAGTATATGCTCATTATAAATAAGCTTCAATTTATTATACTAAAATGAATATAACCACATGTTATCATTTTTCCATTCACAAACAAATATGTAATACAAGAATTGAGATTAATTTATATTTACCGTATGTAGAAGGAGTTTTGATGGCGTCATAGCCAAGCCAGTGAGCACGACCGAGTATAAATTGGGAATCTTGGAGAGTTGTGCTCAAGTTTTTCAACATGGCTTCAAGCTGCTCGTTAAACATCACTACAAGCTGGTTGTACTCATCACCACATCCCTCATTTCGGCGCTTGAACAAGGGAAGGCAACCAATTGGCCCAATCTCAAATACCACAATTTTTCTTGCTCCTAATCCATATAGCTTCTGCTTACCGCGGGGTTATTAAACATAAAGTTACACCTTCCATCCTCCATATAGGAGACCGTTTTGTATGATGTAAAATAGTTATTTTGCATGTAAAATATAAGATTTTGTGAACGGTTTACACCGTTTGGTTTGATTATTTAAGCCAATTGAAATACGCTTTTTAAAATATTGTAATGTACCATGTAAAATATTTTACGTGAGGGAAAGTTAGTAGAATACTTTTCATGATTCTAATAAAGCATTGCATTCACATTGCGTGTAATAATAAATTACATACATGTCCAAACAATTTATTTTTATTTTAAATGTAAAATGATTGTTTCCCAAAACTTTCTATGCAATAAGATTTTATCATGAAAACTACCAAAAGAGCCCAAGCTCGATTAAAAGGGTACATTCTAAGTTACCTGGAATTGAATTGAGAGTGTATTGACAAGAAGTTCAGCGAAGTTTCGAGGAGTGTGACTTCTACTGGTATCATAAATGCTAGAAAGAAGGTAGTTGTTAATGTAGTCGTTACTCCCTATAGCAATGAGGAAAATGGAGTTTGACAAGTAATCTGAAAGCTCCTTTGTGCTCTTGTAGTATCTTGATAGTTGCATCCCCATTCTTTGGTTGAACATGTCAACTTGTTCTGATATACTCAAACTTTTTCCCTGCAATACATGTCATGTGTGTGCTAATATTTTACTAGGTACCGCCCCTTGAAACTTTGTCATTTTTATATTTGAGTTTTCTATTCAATGATGGTAAACATTGAACAATGATTTTGATTAGTACTCCCTCTTTCCCACAAAACTTGGCCATATTGATTTTTATCAATGATGGTCAATTTTGAACATAGTACATTTTATCAAAGTTTTTAGTCACTCCAAATATAGTGCATTTTGTTTTACATCTCCTTATAATTGTTTTTGTTTTTCTTCTCTGTAATTTATGTTGATTTTCTTTTTAGTATTCCATCGCCGATGTTGACAACCTCCGTTTGACCTCAAAATAACCTCTAATAGGTTTACTCTAATTCTTTGTCATGTTATTCACAAAAGTATTTAATTTTAATTTTTAGAAAGTTTTTAATATATATTTTTAAATGTGAATAATTAGTTTTACATTTTTTAACTCTCATATTAGCATCATATTAAACACTTCTACGTAGAATGATTTCGGAGTTAGAGATGGACTAAAAACAAAATAGTGCATATTACAGTGATGAAAAACAAACAAAAATGTATGGACCTAAAACAAAGTGTTTCATATTTGCAGGGATTAAAACCATATTTAAGCCTTATTAATATAAAATTATTTATAATACAAAATTTATACGGAAATACTTTTTGTTAAAAATATTTTCATAATTAATACTTCCTCCATTCTTAATTAGTTGCAACATTCCTTTTTCACACTTGCCGATGCACAACTTTGACTGTCATTATATTTAATTATCTATTAGTAAAAAACTTTTAAAAATCAGATTATGAAACTTTGTAATGAGATGAATTTAACAATATTTTTCAAAACTAATAATTCACATACATTAATAAATAAAATGTAGTCAAAGTAGAGTACATGAATAGTGTGTAAATTCCAATGTTGCAACTATTATGATACGGAGGATAGTACTACATAGTATACAATTTATAAATCAAACGAATATAATTATTAAAATTATTTTTCAGAGTTCACTATCATTGATAAAGAAAAGTCAAATATAACGTTATATATTACTTTCACTTAGTTCTTGATGATTATTTTTATATTTGTCAATTAAAAATTATTAGGCAATGTCCAAAGTAAAGAAAGAGAGTCAATTAAAGAATCAAGAGCAACACATTACGGGATCAAAGTCTTTTGCTAGACTTGCTACAGCAGAGGTATCATAGTTTGTTTTTTCAAAGTAAGTGTGGTGATCAAATTTTCGTAAATGAGTTGAATTTTCAATATAATTTCTAATTATGTAAACCTAACTTTAGATTTTTATACTTATTTATTCAAGTATTGGCAAAGAAAACAATTGCTTTAGTAAATTATAAGGATGATTTTAATAAGATTGAAATTTTCTGATCTCATCTTCTTTGGTCTGTGTTGTTTAAGTTTGGTCTGATCTGGGATCGTAACCTGCCCAATTGAGTACATAAATGGAAAGTTCTCTTAATATGACTAAAACGTTTTGGAATTTCAAAATAGGTTGTCATTTTTTATTCCCTAAATAGGAGTATTAATGCTAAACTTAGAAAATACTAATGTCATGTTTAAAGTTTGGTAATGACAAACATGACACTACTCTTATCTAAAGAGCTAGTTTTAACACGCGCGTTGCGCGATTGAATAAGTGCCCAATGCATTACTTTTGTTAAAAATACATATCTAGTATTTTGAGCGATTGAATTTGTTCCCAATGCATTACACTTGTTAAAAATACGTTCCTATTATTTTTTTGACGTGCTCGCTTCTATTCACCAAAATTCATTATTTACCATCAAATATGTGGACCAAGGACTTTTTTAACTTGTTCATTTAAGGTTAGGAATAAACATTTGCACCTATACTTTAAAAAGGGTGGTGTTTTTCCAAAGAGAAATTGTATTTACAATACCCGCTTTTCTTAATACAGTCACTTTGTGGACATACTCAGTAGCCACTTTGCGGACCACTTTATGAATATTTAAGTTATATCCATATACTCCGTATCTTTCTCTTTTTCAAAACATGGAAAATAGAAGCGAATAACATAGACACTAAAACAGAAACGGATTGGGGGAGATAGAAGCAAATCAGGGTGTATATCATTGAGCCATGCGGTATGCAATGCACACAGACCAGACTTTCCGGCTGCAAGTGCTTTCTGTGAGAGCGAATAGAACCGGCCATTCCTCCATTGGAATTTGTAACTACAGGAAGAAATGAACACCAACAAAAAGTACAAAGTTGTTAGCCCATCAGAGGTGGTTATGTTGATATCCCCCAAGACTGACAAGCATTTCCTACCTCCTTGACTGATGCTGGGAATCGGGCAACTACCCGTGAGTAGGCACATATCGTATCCTCCATAGCTTCTTTAAGGAGTATTCCTTTCTCTGCAGCTGCAACTGCTGCTAGCTCACTAATAAGTTTGGATACCTGAAAGGATCCACTTGATTTTTTAATCCAATTCCTGGTCAATTACATTAAGGCCCACTTCAATTGACTTTAGTGGTTGCAATTATTGAATTGTCGGGGATTAAATAAAATCACACTTGATATGGCAGGAGTTGTTGTGAACATCACCACAGTCACTATCCAATGTATTATGTATAGAGAAAACAAGCCCCATAGCATGCGACGGCGGTCAGGAACCTTGAGTTCGCGACGAACCCATCTCTCTAAAAATCCGTAAGCTAAGCCTTCCTTATCCCATCTAATTAACCCTAAGGGATGCTGGATGTTGAGTGCAGGAAGAGATAAGGTTGTATCATGTTTGTGAATGAATGGAATTGATACGAAGTGGAAGTGAAGCAAAGACGGAGACGTGAAGTTAAACAAGGATGGGATGGTGCGCCACTATGAATTTAACGAATCGGGGTTTAGCTTAACGGAAGCTGCGGGCAAAGAGCAACGAAGAAATAAGAGCGGTACTATGCCTTTAGAATAATGTACAACTCTATATAGCTACACTATTACACCAACACATTTTTATTCCCATAAGGGTATTAACCCCCATTGGCCATTATAAGATTTTAGATTTAGATAAAAGATGGTGGTTCTATTTTGAATTCACAAATGCTTGTATTCATATTGGGCAATTTCTTAAACGTAAAGGGTAATAATAGCATTAGAGACCTCTAAGAGTCGAGTGTCCTTTCATAATCCGAACTATTTGCACCATAAAAAAAATTGCATTTGATATATGATTTCAATTTACTGTATGGAGATGTTTTTGGTTTAAAAAATTATTTAAATCATGTTTGAGAAGATCTTATATATTGTGTAATGACTAAAAGGGGATGAAGGGGGTACTAAGTTTTTATATGTTTTTTTTATTTTTGCAAAAAATTGGAAGGAAAAAAATAAAATGTTTAATGACATTTTGGTCTAAAGATAACAAAAGAAAAGGCAAAATGCTAAAATCAAGAAACTACTAGACACATATGGTTAGGGTATGAAGTCTAAGGCATTCTAAAGGGTTATTTTCATATACCTCCCTTGAGGTTTTGGTATTTGACACTTTGAAACAAAGTATCAATATATTATTGATAACCCCCTCCTCCTTAAATTAGTATCCATTTAAAAATAACCTAGATTAGTCACAAAAGTTTTAATGCCATGCCACTGTTTCTGTTGGAATTAGTAAATCAATGGAATATACATAAGTACATAACATCAACAACTAACCCACTAGATGTTTAAGGAAAGCAAAAATGGCTTCTAATACCTAAAAGCACCACGTATGAGAGGGGAAATTTTTCCGATGCTTAACTTATTAGCAGTCTTATGCCATAATAATTAGTAATTACTCTTATACTTAAAAGCACTACATATGAGAAAAAAATTCTTTCGCTCAATTTTTAGGCAGCTCATGGTCTAATATGTAATCTAATCTAATCTAATACTTAAAAGCACTCCGCATGAGCGAGAAACTTTTTTGCGCTCAATTTTCTCACTCACACCTAAAACCAATTAACAATTGAGCGGCACAATTTTTTCACTCATACATAGTGCTTTTACATATTAGAATACTTATTAGGCTATAAGCCAGCTAAAACTTGACTGGGTAGTGCTTTAATAATTTCTAAATGCGTAGTGATTTTAAAAATTAGATTCTATTACATATTAGACCATGAACCGACTAAAAATTGAGCGAGAGAATTTTCTCTCATATGTAGTGCTTTTAGGTATTTCCATCATTTGCAATGGAGCCAATGATTCATTATTTTTTGGCTTGAGAATATGATGGAATAAAGCAAAGTGGCTCACTAAACTGTCTGCGCTTCTTTGTTATGAAGCAGCAGTCAATCCATGCAATTTTGATTGCGGTTTTCACTATGGGTCATCCGGAAACAGTCTCTATGTGCTTTAGTACAGGGGTAAGACTACGTACATCCGACCCCCCTTACCCCACCGTAGATGGGAGCCTTTGCGGCACTGGGGTAAATGAAAATGAAATGAAATGAAATGTAGTGCTTTTAGGTATTAGATTAATTATTACGTCACAAGCCTGCTAATAAATTGATCGGAAGAATTTCCTCTCTCATACGTAGTGCTTCTAAGTATTAGAATACTTTTTAGGCCATAAGCCGACTAATCAATTGAGCAGGAAATTTTTCACTCTCATACATAATGCTTTTAGATATTACATAATTTATTAGGCCACAAGCCGGCTGATAAATTGAGTGGGGGAATTTTTACAGACTTTTAAATAACTTTTAGTGACTGAAAAGATCTTAAAAGTAAAAGGTCGTAGATGTTAGGTAAAAAGCTGACTATTTGGTTTAGTTTTGTTGGTATACAAGTTTTTGGACTAATTAATGCTAGAAACAACAGACTTTTCTCAGATGCTACTCCATGTAGCATCTTAAAAAAGATCTTTATTTTTCGAAAAGCTCTTAAAAGTTGCCATACCAAATATAGAACTGGGATCTTTTAAGAACTTTGTAAATAGTACAAAAGCTAGAAGGCATAGACTTATGCCTCCCAAACATAACCTACCTATTAGGCCATAAGTCGGCTAAGAAATTGAGCGTTAGAATTTCTCTCTCTCATGTGTAGTGCTTTTAGGTGTTACATTAGATTAGATTACATATTAGATCATGACCGAGCTAAAATTTCAGCGGAAGAATTCCCCCCTTCATATGTAGTGCTTTTAGATATTAGATTGACTATTGGAACATAAGTATGCTAATAAATTAAGAAGGAGAAATTTCTCTCTCTAAGTAGCACTTTTAAGTATTAGATGCCCTTTTTGTTTACTTTAGTCATCTAGTGGGTTAGTTGTTGATGTTATGTATATTGAGAGTAATTTACTAATTGTATTTAATTTGTTCCCAAAGTTATGTAGCATTTGAGATTAAAAAAGAATCATTTGAATTGAAACTGATGTGACTAATGTATGTTATTTTTATATAGCTCCTTGGTAATTTAGGGATGAGGGGGTTATTAATAATATATTCATACTTTACCTCAAAGTGTCAAATGACAAAACCTCAAGGGAGGTATATGAAAATAAGTAAATGACCCCATTCCAAAACACTCATGTGGCTAAAAATACATGTATAGAACTAAAACTCATGATAATTCTCAATTTATCATCATCATTATAATTATTTTTCAATATGTGACGAGACACATATGGATCCAAATAAGAAAAATAAAATGTTTGATGGTATGCAATTATGCATACATGCCATTGCATATGCCATATTAGGAAAAATTAGTCAAAATACTTTTCTCTTTTTCTAATTTGATTCAGTGTTGAAACTTTGTTTATTTCGAAATGCTAAAATTGTTTAATTTTTATATGTAATTTTGTAAAAAAAAACGTTTGATTTGAAGATGTATTGGTCCAAACTCCAAATATAACAAAATAAATAACGTTAAAATCAAGAATTTATCACCTTAGTTTTTGATTTAGCACTCTCATCGCTCAGCCAAATAGTACACAAAATGAAGTTTTGATCAAGCTACAAAATTGTTTAGCCAAAAACTTTTTATAAATTAATAAAAATGATTGGATTACTCACAAAATCATTGCCAGTTTCGCGCAAAATACCGCACGATCCAGATGCATAGTTCATCTCTGTGATGTGCACTGATCTTTGCAAACTCAAGTAAGGAGGAGGAAATGGCAAACCAAGAAACTCAGCAATGAAATCAGCCACTGTTTTCCCATTTGTGAATCTTCCAGTGGCTCCAGCCGCAAAATCGGCTCCATAAGGAAAGTAGTTTGATTTAGCAAATGTCGGGAGAAGATTGTTGTTTCCGTTGTCGAGCAATGAATCTCCGAAGACGTACAAGGCCGGTGCTAGAGGAGGTTCTTGCGGTATGGCGAACTGAAAATGTGTGAAAAGGGCAATATAAAATAATCTTAACTTCTCCATAAGAGGGAAACAATTAGGTAGTACATAGATGAAGAATGCGGCATTATATACTATTACATGTTTGATGAACAATTAGGTAGTACATAGATGAGGAATGCTCAGGTCCCTCCGGATGGACCTGAGCATTCCTCTATATATATATATATATATATTAAAGTATTAAGTATAAGTGTGTTACTCATCTTATAGTAATATACTTATATATATATTACATACTATAAACATTATATTATATATTAGTTATAATATATTTACACATTATATATACTATATGATGGATACTGTACCCGGGGGTAGCTTATCCGAGGGGTTATTGTGAGGAATAATCTAGAGAGAAGTCAGAGCAAGCAAGTAAGAGAGAGAGTCAGATATATAAAATGAACTCTGAATGTTGGGATCGTTTACAAGGGAAATAAGGGCTGCTATATATAGCAGCCATAAATGCTAAGCGCGTACACGTGTCACACATCCGACGGCTGAGGGTCATTTCAATCGGGGTGGCACCGGCAATTGCATGTGCATCGCATTTAATGCGGTGGTTGGACGTGACGCCGCATTGAATGCGGTGGTTGCTTGTCTCCAGAGGAGGAAGCTTCATGAGGTGGTGACCCCTCGGCCTAAAGCTTATGGCCGAAGGCTACTGCTTCATGGTCGAAGGCTCCCTGAGGCCGAAGGATACTGCTTTTCTGTCATTTTCTCCCGTAGCTTCTCATGCATAAAATTAGGAGTGTCCTGGAATATTGAGCCCTCGGTCATAGTGCCGAGGGCATCCCTGTACGTATTGCGGGTTCCTTTAAGCTTGGGCCACTGTATTTGGGCTACATGTGCTTATTGGGCTCGTTGGGCCTGTTTAGGTGAAGTAGGAGTCTGTGGGGCGGGGGTTCCTGACCATATACTCCATCACTATATATACTTATACACATTCATACATTTTTTCTATTGCTTACATTTTTTTATTAATATTAGTTAATTGGTACATATCTCATTTTCGTATTAGTTAATTGGTACATTTCTCATAAAAGTAAAAAAAACTAGTTAATTGTTACATTTCTCTACATTTCTCTTTAAAGTAAAAAAACTAGTTAATTGTTACATTTTTCATATTTATATTAGTTATTTGGTACATTTCTCTTTAAAGTAAAAAAAACTAGTTAATTGTTACATTTTATGTAACACCGTCCCCAAATATATTTACGTTCATGTAAATAATGTATTGAACCTTATTAAAGGATTAATGAATTTACGAAGTTGTAAATTTTTATTATTTCTTTCGCGTGAATAGTAAATTGCACGTGGGACCCACACCGGGAGCGAGGGGCCACCCGATATTCCCGAGATCACATAAATCATTCTTATGGGTCGAAATAATATTTATATAGTGGTGGATATTTTATTTGGGTCGTGAAAAGGCCCAGAGTTGACCGATTGGGCAAAAGAGGCCCAAATACCGGTACCGACAATTTAACAGATAACAGCCCGAAAATGAATTTCGGAGACTTCTAAATTAATGTTTTGGAATACATATTATTTCAAAAGGCCATTACGATTGAGAACACGTAATATATTTTATTGGACCCGATAAAATAAAATATATTTAAAACAGTCCGAAAAATACAACTTTCGGGACCGATTGTACACATCGGGACACAAAGGGATGACCTCCCACATGAGTGGGGGCCACCCCACGTTTTTATGTGCTAAACACATCAATTGAGAGCTGGGTTGACAAGAGGAAATGAGGAGGAGATGCATTTGGCATCAAAAGTACAATGGGGAGGACCCATTCCCACATTATTTTGAGAGAAAAGCCAAAGAGGCTATCTCCTCACTCACCCACCCCATAATTTCGGCCAAGGCACACCAAGAGAACAAGGAGACCTCTGCAAACTCATCTTCCATAGCCAAAATTCGAGCTCAAGCCATAAGGTTCCAAGAAGGAAGATTAAAGAGGGAAAAAGTTGGGAAAAGTGTGAATAATTAAGGCACTTGTAAAGGGTATTTCAAGTGGTTTCACAAAGTTGGAAAAGTCGCCGGAGTTGTCGCCAGAGTTGACCAAAAGTCGCCGGAGTTTCACCGGAGTTCAACCAAGAAGGGTAGAACTTCATAACGCTAGTTCAAGGTGAGTGGACGGCTTAATATCTTATAACTTTTGGGTTAATTATAAGATTACCTAAATAAATGTTATATGAATTCATAATGATGTTTAAAAGATATTTAAACATGTGATTAGCCAATAGGGTTAAGTTTGTATGAAAGAAATAGATTGTTTATGCATAGAATATGATATGAAGAATTATATAAAATGCATATTTGCTTGAAGTGTATTAGAAGCACAAATGAATATTTTAACTTAATTATGCGATG
Organism: Cuscuta epithymum; assembly: GCA_945859915.1. Taxonomy (NCBI): domain Eukaryota; kingdom Viridiplantae; phylum Streptophyta; class Magnoliopsida; order Solanales; family Convolvulaceae; genus Cuscuta; species Cuscuta epithymum. The sequence goes on along the minus strand of CAMAPF010000114.1, from coordinate 486,987 downwards.
ATTAAGTTGATTTGTACAAGGTTTGAAATGGCGGTCAACGACCACGTTGACCGGTGGATAATGGATTAATTAATACCGGTCGATATTAATTTATTGTACATTTACATAATTGCATGGCTTTGCATGGAATGTGATACATAAGTTTTATGTATTGGATTAGTTATGAATGGCTAAATATGATATAGACCCTATCTAGTGTGATATGTGGTAAGTCATAGGTCGGGTGGAGTACCCAAGGATCGGGCGGTTATCCTCAAAACTCGGTTGTATAGGGTGGAGTACCCAAGGATCGGGCGGTTATCCTCAAAACTCGGTTGTATAGGGTGGAGTACCCAAGGATCGGGCGGTTATCCTCAAAACTCGGTTATATAGGGTGGAGTACCCAAGGATCGGGCGGTTATCCTCAAAACTCGGTTATATAGGGTGGAGTACCCAAGGATCGGGCGGTTATCCTCAAAACTCGGTTATATAGGGTGGAGTACCCAAGGATCGGGCGGTTATCCTCAAAACTCGGTTATATAGGGTGGAGTACCCAAGGATCGGGCGGTTATCCTCAAAACTCGGTTATATAGGGTGGAGTACCCAAGGATCGGGCGGTTATCCTCAAAACTCGGTTATATAGGGTGGAGTACCCAAGGATCGGGCGGTTATCCTCAAAACTCGGTTATAGGGTGGAGTACCCAAGGATCGGGCGTGTATCCTCAAAACTCATAGGCTACATTTAATGATCTAGGACCGGACGGTGTCCTTATGATAATTTATTTGAACAAGGAGGAGTTCTATACACTCATAGGTATATGGGTGGGTTGGGATTTAAGTCAAGGATATTGGCTACTATTATTTTCCCAAATAAACAATGACCTACGGGTCGGGTATTTCCAAGTGTATGTATACTAATATGTATTTCAAACTTGGGGGAAGGACTATACGTATATGTATCATCCTATGTTTGGGTCTTATACTTGAAACGCTAGTTATTCTATATTTAGCCTGCTACTCGCTCGGTACTTGTACTGACCCCTTCGGGGGGCCCCACCATTCTCAGGTTGAATCTAGGGCTTGCTACCTGCACCTTCCTACGGGTGACATCAAATCAAGGAAGACGTGATTCGTGCTTCCTCATTTTATTTCAAATTACCAAACATTGCTCATGGATATTTTTATTTGTTATAAACTATTCTTTTGGGGCTTGCATGCCCATGTTATTGGCCGGTTGTGGCTTATGACTTACCGTTGAATATTTCCGCTATTCATTGGTTTAAATGTGATGTTGTTATGTATGTTTACTACTGAGTATGGATGGATTATTTTTCTCGAACGCCTTGTGTAATCAAGTGAGGTTGACTCGCGGGTGACATCACTTGATTTCACGGCGGTTGTACACGCGCTTGGATTGCGGTCTGGGGCGTGACAATTAAGTGGTATCAGAGCCATCTCAGTTCTAAACTATATAATCAACCTCTCACAAAAGATTTTACAAAAGAGTTTTTACCGAAAACCATGAGCATTGTATTTTGACGTTTATAGGACTATTGGTGCTTAAGTTGCAAGGCCTCTAATTGTTAAGACGGTACCCTTAACAATTGGTATGGTGGTGACTTGGGTCAATACGTGTCTATAACGTTTTTCCGTTAATTGACATTCATAGGAGTTTAAAGACTCGTCCAAATTCCGTTTCAGAAATGGAGGGTAAGCGAATGGCAACAAGGAATGACCCTAAGGGACAAGCGTCGGTAGCTTACCTTGAGGCTAGCCGGGCTGTGTCACGAGCCTTTACGGGGAGAGGAATAGGGCATGGGGGCCGTGAGGGCCGCCAAGCGGCAAGCGCTAATCAAGTGGGCTCGATGTGTAACATGAACACCAGGAGGAACGAACGTAGGCGTCAGGCGAGGCGAGATCGGGCCACCTCCCAACGTGATATGACTGTCAGCCAAACCCATCCTTGGGCAAACGACCAAGGAGGAGAAAGCACTCTTACGGCACCGGCATCACCGGTGAAAAAGAAAAGGACCTCAAGGTGGCATACGTCCTTTCCTTACTCTTTCAGACCATCCAAATGTTCGAATTGCTCTAAGAAACATTTCGGAAAGTGCAACGAGCCCCCGATGTGCTACGAATGTGGGAGCACAACCCACATGAAATTAAGTTGCCCATGGAGGAGGCAACGAGAGACATCGCAAGCCAAGGAAGGGCTCACCGTGGAAGGAAACCATACGGAACCAACGGCGAGCAACGCTACGTCCGTCAATCAAGGCGGGGCCCAAGCACGAGACTACGCGATGACCGAGGCGGATGCGCGGGCAAACCTAGACTCCGTCGCAGGTAATACACTTATTTCCATGTATTTCTAGGCTTATTTTGATCATATACACCGTTGGGGGTTGAGTTCGGGCCACCCCGGGATCAAACGGAGCGAAATTGGGCGAAATTGGGCGAAATCGGGCTGATTTCTGCCAACGCACTACAGGCTGGGCTGCACGCACGGCCGTGCGTTGTCCGTGCGTACCTCCGTGCGTTGGTGGCAGTAGCACCCCGGAGCAAATCGCTGCACGCCCGGCCGTGCGTTGCCCGTGCGTACCTCCGTGCGTTGGTGGCAGTAGCACCCCGGAGGAAATCGCTGCACGCCCGGCCGTGCGTTGCTCGTGCGTCCTTCCGTGCGTTGGGGGCAGTAGCCTCCATTGGGAAGGCAAGGTACGCACGACCGTGCGTACCCCCTACGCACGCCGTGCGTGGACCCCTGGCACCCGAAACTTGATTTTTTCGCCCCGTTCTTCTACGTTTGGACCCCCGTTTGATTCCAAACATTAGTATGAACCTAATAACCTCCTAAAGATGTGTAAAAACATTAGAAAAGGTATCTTACATGAGTATAAATGTAGGAACATTAAAGATCAATGGTAGGTGTGCGAGGATCCTCATCGATACCGGGGCACAACGCACATTTGTGAGTGAGGCGTTCGCCGAGGGCCTTGACGTGCCATTGACACCTATGACGCAAACGTTGCTAGTCTCCACACCGTTTGGAGACGATGTGGAGAGAAATCATTTCTATCCGTCGTGTGAGGTAGAAGTGACGGGTCAACATTTGACTTGTGATTTCATACCTCTAAGCATGTTGGAGTTCGATGCAATCCTAGGAATGGATTGGCTCGAGAAACACCATGCTCGAGTGGATTGCTACACCAAGGTGTTGGAGCTCGAGGATGATCAAGGGAACACGCTATGTTTTGAAGGAGATCAGGGGAAGTCCCATGCATGTATCATATCCGTGATGAGAGCACGGAAGATGATGAGGAAGGGATGCCACACATACCTTGCCTACGTGGTGGACGATACCAAGAAGGAAGTCGACATCAAAGATGTACGGGTCGTATGCAAATACCCGGATGTCTTTCCCAAAGACCTACCGGGGCTTCCACCCGATAGAGAGATAGAGTTTGTAATTGAAGTGGAGCCGGGAACCAAACCCATTTCGATTCCTCCTTATCGAATGGCGCCAGCCGAACTCCAAGAGTTGAAGGTCCAACTACAAGAATTACTGGACAACGGGTTCATCAGACCCAGTCATTCACCGTGGGGAGCACCCGTACTCTTCGTAAAGAAGAAAGATGGTACGCTAAGAATGTGTATCGACTACCGACAATTGAACAAGGTCACCATCAAAAACAGGTATCCCTTACCGAGGTTTGATGACTTGTTCGATCAACTTCGAGGGGCAATAGTGTTCTCGAAAATTAACTTGGGGTCGGGGTATCATCAGTTGAAGATCAAGGAGAGTGACATACCTAAGAGTGCATTTCGCACTAGATATGGTCATTACGAATTCCTTGTGATGTCGTTCGGTTTAACTAACGCACCGGCGGCATTCATGGACTTAATGAACCGTGTGTTTAGTGAATACTTAGATCAATTTGTGATAGTATTCATTGATGACATCTTGATATACTCCAAGAGCGAGGAAGAGCACGAACATCATTTGAGGCTTGTACTTGATCGGCTAAGGGAAAAGCAACTCTTTGCCAAGTTCTCTAAATGCGAATTTTGGCTCAAAGAAATTGGTTTCCTCGGTCATGTCATATCCGGTTCGGGGGTTGCCGTGGATAACGCCAAGACTAAAGCTATTACGGATTGGGAGAGACCCAAGAATGTGAAAGAGATACGTAGTTTCCTTGGCTTAGCGGGATACTATCGTAAATTTGTTGAAAAATTCTCTGTATTGGCGTCTCCATTAACGAAGCTCACAAAGAAGGGGGCCAAGTTCATATGGGACGACAAGTGTGAGAAGGGGTTCCTTGAATTGAAGAAACGACTTACCGAAGCACCAGTCCTTGCCCTACCCATATTTGGGATAGGGTATGACATCTACAGCGATGCTAGCATCCAAGGGCTTGAGTGTGTACTAATGCAAAACGGTAAGGTGATTGTCTATGCTTCTAGGCAATTGAGGAAACACGAGGTGAACTACCCTACTCACGATCTAGAGTTCGGGGCGGTAGTGTTTCCATTGAAGATTTGGAGGCATTATCTCTACGGGGAGACGTGTCACATTTATACTGATCATAAGAGTTTAAAGTATGTATTCACTCAGAAAGAGTTGAATATGAGGCAGGGGAGATGGATGGAGTTGATCAAGGACTATGACTTGATCATCGACTATCATCCCGGAAAGGCCAATGTAGTGGCCGACGCACTGAGCAGGAAGAGTACGTCAGGGACGTTACTCACTTGTCTACGAGTATTGAGGGCACACGTGGAGGTGTCCACGACCGGGGCGCTCATTGCTAGGTTCGAGGTGAGGCCTACATTGCTGGGTGAGATCAGTAGATGTCAGGCCATTGATGAGGAATGTCAGAAGATCCGCGAACGGATCCTTGAGGGGCCCGGTGAGAATTTTCGGGTACGTGATGACGGTCTTTTATTATTTAAGGATCGTGTGTGCATACCAAAGAATGAGGAGCTCCAGAAGTCTATACTTGAGGAGGCTCATTCTTCAGCATATGCTATGCATCCAGGAGGTACTAAGATGTACCGAGATATGAAGGAAAGTTACTGGTGGTCAGGTATGAAGAGAGATATCGCAGAGTATGTGAGTCGATGCCTTACTTGGCAGCAAGTTAAGGCAGAGCATCAGCACCGAGCAGGGCTCTTGCAGCCACTCACCATCCCAGAGTGGAAGTGGGAACATGTGACCATGGACTTCGTGGTGGGGCTGCCACGAACAGTGAACAACTACGATGCAGTATGGGTATTGGTTGATGGACTCACCAAGAGTGCACACTTTCTGCCTATCAACATTACTTATCCTCTTGAAAGATTGGCCAAGCTATACACGGAGGAGATTGTGAGATTACATGGAGTCTCAATATCCATTGTGTCGGATGGGGATCCACGATTCACATCCCGATTTTGGCCAAAGTTTCAAGCATCGTTGGGTACTAAACTGAAGTTTAGCACATCCTTTCACCCACAGACGGATGGACAGTCCGAACGGGTGATACAGATTTTGGAAGACATGCTTAGGGCATGTGCGCTGGAGTTCCAAGGAAGTTGGGACAAGCATTTGGCCCTAGTGGAGTTTGCTTATAACAACAGTTATCAAGCAAGTATCGGCATGCCTCCATATGAGGCATTGTATGGGAGGAAATGCAGAACACCTTTGTGTTGGGACGAGGTTGGCGAGGCCAAACTCGAAGGGATAGAGCTGGTTGAGATCACCAAGGCCAAGGTGAGGATCATTCGGGATAGACTGAAGGCTGTTCGGGACCGACAGAAGAGTTATGCTGATAAACGGCGGAGACGGTTGGAGTTCGAAGTCGGTGATGAGGTCTTCCTAAGGATTTCTCCTTGGAAGGGCATCATTCAATTTGTATCGAGGGGAAAGCTTAACCCCCGATACATAGGTTCGTTTGAGATCCGTGAAAGGATCGGGGCCGTGGCTTATCGTCTCAAGTTAACGCCTGAACTTGAGAAGATACACGACGTGTTTCATGTATCAATGCTCAAGAAGTACATACGAGACCCATCTCATATTCTTGATAAACCGCCGGTAGAGATCCGTGAGGACTTACAATATGCGGTTGAACCAGTGAAGATTGTTGGTCAACAAGTAAAGAAATTGAGGAATAAGGAGATTCCTATGGTAAAGGTCCTTTGGAGAAGTGATCGAGTCAAGGAAGAAACGTGGGAGACCGAAGTCTCAATGAGGGAACAATACCCATTTCTTTTCAATTAGATACTTGGATTTCGGGGACGAAATCCCAAATAAGGGGGGGTGAACTTGTAACACCGTCCCCAAATATATTTACGTTCATGTAAATAATGTATTGAACCTTATTAAAGGATTAATGAATTTACGAAGTTGTAAATTTTTATTATTTCTTTCGCGTGAATAGTAAATTGCACGTGGGACCCACACCGGGAGCGAGGGGCCACCCGATATTCCCGAGATCACATAAATCATTCTTATGGGTCGAAATAATATTTATATAGTGGTGGATATTTTATTTGGGTCGTGAAAAGGCCCAGAGTTGACCGATTGGGCAAAAGAGGCCCAAATACCGGTACCGACAATTTAACAGATAACAGCCCGAAAATGAATTTCGGAGACTTCTAAATTAATGTTTTGGAATACATATTATTTCAAAAGGCCATTACGATTGAGAACACGTAATATATTTTATTGGACCCGATAAAATAAAATATATTTAAAACAGTCCGAAAAATACAACTTTCGGGACCGATTGTACACATCGGGACACAAAGGGATGACCTCCCACATGAGTGGGGGCCACCCCACGTTTTTATGTGCTAAACACATCAATTGAGAGCTGGGTTGACAAGAGGAAATGAGGAGGAGATGCATTTGGCATCAAAAGTACAATGGGGAGGACCCATTCCCACATTATTTTGAGAGAAAAGCCAAAGAGGCTATCTCCTCACTCACCCACCCCATAATTTCGGCCAAGGCACACCAAGAGAACAAGGAGACCTCTGCAAACTCATCTTCCATAGCCAAAATTCGAGCTCAAGCCATAAGGTTCCAAGAAGGAAGATTAAAGAGGGAAAAAGTTGGGCAAAGTGTGAATAATTAAGGCACTTGTAAAGGGTATTTCAAGTGGTTTCACAAAGTTGGAAAAGTCGCCGGAGTTGTCGCCAGAGTTGACCAAAAGTCGCCGGAGTTTCACCGGAGTTCAACCAAGAAGGGTAGAACTTCATAACGCTAGTTCAAGGTGAGTGGACGGCTTAATATCTTATAACTTTTGGGTTAATTATAAGATTACCTAAATAAATGTTATATGAATTCATAATGATGTTTAAAAGATATTTAAACATGTGATTAGCCAATAGGGTTAAGTTTGTATGAAAGAAATAGATTGTTTATGCATAGAATATGATATGAAGAATTATATAAAATGCATATTTGCTTGAAGTGTATTAGAAGCACAAATGAATATTTTAACTTAATTATGCGATGATTAAGTTGATTTGTACAAGGTTTGAAATGGCGGTCAACGACCACGTTGACCGGTGGATAATGGATTAATTAATACCGGTCGATATTAATTTATTGTACATTTACATAATTGCATGGCTTTGCATGGAATGTGATACATAAGTTTTATGTATTGGATTAGTTATGAATGGCTAAATATGATATAGACCCTATCTAGTGTGATATGTGGTAAGTCATAGGTCGGGTGGAGTACCCAAGGATCGGGCGGTTATCCTCAAAACTCGGTTGTATAGGGTGGAGTACCCAAGGATCGGGCGGTTATCCTCAAAACTCGGTTATATAGGGTGGAGTACCCAAGGATCGGGCGGTTATCCTCAAAACTCGGTTATATAGGGTGGAGTACCCAAGGATCGGGCGGTTATCCTCAAAACTCGGTTATATAGGGTGGAGTACCCAAGGATCGGGCGGTTATCCTCAAAACTCGGTTATATAGGGTGGAGTACCCAAGGATCGGGCGGTTATCCTCAAAACTCGGTTATATAGGGTGGAGTACCCAAGGATCGGGCGGTTATCCTCAAAACTCGGTTATATAGGGTGGAGTACCCAAGGATCGGGCGGTTATCCTCAAAACTCGGTTATAGGGTGGAGTACCCAAGGATCGGGCGTGTATCCTCAAAACTCATAGGCTACATTTAATGATCTAGGACCGGACGGTGTCCTTATGATAATTTATTTGAACAAGGAGGAGTTCTATACACTCATAGGTATATGGGTGGGTTGGGATTTAAGTCAAGGATATTGGCTACTATTATTTTCCCAAATAAACAATGACCTACGGGTCGGGTATTTCCAAGTGTATGTATACTAATATGTATTTCAAACTTGGGGGAAGGACTATACGTATATGTATCATCCTATGTTTGGGTCTTATACTTGAAACGCTAGTTATTCTATATTTAGCCTGCTACTCGCTCGGTACTTGTACTGACCCCTTCGGGGGGCCCCACCATTCTCAGGTTGAATCTAGGGCTTGCTACCTGCACCTTCCTACGGGTGACATCAAATCAAGGAAGACGTGGTTCGTGCTTCCTCATTTTATTTCAAATTACCAAACATTGCTCATGGATATTTTTATTTGTTATAAACTATTCTTTTGGGGCTTGCATGCCCATGTTATTGGCCGGTTGTGGCTTATGACTTACCGTTGAATATTTCCGCTATTCATTGGTTTAAATGTGATGTTGTTATGTATGTTTACTACTGAGTATGGATGGATTATTTTTCTCGAACGCCTTGTGTAATCAAGTGAGGTTGACTCGCGGGTGACATCACTTGATTTCACGGCGGTTGTACACGCGCTTGGATTGCGGTCTGGGGCGTGACATTTTATATACTCATATTTTAGTTTGAATTTGCTATAATTTTATTAGTCACATTTTATTACTATTGTACTCATAAATAATATTTAATAAAATATTATAGTTTTATTATTAGTCACACTATAATAGTTTGAATTTTTTTTGAAGGAAAAAGAGTAGTTAAATTACTTTTATTAGAGTACTTCACATTTTATTAAAGTAGTTTTCACTAAATTAAAGTACTTGGAAATTTATTAATAATGTAGTTCGAATTATTTTATATAAATAATTTAGTTTGAATTTTATTTCATTAAAGTAAACTTGTTAGATTGAAGTATTAATTAAAATAGTTTTAATAAGTTGCATTACTTTTTTACTCATTTTAATATATTTGTTCCAATTTAATATTTGTTACATTTTTTAAGATGAATCGTGGTAGAAGTTCGGTTGATATGGGCAACCTCCAACGCAACCGAAAGAACGAGATCCAAAGGAATAATCCTAATACACCCAAAGGTAAACGACATATCGGGTCTTCTTCTCAAAGCCGAGATGATTTTGAAACGGATTACCAACGGAGAGATGGGGATGCGATGTCCGACGAGCAACTACAACATGAATTTGAGCAACATAATAACTGCTTTTTACAACAAGAACAAATCCCGACGACCATTGACGAAGAAGAGCTGGAGGATGACGATGCGGACGAACTTCAACCGGAGACGGCCGAGGACGAGGGTGACGGCACCCACGACGACGACGAGCCCGCCTCATCCCAACCCGGTAAGAAACAAAGTCAATCTTTACTTTTGAAAAATAATTTTGATAAGTGGAAGGACGCGGAGACCGAGGAATGGTACGCAAGTTGCAAGTGGTGCGACAAACAATATAGCTTGGGAATTTCCGGCGGATACAGATCATTGAAAAGGAATCTTAGAGCATCTCCGATGCTAAAACGTTAACGGTGCATACGTGGCATGAGAACTAACCAATTAAAAAACAATAAATACAATATCTCTCTCCTTCTTTCCACGGTCTTATGTGTTTATGGTAAGTTTTTGTCTGCAATGTCAATCACAATGTCTACATCTAGACATTGTGCTTGACATTGTGAAGAAAAACTTACCAAAATGATGTAAGATCCTTCAAATAAGGAGAGAGATATTGTATTTATTGTTTTTTAATTGGTTATTTTTCATGCCACGTATGCACCGTTAACGTTTTAGCATTGGAGATGCTCTTATGGGCAAACACATCGTGGAGTATGCAAAATTAGACAAAGGAAAGGGGAATCAAACTCAAATATCGAGGTTTGCAAATAACCAACCTTTTGGTAATTTCTCATACAATGATGCACAAAATTTGACTGGTATGGCTAACTTACTTGTTGAAGAAAATTTGCTTTTTTATTTTCTGAAAGTCTTGCTTTTAAAGACTATGCACAAGGTTGTTTAAATCCTCAATATAGAGGTTATAGTCGCAAGACGTTTAAGAAAGAAATTATAAGGCTTTATGATTTGGAAAAGGCAAGGTTACAAAATTTGTTTGCAAACTTTGTTGGGCGTGTTACTATTTGTTCTGACATATGGGAGGATATTTTTCATAATTTACATTATTTGGGTCTGACTGCACATTATATTGGTGATGATTGGAATATGCATAAATGTGTTCTTGCTTTTCGTGAATTTAATGATCGTCACACCGTTGAACATATTTATATTTTGATTGAGCGTATTTTTATTGAGTATAATCTGATTGATAAAGTGTTTGCTATTAGTTTCGATAATGCTACTAATAATACTGCTGCTATACCTAGATTGCGTGAATTGTGTGGGGCCAATGCTTTGATGGGTAGATTTTTCATCACGATGTGCATGTCATGTTATAAATTTATGTGTGCAAGATGGTCTAAAAGTGTTAGGAGGATGCTGTGGAGGTAGTCTAGGGGGGATTAGACGTATTTGGGCTAGTGGTCAACTTAGATTAAAATGGAAAAATTATTTGACTGAAAGAGGTTTGAGATATGTCGCGTTTCCTAAAGATTTGACTATTCTTGGAATAGTACTTATAAATTAATTAAAGTTGTTCTTAGATATAAAGACCATTTTCCTGCTTTTTTAAAACAACATGATAACTATATTATAAACTCGACTGAGATCGACACTTGCAAAAAAAATTGTAATGTTTTGATATTTTTTTTAATGCAACTGAAACTTTTAGTCATGTTTATAAACCTACCGCAAACCAATTTATTCGTGAAGCTGTTAATCTCGCCGGTGCTTTTAATGAATTTTCGGAAGTCGTTTACGTGAGTTATTTTTGTGATTATATGAAGGAAAAGTTTTTAAAATATTATGCACATATTTCGCATATTTATGGTATTGCATTTATTCTCGATCCTCGTTTTAGACTTGGTTCTTTGGAAGAATGTTTGAAGTTCAATTATCATGCATTTTTTGGTGTATTTGCAATGTATGACGGTAAGGCGATAGATCCGAAAATAGAATCCAACGAGGTTAGTACTTTATTTTATGCCTTATTTAATGAGTTTCATGAACAATGTGCAACGCGCCCCCTCCCCCGACACGAGCATCTTCATCTAAAGGAAAATCAATTTTTAAATCTACATTTGGCAATCTTATGAAAAAAAACTAAAACAACTCCCGCTACTGAACAAGGCTCAGTTAATGAGATTAATTTGTATTTAACTTATGACGTTGATTTTGAAGAAGATGATGACTTTGACGTTCTAAATTGGTGGAAGGAAAAAGAAAGAATGTTCCCGATTTTAGCAAAAATGGCTAAGCAAGTGCTATCAATGCCGGTTTCAACAGTTGCCGTCGAACATGAATTTAGTTCGGCCGGCAACGTCCCAACGGCATCTAGAACGAGATTGAGCGCAAACTCTCTTGACACGCTTATATGCTACCACGATTGGTTGAAGACCGCACGTAGAACTCAAGAAATTAGCATCACTCCCTCCCAAAATTTTATGGATGAATCAAACGAGGGTGGCTCTACCTATGACGGAGATTCCGATTGATTAGTATTTTACAATTTATTATAAATTGTATTTCATGTTTGAATTTTTTACTCATTTTGCAATTGTAATTTGTAAACTTATAGTTCACATTTCAAATAAATATACGATTATACGTTCATTTTTTTATATGTAACACTTCTCAAATGAATTAATTGGTTAGAACTTACAATTAATTTTCTAAAGGCTGTTTTTAAAGTAAAAACAGCTTTACAAATAGCACTTGAACTTTGTTTTTTAATAAGCATTTGTATAAATTAGTAGGAAAAAAAATTATAACTGAACCGGCCCGGCGGGTGGCCCGAACCGTGGTCTGGGCGGGTGGACCGGCCCCCAACCGGGACCGGTCAAGACACGGGCCGGTCTCGAGCCTTCCTCTACAAGTTTAAGGCCCGGACGAGCCTAGGCCCGACCCGGGCCCAAACCGAGCCCGGTCCATGCATAATTGTAGCAGTTCATCCTCCCCCGAAACCACCTCCACGCAAGAAAGCAATTTGGAGAAAGTTCTTATTTTCGTATTATTTTTCTTTTAACAGTTCTTGTTTTTATTTCAATTCGAACAAGTTGGTTAGAGTGTTTTGACTTTTGAAGAACTTTTGATAGGCAATGTTTCCTATTCAATTCGATCGTTTTAGACTTATTCTTGCATGTTGTGTATCTAGTGAATCAGGTTACTTTGTATGAGTGGCTGACTCTAAATCTATTCCTAGGGTTCATGAAAATGTTTTGACGATTTAAAAAAAAAAGGCCAACCTAACTCCCAACCCCTTTTTAGCTTCTAAATGGATTACCTCATTTAAAATACTTTTAAGCTTAAAAAATTAAAAATAAAACGGACAAGGACCAGCCAGTTCCAGTTCCCAAAATCCCTAACCGGGACTGGCGCCAATGCCAAGATCAAACCAGAAAAAACAGTTCCGGTTGGGTCCCGACCGCTCCAGGACCATGGACCAGGTCCAACTCAAGCTGCATCCAATGCTACAGAGTACAGACCACACCTGCATAATTATGTTATCCATTTTTTACAAACAGTAAGAGGATTTAGAGGAAAATAGATGGGCCTGAAATCAGAGATTCTGCTTTTTAGAATGGGAAATCAAATCATCATTCCTAAGGATAACTACAATTCAATAGTTTATCTACAAAACTTTGCTGTCAATGCCATTAGTCTATCCAGTATCTTTCCTCCTGAAAAATTTCCATTAGCCACTTAGCTTCCCTCTGTACTACTGTATATTCATTTTTCTTTTTCACCATCCTCAGCATCATTAGATCTTCATCGATTCAACATGCAGTCATGACACCATATCTTCTCTGCATTTACCTTTCTCCATATCATCTTTGAATCCACAATGTCAGTGATTATGCAAGGAGTTAATACCCGATTTGGTCCCGGAACTATAAACTATTCAAATAGCCCCATGACTATACATTTTACTCAATTTAGTCCTCATACTATATTACACCATAACTGAGAAGGGTACTTCCGTAAACAGATGCTGAACTGGGTCACATAGTACATAGTTAAGGTCCATATTAAGAACCAGATATGTATAAGGACTAAATTGGGTCGAGATTTCGTACTCGATAGGAAATTAGGTTATAGTGTATAGTAGGACTAAATCGGGTCTTAACTCTAATATAGTGTCTCTTTCAATGGTCACTCTTTCAATGGTCATCTTCCAAAAACGTAAAATTGTTCACGAGAGCTTATCTTTCTACCCCGTCAAGATCTTCTTGATCTTCCACCAAAGTTTCTTCTTTGTTGCTTATCTCTCCACTGTCAACTTCATGATTATTATCGACAATTTGTCTAAAGAACAAAGAATCCTCATCATCATTAACATCTTCATCATTTTCATCCTTGGTTTGATACATGATTTTTTGTCCATTCATCCATGAAGGGCATCGTTGAAGAACTCCAAGAGACGCAGATAGTTCAGAGGAAGCACGGCTAGTGCAAAAACATTCAGGAATGGGAAAGGCAATAAGGGAAAGGAGTTTGGTTCTCTTCGATTCCCCTAGAAAGCCATCAACCAAGTTTCTCCTCAGACTCCTACGTATAGAACTTATCCATGTATGGTTGGCCTGATATAGATTATCCTGAATCTCTTCAAAAAGCTTCACGGTTTCTTTTCTGATGATGAGATAAAATAAAAACTGTAGTCAGAAGAATTCACTAATAAATTGCAATTGATATGTTATTAACCAGAACTAAGGTATCTGACCATGACATGGCTATAAAGAGCTATGTTTGGTTGAAGAACTTATTTCACAAGCTTCTTTTAGGGCTGGTTTAGATGGAGGTTTTGGAGGAGAAGTTGGAGATTCAATATGCACCTTGATAAATAGTGTTTCTAAATGTGATAAAAGGTGATTAAAATGTGATATGGTCACATATTATGTTATTCTTATTCCTCCAATTTTATGAAATCTGAAATATATATCTAGATATACTTCTTTGCTTAGCCCTCCAAAACCATTTCGTCCAGAACTATCCATCCAAACTGACCCTCAGTAGCTTCCTTAAAATGCTTAAATATTTTCATGCTCATGCATTGTCTGCTTTCTCAGTTAAATACCTCTAGGGTTTTAAACAGATCATTTTGTGTCATTTACTCATTTTGTTTCAAAACTAGCCCATCAGCAACTTTTGCCAAAGTCTAATATTAAATCGAAGCTAGCTCTTCAGCTATAAGTGAGTTATAAGCCATTTACTTCTAATAGTTCAGGAGCTATAAGCTGACTTTAGATATTATCATATTCACAGCCAGTCATCTCGTATACTCGTTTAGCAAAACATAGCTTGCAGTAAGCTTATAATGTGTGTACCTTCCCAAAGGTGCAACATTCAACACATGAAGTACAATAACTCAATGCTTGAGGTCCACATGGATTATATCCATGTGAGAATTTTCCACATTAAATATCGCTACATCTAGGTTGTCGCCCAATGGCGACATGTCATCCCTCCGTCTGGTGTGTTGGCTGGGTGTTGTCAAATATACAGGAACACGCTGCACTTCATAGGCGTAGTTGTGGGGATAAGAATGTTAAGATTGCTAGATTGTCCCTTCAAAGCGACGCGCTACCACAATGCTCAAGATAGTGTCAACTATGTGAGGGCATGGTGGGAACTGAAATGGTGATAAGAATAGGAGGTGGAGTTATAGATTGCAATTTGGGACATTGAATGTTCGGCCTCTTAAAAGAAGTAGTTGAGGTTATGATGAGGAAAAATATTAACATTTAGGGTTTTGGGTTTAGGGTTTGGGGTTTATATTAGGTTGGAGAGAAGGAACGAGAAATTAATCCCGAAGGTATTAAGTTGTGGTATTTGGGGATAGAGAAGAAAGAAATGGAGTAGACATTATTATATCGTGTGACATTAAATTTATGATAGTGGATATGATCATGTCCATCATAAGTGTGTGCGCACCACAAATGGGGTTGGATGCATCTATCACTCAACAACTCTAGAAAGATCTTTCGGAAGTGGTGCAACAAGAGCCAAGGGAAGAAGTGTTGGTGGTCATAAGAGGCGACCTCATGGGCATGTTAGCCCGAGTTGTGATGATTTTGAGGGTATTCAGGGCAAACATAGTTTAGATACTAGAAGTCAAGTGGGAAAGAATTTTTTGCATTTTGCCTCGATGTATGACTTGATTATAAGGAACACTTGGTTCAAGGAAAGAGACTCTCACCTTGTGATCTATGAAAGTGGAGCTAATAGTATCCAAATTGACTACTCTTTATTCTTTAATACGGACTATTTGGAGAACTAGCTACACATATTGTGAGGTTATTCTAGGTGAGAGACCACTCAACATAGAACGTTTGTGCTTCATTTTCAAGGTAAAAAGCATATAAGGCGGATTAAACACCAAGTGAACTAGTGAAGTCAGAGATAAAGCAGGATTTCCAACAAAACTTTACATGCAATGTTTGGTAAGATGATAATGACGTACATGTGGAGGATGTGTGATTACCAATGGCGCGGACCATTAAAAAGTGACAAAAGAGATACTTGAGGAAACTAAAGGATGTCTGCCACTAAAAAAGATACATCTTGATGATATGAGAGGTGAAACAAGACATAAAGAACAAAAGTGAATGCTACAAAAATTTAGGGAAAGTTGGAGTGATGAAACATAGATGAATATAGAGAGGGTAAAAGAAAAGTTAAGAAAGCTGTGAAGGGGAGGAAAAGTGAAGAAGTTGTATGTAAAATTGGACGATAAGGAAAGAGAAAAAGATATTCATAAACTTGTTCGTCTTCGAGACCATAGGATTCGAGATATCACAAAAATTAAGTGTGTGAAGGATGTCAATCAAAGGATACTAATAGAGAATGGGGAAATAATAGAGGTCGATGTCATACTTTGATACATTGTTCAATATGAATAAAGCGCAAGATATTGATAATCTTACTTTAATAGATTGTATGGTAAATCTGGATTTTAAGAGAATGATCCAAATGACAAACGTTAAAGATGCTCTAGAAAGATGGGCGGAAGAAAAAATTAAATTCATTAGGGGTAGGTTAGGTTTATTCGTTTTGGTTTTCCAAAAACCAAATACGGAACCAAAGTAGATTTCAAAACTTGAAACCACATTTTAATTGATTCAATTTGTTTCAGTTCGATTTAGATTGTTTGGTTTTTTATTAAAAATTGTCATTTGAATATTTAATTGGAGGTATCAAACATATTACATAAAAATGAAAGCATACTAGAAAAAATAAAATAAAAAGAGAAGAAATAAATATGTCTTGAATGATATGAGTATGAGGGAGAGATACAAGTGTATATATTTTTTAATTACATTGCTTGTGACTAGTTCGAAAAAAGTTCATGAATACATACGTTCTATGTGGTATTGTTGAGATGAATATTTATTTGTTTTATCAATATAAATTTTAAGTTACATAAAAAAAAAGTTAATTACTAATAATAACTAGTAAAAACATATCATCATGCAATAAAATACAACATACATACATAAAAAGACATAATAGATCAATATAGCTACATTATTATATGTAATGGATGTGTAAATGCATTTATAAACTAAACTAAACATAACACAAAAATTAATTTTCTAGCACACAAAAACCAAAGACTATCGATAATATTAGGATTGATGCTTAACAATTAACAACTAAAATTTCATATTTTAATTTTAATTGTTAGGTTTATTCGGTTCGGTTTGGTTTTGAAGGGTAAAAACCAAAATTGTAATAAACTACAGTTCGGTTTCAACTTTTTAGTTGTGGTTCGGTTTATTTTGATCTGGTTTTCAGTTTTCGATTTTTCGGACCCAACCCTAAGTTCATATGGCATACCAAGGCCTGAAGAAGTTTAGAAGAAAGAGGTGTCGAGTGGTTAACACTTTTCTTGAATAAGATCTCGAGAACAACAAAATGTCAACAAGTTGGTGGAAGAGTACTCTTATTCCCTCATTTAAGAATAAGGGTGATGTACAAGAATGTGTTAACTATCAAGGGATTAAGTTTATGAGTCACACTATGAAACTTTGGGAGCGAGTAATTAAACAAAGACTTCGAATAAGAGAGTAGATTTCGAAGAATCAACTCAGGTTTATGTTTGATCGCTCAACAAATGGGTCCATTCACCTTCGTAGGCAACTTGTGGAGAAGTATAGAGACCGTAACAAGAATCTGCATTTGGTGATCATTGACTTAGAAAAGGCATATAATATGTTACCTCGAGAAATCCTTTGATGGACCTTAACTAGAAAAGGCATATCGCATGAATACATCAACATTATTATGGATCTATGGATATGTATAAGGATTGTACTAGAAGTGGCCGTACTAGTGTATGGAGGACTGTAGAGTTCCTATTACTATCATAGAACACCAAAGGATCAAGGATCAACTCTAAGTCCTTTCTTATTTATTTTAGTCATGTATGAACTCACAAAGTCAAATCAAGAAGCTATATCATGTGCATGAATCATTATTTCTGATGACGATATTGTGTTGATTGATGAGACAAGGTCAGAGGAGAAAGAAGGAATGGTGTACCTTAGATGATAAAGAAATGTCGATCGGTGATATATTCCGTTATTTGAGCTCCATAATTCAGAAAATTGATGAACTAAATAAAGATGTATCCCAATAGAATCATAAAATGGTGGAAGAAATGGACGAGTGTGTCAAGATTTCTATGTGACATGTCGATTACACTGTGGGGCAGATTTTATCGGACACCAATTAGGCTTGGGCGGTGAAACAATGTCACATTCACAAGATATGTGACTGAGATGTGCATGTCGCGTTGAATGTGTGGAAATACTGGAAAAGACGGGTTGAAGAATGAGACAATCACATGAAAGGTGAGAGTAGCACATATTGAGGATTAGATGTGAGCCTCTCAATTGTTGTGGTTTAGCCGTGTGCATAGAAGACCGAGTGATGCACCTCATAGATGAGTATAGAGGTGGGGAGAAGAGGCGGGGAGGAGAGGGAGATAAAGGCTTAAACAGTTGTTGATTAGATGAATAAGGAGTGATATGCTATTTCTTGAGTTGGGTGAAAGTATGACTTTGGAGAGACTGAAGTGAAGAGATAATACTCGGGTGGAGGATTGATCTCACTTCATCTTTTTTATCATTTTATGAGGGATTTTCTGATTTCATCTTGGAATCAGATTCCATGGCTGCTATCACTATACTCCAATTGACTATTTACACTGGTTTTTGGTTTCAAGAATGGAGGGAGATGAGAAGTCTAGATGAAGAAAAAAACATCGTTTTTTGCCATTGCTTCAGAGAAGCAAATCAACTGGCACACTATCTAGCTCATCATACATTGTCTAGATCGGACAATTTTATTTGTCCTAACCCTTCCCATTTACCTATCAGTGTTAGCAATGCCCTAGCTGCTGACCTTTTAGGTTTTCCTTTTGTCCGTTAATCGACTGTATTTTTGGGGGTTAGCCTTGGCCCCCCGATCTTTGTATTTTCTCTTGATCTGTATAATTTTCTTCTTTAAAAAAATCTTATCCTTTATAACTTCTCTTTTTTATCTTTCTTTTTACCTTATCTTATCTTATTTAACTCCGATTTCATATGTCTTGGATTTTGTTTATTGTATCACTTTCGTAATAGATAAGATGTATGCAACGCTTAAAGCTTTACACTTGTTCTTTTTCTGCCACTCAGTATGCTAGGTACACTTTTGTATAGTACATCCAAAAATCATGAATACTTTTCTATTTTAAATTCTACTACTATGTAACTTATTTATTTTTACACTACATCCATCTATCCTTTAAATGTCATTTCTACACTCCTACTTTCTTCCAGTTAAAGGTTATAAAGGAATAACAACTATCTCTTTATTTTCGTAAAATTATTGAGAAACACAAATGTATCTTAAGTTTTGGGATGGAGGCAGTTAAAACGAAACTTGACGGCCAAACGCAGAAGCTGAAAGCCTAGAGAGTAAAAAATGAATCTGCAAGGGAAAAATAATTACCTGTTGGGTCTGTATGTTCTAGCAGGAGCAAACTGGTACAGCCTATGCCCCATCACTAGACTAGCAAGATTGGGGTGTCCTTTACCATCCCGATCAAATCCAGCAATGAATGCATCAGCTTCAAGACAGATGATGTAATCCACAGCTTCCCATAATAGCTTGTGGGCATTAGTCCTGAATTCCTCAACACTGCTCTCTGGCTCATTATCGATCTCAGCCACCCAACCCCACCACCCTTCAATGTTATATGGATATTTGGGCCGAGCTGGCGGAGGCGGGAGAGGGCGAGGGCGCGGACCAGATGTTTTCCAGTCAATAAATTTTCGTTCTTCCTTTGTTGCCAAACGAGCTTTTGAAGAATATTTAGTCTCACGACCATACACTTCAGATAGCTCCCATGGAGTGCTTAAGGATGTTCTGTCAACGACATTCTCGAACATAGCATGGAGGGGAATTAATTTCTTCCGGCCACCAAAGATCTCTCCACCAGATATGTAAATAATAGTGTCTGATCTATAACCATATGCCCGAAGAAGAATTCCTATCTGTTTTAGAAGAATTTGCATCCTAATTACTATGTGAAAACATAATATTCTAATGTCATGAGACGCATGACTAAGCCATAAAATTTGAAACATTGAAGCCTATGTAGACTGCATTGTAAGGCAAGCATTAAAATCAATCTTGCCACTGCCCTAAGACACCATCTAGAGTTCTAGACCGTGACAGTGGTGAAATTTTTTCCATTATTGCAGCTCTATATATACATAACTTCATTTTCTTAATAAAAGCATTCTAAAAAGTGGCACTGGTAGATCAAAACTAATACTATCTCTTTTATCAAAATTAGTTAGAAAGTTAGCAATCTATTTCATTATAAAGCGTCTAATCCGCCTATGTTATATATTTAACTAATGTTTCTCTTTTTAGCTACATGAATCTTGTTAGAAAGAATAGTCATTCTTAAATTACATTTCTTGTGTTTAATTTGTTTATTTGTAGGCAATACCACAAAAGCTTTTTTACAATAGTACATACAACACTATTTTTATTATTATTTTAAATATGCAATATTATTATTTTATGTGATATGTGAATATATAAAATATACTACTGTTAAAATATTTAAAGGTTTTTCTTATCCAATAGGGTCTTTAAAAAAGTCGGATATTAAATTATTTGGGCCTCAAGTTTAATATGCAATACCACAAAAGCTTTTATATTTGAATTCACTTGAACTTTGTCAGAAAACTTTTGAACTAATCTCTACGGTATTTTTTCATTACTGCTTGATACTTTACAAACTCACTATAACTTCTTATCTATCAAAGATAAATTTTATACTCCGTAAGATATAGCATTCTCTTTTTACAGGTTCAGTATCCCAAATCCCAGATTTATATATTTTTCAAATTAATAAATCAATACATTTGATATTCATGAAATAATATAGAAATACGGAGTAGTAAACAATCATTAGTTTTTTCTCCTTAAAACAGTCCAGCTCCTATAAAGTATTATATTACGTATAAAATTGTAAAAATTAATTTTAAAAACTAGAAGATGAGGGGGCAAACATGTTTGTATTTAATAAAAGCATGAAATTTTCATGAAATATTATATACTAGTATAATATAAATATTTTAGGTCCCAAGGGGGGTGGTCGTCTCCCCCCCCTCCCAAATCCGTCCTTGCGTACAAAAGAATTAAACATGATTGAGAATGACTTCTAATTCATGGGTTGAGGGAGTTGGGTGTCAAACCCATGTTTGAAAACGGAAAAAGTTGGGATTGGGAGATCCGGAGATAACTCCGAACCCCCAATCCACGAAACTGAAGGAATCACAGCCTTTACTTATACCACGAGATTTGCCTCATTCCCATGGCTTGGGTGAATTCCTGTCATTTCTAATGTGAATTTACCGAATTCCCAGTAATTTGATTCTGAATCATCCCAAATGACGCCTTAGACCCCATATGTCTTCTATGAAATATCTGAAATCGGATCTTCTCGGGTTAATTGAGGCCTAACTTGATATGGTATCATAGTCTAGTTCAATTCTGTTTTCTTTGTTTGTTTGTCTCTATAATTTAGGGAGGACCATTTGAGGCTGATTTGACCAATTTATCCTTTCCTCAAATTGTTCTTTGTGCCAGGGGACAGAGGTAGTATATTGAGGTGTCCAGCAGTAGACATTTATGTCTAATGTTTAAGTATGGAGTAAACCTCAGCCTATCTTTTCAGTGTGAGTAAAGCACAATTTAATACTCCTTCCGTATTTCAATGTTCTCTACAATAGGTTTGGGCACAAGATTTAAGGGTAAAATAGTAGGGGCAATGAATAGTGTGGAAAAAGTAGGAGAGGAGGTGGAAAAATATGAAAGAGAAGATAAAAAGTAGAAAAGGTAAGGGTAATTGAGTATTTTTAAAGAAAAAACTTGCCAAAGCGGGAAAGTGTAGCAAACTTTTAAATACATCCAAAAAAGGAAAGTGTA
The DNA here is from genome assembly GCA_945859915.1 of Cuscuta epithymum. NCBI lineage: Eukaryota > Viridiplantae > Streptophyta > Magnoliopsida > Solanales > Convolvulaceae > Cuscuta > Cuscuta epithymum. The sequence goes on along the minus strand of CAMAPF010000114.1, from coordinate 465,136 downwards.
GCAAACTTTAAAATACGGAGGGAGTATGCTCTAGTAAATTTTAGCAATGCCCACACTCCGAAATAACAAAGGTAAGTGTTCGACAAAAAAATGACACGAGGTGATGATGCATAAGTATACCTCTTCGGGCATAAGAGGACACAAGCCATTAAGGCGTTGTTTAGCAGAATCAACAGATAGATTTCCCTTCACTATTCTGTGTTTGATCATCCATGATCTTCTGTGCAGGATAAGCTCGGTGTGCACGTCCTGAAAAAGCTCTGCACAACCGTAATATGCCAAAGCGTCTCTGGTCATCCCGGGATCATATGCTAGAAATGGTCGTCCTGAAGCTCTTAATCTGAAATGTTACTTGAGAAGTAAGACAACTGGTGTGTGTTAAGCTCTGTTTGGTAGCCAAAGATCTTTAGCTTATTCTGCTAATCAACAGAATAAGTGAAATTTTCTGTTTGGTAGCCAAAGATCATAAGGATGTTATTAATTGGACTGAATTTTTTTGGTATGATCTGATCAAGTAGATTTTTGGTCTCTGTGTATTTTATAACCGTCCAAACCTGGTTTGAAACTGAAAACAGTCCAAGTGAAAACATCCTTACTCAGGTGAAATGGTTGTTACCAAACACTTTTCCTTCAACAAATGTCAGTAGATTTAGCAATTTCAGCCAATTAAACCTTACCAAAAAGGCTCTTAATGTGAAGGGAAATCGTCATCAAGTAAAAAACTACCTGTTCAGAATTTTAATAGCAAGTTCCTGAACCTCTTCTCTGAATCTCAGGGCATGAAAAGCGACCCTACATCTTAGCTTTTGGTATTCCATGAGAAGTGGTGGCAATGTGGACTGAGTAATATTCAGCAAAAACAATCCATCAATACGTTGGACTCAAGTCCACACAAATTATATATCTTACGCTATTGTAATTTGTAAGGCTTGTTTGGTTTGGGTTTTTGAATGGGATTGTTGATTTTTGTTTGACTAAACTACCTCTATTTGTTATACAACTAGATGTCATTCTAAATCATCAGAACTTACTTTAGATATTTTGGTCTAATTAGGATGAATCCATTAAAAATGGGAAACTGTTATATCTATAAAAGTTACTCCGTATAAAATAGTAGTATTAATTTAGCTTTTCCAGTGACATAAAAGAAGGGACCATATGGATAGTCCTAAACATACACGGGCTAGAAAATAATTCAAGTTTAGTTAATCACATACTACATATTTCTATACAATTTTCCATCTTCACTCAGTTTTCCTATCAAGCTCAATTAAGAATTTAAGACTAAACTAATACAGAGTATATAAATATCTCCCCTCCCCTCTCCTTCCATCCCCTCTGGAATCCTCCAATCAAACACGGGTCTTCAGGTCTAACCAGAAGTAGATACTTCCATTACAGATAAGCACACGCATGTGTCTTCCATGGAGTACTTTAATTGAATATACATGATTAGTAAACTGGACTTTAGGAAGAAAAATATAAAACTAATAGGTAAACAACATGCAGGTAAAATATTTAGTTGGTTGTTTGTTCACCTGCAAACATCCACCATCAGAAACAACAAGCTCAACGACAGAGTGACGTGTCAACACCGGGAGAACATGATGTAGGTAAAAATATGGCGATGCAGAGTGGGCCACTCTAAATGAAGGAATCTCTTTCTTTCTCCTCGCTCCTTTCAGATTCTTGGGAAGTGTTTTCACAATCTGCACATCTTTTGCCAAAGCTGCCATGAACTGATCCTCATTATACAGATAAGCAAAACTCTTGAACTCTGAGCTGCAATTCCCAAAACAAATAAAAAACACTCTTTGTGAGAGCGAATATAAGTTACTCTACGTGACAACATTCTCTAGGCCTCCCTTGACCCCTATGATTTTCTTATGTATGTTGGAGGAGAGGGAAGGGCAGGAGTAAATTTTATTTAATTAATTAAATACTTCATTTACATTATTGAAGGAAAATGAAGATGAAAATTTACATAGGCCTTGTTTAATTGGGGAATATTGGAGGAGAGGGAGGGGGGAGTAAATTTTATTTTATTAATTAATACTTCATTTAGATTATTGAAAGAAAATGAAGATGAAAACTTACATAGATGTAGACTGATGGATTGTTTAATTAAAAATATTCCTATTTTTAAATTTAAGACTCATTAGTGAAGATAAATTAAATAAATAACCATCAATCCTCCAATCCACTTCCCTTGGCAATCCCCAAACAAACACACCCTAAAGATACCTGATTCCCTTGCTGCTTGTAGTTGACTGAATCTCTGGAATGACAAGAGTAGCATTGAGAAGCCGTGCAACGGCAACAACATCAGATATCTGATTTTTTGGGAAAGAAATAGTTGATGAAATAATAATGAGATACAATAGGCCACAATAACATTCAGATAATGTAAACCACAATGATCTACAAATAACATTCTTACAGAATTCCTGATCTCATGGAAACCTCCTCGGATCCTTACAAAGATAAACCCGGTTGATTGCAGTTCAGGAGCTGTTAGTAATAAAAGAAGGTAACTTTACAACAGAAAAAATAAATTAAGTCTAAAAAGCATAAAATATCCCCTTTTACTTCTTGAAATCCTTATCATCCTCTCGAGTTTTGTCTAATCTAACCTGGATAATTGGATCCAGGATTCGCATGAGGCTGTAAAGGTTCAAGGCGCCTAACTGGACCCCATAGTCTTCCATATTTTCGAATCTACAAAAAAAACTCGAAATCATACTTTAGAAAAAACTTTACCTGCTAATTCAGTAATTCCTGAAATTACCAAACGATTAATAAATCCAAATAAAACAAAACAATTCGCAAAGTAACACGTAAGTGTATCTGAAACTACACAAAATCCCAAGAGCACCAAAGAACAGATCTTTGATTAACTTTAAAGGAAACTACATAACCAAAGAACGGATCTTTAAAGGGTAAGAGCGAAATTACAGTCTTGGGGTGGTCAGCATTGTCAAAGACGGGCCTCCATGAAAAGAAGGTGAGAGATGTCTGGTACTCTGAAACTGGACCGCCGCCATGGGTGTGCCTAGCAAGAAGGAAGTGAGCAACGAGAGAGAAAGCAGAGACGAAAAGGCCGATAAGGCCGACCCATTTCATCTTCTTGGACACCATCGCCTTCCCTTCCCCTTTCGTCTTCACCCACTTCATATTCTGCTATCATCACCCAGAAAGAGGGTACAGTTCAATAGTTCATGAAAGACAAGTCAAAGCGCAGAATAGCACAGCAGAGTGGTGGCAGTGGTTTACTGTTCACGGGGATGGGCATGGGAGATGACTGTGAAAGCGCGTGGAGAACGCAGTGGTTTGGATAAAGGGAACAAAGAATGGATGGCGGCCGTGCTACGGACAAAGGCGCGTGAAGCCAGGGGTTCCTAGGCAGAACTAATAGTAGTAGGCGTCGTAAATGATAATTAAGGTGACTTCTAGATGGGTCTGCCCCACTCGTTTCCTGTTTTTTCAACTAAAGTCTTTATAGAGGTAAGGCCGTAAGGGTCACTCGAAATTGCTTAAAAGGGGTCAAATACGGCCGTCGCCATTTGAGACATTTTCCGGTGGAATTTTTTTATGAATTTTTTTCAGCATTTTATTCATTAAGTCTAGTGTATTCATACCAAATTTTAGCATTGAATCCTGCAATTCGTTGGAATGGGTGATTTTTTTTGCTAGATATTTTAATCTCTTTTATAGTATGTGTTCAATACTTCCTTGTTAAATGTCAACATTGTTAATTGGGATGGATTTCGAATGTGTGACTTCCTTCTTAGAAGTGTCACAATGATGTCATCAAACCATGAGGTGCTTGACAATTTTGAATGAGTGATTGAATAGTCATATTTCGTTTAATTACTAAAATTGAAAATAATAACAAATTATTGTTGATTCGCTAACTATAATCGTGATTATTGATTATGAATGTTTTCTTTTGGACTGAAATTTGCTGGTCTGGTTTGATCTTGTCTGATAAATGTTTGGTCTATGTGTATTTTATAACTACGGAAGTCTGGTCTGGTCTGGTCTGATTTGGTCTGGGACTGAAAACAACTCGGGGAAGGACTCTCACAAAGTTCCAAGCTTGAAGGAAGCATCAACAAAAGAAAATCCATGGAGGAAAGGGTTGTTCTTGAGGTAAGAACATGACTATTATTCATTAACTAGTTTTGTGTGGTATGATTTTTAAGGAATCATATGGTGGGTTAAACATGAGGTTCTACACGTTTAAAAGTGTAGAATAATGTTATAAAGTGGTGATATTTAACTTAGAAGAGTCGTGGAATCGATAGGAGTTGAAATCGCCGGAAACCGCCACTTAAAGGAAGCTGTTCGTAGCTGCAGACCACGAAAGCCGTCCACCTTTTGCAAAAGCCGTCCGACTTTCGTTTGCTGTCCAGATTTTTCATCTCCAATCGGTTTAGAACGGGGATTGATCGGAGGGCTTAACAAAGGCAACTATTTCAGCACTTCATAAGGTGAGGATGAGTGACTATATTGCTCATAATTAGTGAATTAATTTCATGAGATTGCCTAAGGTAATTAAATGTGTTTTTTGTGGATTATTAATGATTAATAATGCCTATGAATGAGAAGACTATTGTCTATAAGGAAAAGGAGCATAATAAACAAATTTAAGAATAAATTGTGTATGATTATGTGTTATGAGCAGGTTGGCTTGATAAAGGAATTAACTATAAACTATATGTTGAAATATAATTTTTACTTCATATAAGAGTATGTGAGTGATTAAAAGTTATATTTTGTATATTGATGTTAACTATATTTTCAATGGAAAAATAGTTTGGAATTTGTCCACATGACTATGAACTAAAAATTGGTTTTGTTGGAATTTATCCGACTAGTATTAAGATACTAGTCGGGGTATTGGAATGAGAATATGTTATAATTGATCCAAAGGTTGGATTGTGAAATGTGGAACCTTAAGTAGTCTTAAGAGATACTAAGGTGGATAAGTATGAACTTTAAGTGATACTAGGGGTAGGCCTTAAGGGATACCCAAGATAAATTGAATAATAAATTGATCCTAGATGTAGGATTGGCCTATGAGTGTATTTCGGTAGTCTTTGAGGATAGCCGGTTGAATATTGGTAAATAGTAAGGACCATGGTCCTTCCCGACTCTAGAGAGCGGGGTTGGATAGCATGGACTTACATCGTGATCGCAGGTTAGGGTGGAATCCGAACCGGAGACCTTACGAGGCTCCCGACAGCGGTAATACTTAAGATAGGACCCCGAATGGATCTTACATTCCTACGGGATGATGGGTATGAGTCTAGGGGCGGGATGTTGGACTCCGGCCCGAGGGCCCGATGAGGCCTCGGATAGCGGTGACAAGTCTCGTAAAAGATGATAAGACCTACGGGCGGTGTCGTGCTAACGACGGGTATAATGACATATAAAAAGGGGCCGCGTGCCGACAAATTAATTAATTAACTTATTACGAAGATAACAAGGGTTAAAGAAGAATTATCATTATATTATGATATCACTCTATTTGAGGGTCTTAGAAATTGAAACATTGATTATACTTAGTATAGTTGTCATTGTACTTGTCAAATGCTTCCAAGTACTGACCTCCCCTTCACGGGGGGGGGGGGGGGGGGCACCTCACAGTTTCAGGTAGGAGTTGAGCTTGCTACCAGTGCCCGTTGCTTCGGGAAAATCAAGGAAGGAAGACGTGGTTCGTGCTTCCCCCGCCTTTGTTTTAAAAACATTTAAATTATTGCTCATGGATATTATTTTCGAATAATTGTTTGGGGGCTTGTATGTCCATGTTTGCCAAAGTGTGGCATAAACACTTGTATTAAATGTTTCCGCTGCTTTAAATGAATATTTTTACATTATGTTTGTTTATGGATGTACTATGTGTGAATGGTATTCAAGACGCCTAGTATAATATGGATGAGTTGGACTGCGGTTGACTATTCGTACTGTATGGCGGGTTGTTGACGTGTCCGGTAAGTCCGGGGCGTGACAAATTCGGTCCGCTAACTATAATTTCAATTGTTTATTATTTTTATATTAATCCAACTATATAACGGTTCACCAATAATGGTCTATGATTGGTTATAACATGTCATAACCGGTCAATTATAAACAAAAACTAAGTGTATTCTATAAATAATTTGAAAACTTGTGCGATGCACGCAATGTGAATTTTGACCGACGTAATTGGCAACCTATGAGGTTATCGAGAATCGGGAATAGGCAATCTGATGCAGGATATATTTCTGTAAATGAAACATTACACCACAATATTTCTGAAATTTTCACCTCCACAAACACCATACCAAACAAATGTCATTTCAAAGTCCCTCATGGCTTAGCTGTAAAGAACCAAACTAAGTTTTGAATATAAATTTACCTTTCAGGTCTGAAAATTGTTGATGTCGATTAAAGTGATACATAATGGTATAATGCTATCATTTTTTTCAAACAAAGAACAACAATAATGTATATAGTATGAAAAGTAAAATATGAAGAGTAATCGTCTGATAGGAGTGAAAATACGAAGAGTGAGGTACAAAAATAAGAAATGAAAAGTGCTATTAAAATGTGAAGAACAACTTCCGCCCTCTTGCGTAAAAATGAATAGGTAGGTGTGTAGAAGAGTTTTAGAAGTTGAACACATTTGTTTACATCTTTTATTATACAAAAGCAAAATAAAGACTGCACAGTGTTCCCGCCCAAACACTGTGCAGTAATGGGCCGGGCCTGTTAAAATGGGTTCAAAAACGGGTCATGCTGCATCTGTATTTTGCTGCTCAGTGATTTTAAATGCTGGCCCAGTCACCAATGCAGTTTTAGTAGCTCAAGAAAAGGCTCAATGAAATAATGTTGAATGGAGTGCTGCAATTGTAATAAAAAATGGTTGAGATTGTGTGGCTCAAGAAAAAGGTTGGGTGGCTCAAGAAAAAGGTTGGGTGGCTCAAGAAAATAAATGTGGCGTGTATTGAGCTGTAACTTTTTCGGCCTGTACAATTGATGGGACTGCTTTGCACAACGGACCAATGAATTGCTCTTTGAATAAGAAGTATTGAGCTGGCATGTAAACAAACAAATCAATTTTGAAGATCTGGTAGTACGATTTTACAGATCTAAATATAATTTAAATTTAAATTTAATATATGGTTGATATGACTCTGTAGTGAGTTGTCTATTCACACATTATGTCATCAAAAAAACGGACAGTACATACTATTAACCATTGGTTAACAGAAGATAGTATAAAAGGCACACTGCCGATTGAAGTATAAATACAACCGGGATTCAAGAGCATTACACATCAAAGCAATTGCATAGAGAGGGAGAGTTAAACCTTGAAAGGGCCATTGAGGTTGCCCTATTACAACTCTTTTAATATATTCAGATGCAGATATTTCATGTGCATACATATGCATTTACTAATGTCGATGGAGATGACATACATATGCATCATCAGCTAACACTCTATAGATATTCCATCACAGGGATGTGTAAGCCTTATAAGATGTCTTTGTAAATTCAGATATGTTAATTAGTAATTCGTTATTTTTTTGCAGGTAATATACATTCTAACAATGATTGGGAAAGACGAATTCCACAACAAGCACTCAGAACAGAAGAATTATTTGAATCCACGGTTTATGCATAGTATTTGAAAAATGAAAAATATATTATTCCATATAATTTAGAGTTCTCAAAAGTGATACCATTGAAGCTTTTCTAACCTGCCATTGAAGCTGCCATTGAAGCTCCTCAAAACTTTTAACCTGCATATCCTATTTTAATCTAATTAAATTGTACATGATTGGCAACCTTATTAAGGTCCCATAACCTATTAATTATACATTTTCTATTCTATGATCTAATAACTGAAAATAAGAAAAAGACATCTTGGTAACGAAACCTGCAAGATTTATGGTGAATAAGATGACAGAATAAGAAAACTTTAATTACAATATTTCTAATTGTTAAGCTGTATTTTTAATGCTCCACAAATTTATTACCGAAAACTAGAAATAGTACAATCAAGTTTTAGTATCAAGGAAGAAATAATTATATTATAAAATATCAACTGTGAATACATAAAACTCTATGGAGGTAAATACCATGAGGTTATTAGTTATTAGATTTACATATTTTGTTTTCAAAGTCTATAAAAATAGGTCAGTGGTTATTGTTGGCATAAGATCAGAAAACGAACATATTGAAACCAACAATATTTTTTTGAATAACACAAATCTAATAAGCCTTGGCCAGATTGTGGAAAAATGTGTAGCCATTTTAGGAAAATGGCATACGAGTTATATCTTATTGATTTTACATATTCCAGATTTGAAAAGCTCAAATAATTTCGAAAGCAGGTAATGGTCTCTGGGGGCATAGTTTAAACTAATTTTGTTCTCTTAATCAAGTTAGTTATAACAAGGTTCTAATAAAACTGAATTATAAGAAAGGATGATTTGTTTCCAACATTACAAGTTGAAAAATGTTTTTATCAACAATTGTTAATAAAAACTTTTAATTGGGCCTTAATAGGGAAACTAAAGTTCACAGAAGGTTTGTATCAACTAAAAAATGTCTAAATTATTTTTTTCAAAAACATGAGAAAGTAAACACCTTTTTTATAAAAAAAATATTAGACTTTATAACCTCATACCACCTTTAAGAAGAGTTGATGAACACTTAGAAGTATGTTTCATTAAATATCATAGAATAGGACATACACATGTTTAAACGTATAAATCATTTAACACAAAATACATAGTGTGTTAAATCCAGATATTCACAACTGTTTGCATTTTAAAAACAATGGGTATACATAATTTTCACAAGTTTATATTATTTAAAAATCTGAGTAGATTTATATATCCATAAGCAAGAATATATGGGTTAAGTACGTAAAACTGTTAAAGATGTTTTTGTTGAAATAATACAGATTTAATATACCACACAAATCAGTAAACCATGTACGTTTATGCCAACTGGATGCTTTAAAATAGCTATGATTTGATTCCCAGATAAGGTAATAAAAACAGATTAAATTCTTTTAAAATAGTTATGCTTTTAAAATTATGAGTCGAGTAGAATGTATGACATAGGTACTGCATATCTCACTTTCAAGATATATGAGTATACATATGTCACTTATGTCATACATATTTACTTTTCGGACCATATTTGCCATGTTTTGAGTATCTATGTTAATAAAAACAGATATAATCTGTACATCAATAGAATCATGACACGGAAATATAGATCTGGAAAATTTTGGTTGTTTTAAAATAGTCAAGAGGACAAACCTAGATCAAATTGAAAACCATTTTCGAAAAAAACAAGGTCAAATATGATACAAACATAATAAATGGTAAATATGCGAAAAACCAAAATCAAGGGCAAAGATGGATGTAAAGGAGATACCCAAAACAGTAGGCTATTGTAAGTTATGGTCTCAGATCCATCTATTTGCTCTCAGCCGGGCATATAAGGGGCTAACCAACAACAAATATAGAACCAACCACATTATTGAGCCATCAAAAAGGTCAGATAAGAGGATAACAACTATGGCTTTGAGATGGTCAGATAAGGGGCCAAACCAACAACAATCACATGGCTCTGAGAAGAAAAATCGAGTGGAAAGTCATGAAGGCCATATCGAGAGGTTATCACCTGGTCTGGTGGGGTGTGTTGTGTACGAATGAAAGAAACGGCGGAAGGTAAATACGATGTACATATAGTGGTAGTTAGGTTAAATAGTTGGGTGGGTTTAAATGGAAATATAAGTTGGGCTGGGCTCATGGGTTAATAAAACAAATGGCCTGGACTTCCAAAATTAAGACTTACGGAGTATTAGTTGGTAGTTTCGTACTACTTTGTCTTAGTTAGTTGTATTTGCTCAAATGAAATATTTATATGGAGCCCGTTTGGTGACTCTGTTTTTTGACTTATCAGGCTTATCAATACGTAACTTTTGATTTCACGAATTTTGTAATAATAAGAAAAATTAAGGATGAAGTTACTTTTCTGGCTATATTGGCCGGAGTTACTGTAGATGACCATTTTTGCTATTTGTTCATGTAATTTTTCTTTATTTTATTAATAAAGTATAATTTAAATATAATTTTTTCAGAAATCAACAAAATCAACCAATACAACCACTTTGACATAATTTCTTCAATTCAAATATAAAAATTACATAGTATTTGACAAACAAGTAAGGTTGTCCAGCTTCTCTATAATATGTGTTAGCTTCACATTTTGTCTGATTGTCTGATTTCTCGAGTGCTTTGAAAATATTGATTTACAGAGAATATGGCGAACAAATTGACCATACTATGAATGTGGGTTAGAAAGAATTGTTTCAAAATATGTAGACTTCGGAAACCTTATTATAATTTTTATTTCTTCTTATCCCAAAACATACTTCGTACCAGTTATGATTTGTAACTACTTTTTGCTTCATTAAAATTTTATTTGTGTATTATGTCTACTATTTACATCCACTTACATGTTACTAATAATGTTAAGAAATAATACCCCGTATCATAAGAATATGACTTAATTTATGCCCCGTGCATCGCACGGGTGAGAATCTAGTATATACAAACGGGGGTATTTGGCAGCAAAAGATGGCAATCAACCTACTTCAGTTGAAGTCCCGTCAGATTGACATGTTTGTAATTGCAATGATGTTGAAACACCATTCTTAAAATATCAACACAAGTACACAACTCATAGCAATAGTTACTACTTACTCACCGACAAAAATGACTTAGTGACTTCCGTAAGTCACAATAGTTATTTTTTTTGTTTATTCATGAAAAGCAAAGTTTTTTATCAAATTCATAATTACCTTTGTCACAATATTAAATCTTTAATCTGTCTTTTAGGAAACTTTAAAATATCAAATTTAGTAAGTACTGCTCTTAAAAAAACACTCCATATTTCAAAATGTGGAATTTTAGTCCACACTTTAAGGAATACCAATAAGCATTAAATTAACTAATTATGTTTTACTTTATCATAATTAGAGACGAAATTAAAATTCAAAACACTTGAAACCTATTTACCAGAATGACTATTTTTGTGAATAAACGAAAGCAAATTGTGGCAGTATGTATACGTATTTGTATAAAGGTTACGTGGGTATATAAATAAGCGAGCGTTAGAGGATACATGGCCACATGGGCATATAAAAAAGTATATGTGGATCGACATTTTTCTGAACATGTCATAATCAAGTCTTTTCTCAATTTAGCTATTACTATCCTCCGTTTTTTTTAACCGCAGCATGTTGAATTTTACACTATTCACATATACTACTTTGGCTACATTTTATAGTATTACTTTATGAAAATTATTTTTTAAAAAAATATTGTTCAATTCATCTCATTACAAATTTTCAAAATCTAATTTTTAAATATTTTTTACTAATAGAGATTAAGATATAATTACGGTCAAAGACGTGTGTTGGCAAGTGTGAAATGTTGACTGTTGCATCTAAAAAAGAACGGAGGAAGTATTATTACTACATAACACATAAAACACAAAGTCACTGCTTACGTAAAAAAGAGCACATATTTCCCCTTGACGCAGAGAGAGATTTCAATGACCATAGTTTAAAAAAATTATAAATTTCATATACGCCGTCTTTCTAGTCATACCAATATTGTACTACCTCCGTCCCATTTATATTGGGACGTGTTGGATAATCGATACCCATATCCTATAACTAAGGAGAGATTGAACAAGAGTCTCAAGAGAAGAAATGATGAATGAATAATGCTTATCTTTGAGTTATGAGTTATGGTTTACAAGCCTCCTATAAGGAGTATATATAGGGAAAATCCGGGTCTGTGCCTCTAATACGGGCCTGACAGACCCGGTTACATGAATGGACTGATAGTATAAAAAGCTAATCTAGAACATCTGAATAATAATGTACAATAATATGAATCCGCTAAACATGTGTAGGCCGCTGTCCAGGCCCAGTTTTCGGCATACCGGGGGGTCGGAGTCCATATACTCCATCAGGACGGAAGAGGTGGCACGGTTATTAAAAAAAGTGGGTTTGTGTGGTTGATATGAATTGATAAAGTAAGAATAAAGTAAGAATGATTTAGAGCCACACAAACTTTGGCAAATATGGTATGAGACAATTTAAGTGGGACTTCCCAAAAAGGTAAAACAGGACAATATAAATGGGACGGAGGGAGTATATAATTAAAAAAAAACTATTTTCTGCATTAATCTAGTATTAGTCGTTATTTTAAGTTTAAGTATGCAAAAAATGACAGATCATATAAATGTAATAAAAAAATTAAAAGAATTCATATGTATTCTTTTTTTAAAAATTACAACTAATAAAAAGTTACTCCGTATAACAATTGCAACATGGCAGCACCATAGGGGGGTGAACATCACCGTCAATAGAGTGAACTAAACTACAATAACTCAATGGAGGATTGGAGGATAAAATGTAACGTAGGCATGCACAACTATGTAGAAATTAATTAATCTTCTTAAAGACAACATGATATTAAATACAATAGTTCATTTTTGTATTTAAAAATTCCATTCGAAATTTAGTCTAGCTAACTTGAATGTTTTATCTAGTTGACTATTATTTGTCTTTTATAGAATGAAAGTGTGTTCCTCAAACCCCCTTAAGAAACTACAAATGATATTTTGTACAATATTTAACTTACCCTACAAATATAAATTTGTACACATCATGAACCAATTTGAAAAATGTATGTTTGAATACCTAATTGAACATCTGATGCTCATGACCTGTCATGTTAGAATACCTAATTTGCAATGGAGCAAAAGATTCATTATTTTTGACTTGAGAATATGATGGAATAAAGCAATATAACTCACTAAACTGTCTGCGATTCTTTGTTATGAAGTAGTAGTCAGTTCATGCAATTTTGGACGCGGTTTTCATTATGGGTCATCCGAAAACAGTCTCTATGTGTTTTAGTACAGGGGTAAGACTGCGTACATCCGACCCTCCTTTATCCCACCGTAGGTGGGAGGAGCCTTTGTGGCACTGGGGTAAATGAAAATGAAATGAAATGAAATGATTGATAAACATGTCCAGAATATGTTACTGTTCAGATTTATGTTCACATTATCTACCACACACACAATATTTTCATAATTATTTAGATGTATTGTCACAACATTAATTGCATGAGACACATGTGACCAAATTGACGTGAACAACTATTCAGAAATTGAACAATCTGCGTAAGGACTAAAATATACTATGTATCAAATACGGTAGTTAATATTTTTTATTTTCAACTTTGATTCAGACTATAAAGGTTTGGTAAAATTCAAATGCGGTACTTAATATTTTTTATTATCAACTTTGATTCAGACTATAAAGGTTTGGTAAAATGCAGGTTGGTGGATGTATAACCTTCGTCCCTTTAATATTGGCACGGAAGTGAGTGATGTGATTTTTAAGAAAAGTAAAATTATGTAGTTGATAATGAGTTGGTAAAGTGGAAATAAAGTAAGAATGAATTAGAGTCACACAAATGTTACCAAGGTATGAGACAATAATAAGGGGCATAAAAAATGAAAAAATGAGGCAATTATAAGGGGCGGAGGAAGTGGCATTTAATATATCTCCATGTGTAAGTTTGAAATGTAATAATTTAATAATTAGGTTTAGGTTAGGATAGAAATAAGACTGGAGCAAAAACATAGATTGATAGTAAAAAGTAGATATTTAATTAGTGAAGCAGATTGAGGCTAAAGCTGAGATATTTAATTTAGTACTACCTCCGTCCTGGAGACAAGTTCTCACTTTCCTTATTTGGATGTCCCAAAATAAACTTCTCATTTTCCTAAATGGAAAGTTATCCTACATCAAAATAGTGTCAAACAGTGCCAAACAGTGTCGAAACAATGCCAAACAGTGTTGAAACAGTGCCAAACTATAAAATTTACCCCTCAGTAACTTTATTTCCTTAAAATATGTGAAAGTCAACCCGAGAACTTGTTTCCGCGACGGATGGAGTACTTCATATTGCCTAGACCATTTAATGTTGTAGATTGAGCCTAAAAATAGCATATTTATTTAATTTAGTACTCATTATCGCCCGTACCATTTAACGAAGTAGATTGAGCCTAAAAGTTAGATACTCCCTCTGTCCCATTGGACTTTGCCAACTTTCCCTTTTTGTTGTCCCAAAAAACTTTGCCACTTTCTATTACAGCAACTAATTTGTGGTTATGCACATTATTCTCTCATCTGCCCAAATCTCAACCACATAATTTTTATTATTCTTATTTCTCACCTACTTTGCATTTGGCAAAGTCCACCGGGACGGAGGTAGTATTTAATTTAGTACTCCATATTGTCTAGACTGACAGATCCAAAAGTAGTGTAGAAGAATGTGTAAGAAAACCCACAGTATGTAGACCACTTAAAGTTAAGCATTTGCAACATGAATACCAAATATTTGATGTTGATATACAAGTATATAACTAGGCTAGGTAGGTTACACGACAAACACACTTTTGGTTGAAGCATGCAAACCAATAACAAAATTCAAAAAGCAAAAGGTGTAGATGACATTAACTTAATAAACTTTTACACATAGCTTGTCGTTGGCATATAGCTTTAACACCATGAACACAATCATGATTTTAGTCCTTCTCGATTTTCACACTCTGCAGCTTCTTCATCGGCATTGTTGAAGAAAAGTTCCCAACGAGATCACGTTTGACTCTGTCCCCATCAACCTCCACGACCATCCTCTTCTCTTTGTTCAACAAAGGGTTGGTCGCGTACACATGTTTGGAAGAGCCAACCGGGAATTTGGAAAGGTGTGTCTTCGTTCAGAATACAATATATCAACCATAAACATGCATGTATTATACCTCCATTCTTTTACAACAAAATTCAGACAAATCACAACCACACAACATTAACTTCCAATTTGGAGGGAAAACGTACGCCAAATCACAATTTCCCTCCAGAAGATTCAGTTTTGCATATGGGAATATGAGATCAGCCCAAATACACAGGGTCTGTTTGCAACAGCTTCTACTTTAAAAAAGTGCTTTTTTTAATGAAATGAGGAGAAATGATTAAATAAAAGTTGATAGTGTTTGAGAAAAAAGTGATCTTGAAAAGTAAAAGTTGATAGTGTTTGATAAAATAAGTGTTTTTTGTGTAATAGAAAAAGTAAAAGCACTTTTGACACGAAAGTCGAGAAAAATAAAAGTTGTAGTGTTTGGTAAAAAAGTGCCTTTTTAAAGCCAAAAGCTGAAAAATGCTTTTTTAAAGTGGCTGCAAACCAACCCATAGAGGGAAAGAACACTACATACAAATGTTGCATGGGTTTACAAATATTAAAACATCATTCATTGATACCTTATATGTAACACCATCCCGAATTATATTTACATTTAGGTAAATAATGTATTGAACCTTATGCAATGCCTAATGATTTCACGAAGTTGTAAATTTTTATTAATTCTTTCGTGTGAATAGTAAATTTGCACGTGGGGCCCACACTGGGAGCGGGGGCCGCCCGATATTCCCGAGACCACATATTTTATTCATCTTGGTCTAGATAATAATTATATGGTGGTGGATATCTCATTTGGGCCATGGAAAGGCCCAGAGTTGACCGATTGGTCAGAAGAAGCCCAAATACCGTTGTTGGTAATTTAACAGATAACAGCCCGAAAATGAATTTCGGAGACTTCAAAAATAAAGTTGTGGAATATATATTATTTCAAAGGGCCATTATGATTGAGAATAAGTAATATATTTTATTTGACCCGATAAAATAAAATATATTTAAAACAGTCCGAAAAATACAACTTTCGAGACCGATTATACACTTCTGGACAAAAAGGGGTGACCTTCCACATGGGTGGGGGCCACCCCACGCATTTAGCAACTAATGAGGGCTGATTGGATTCAAAAGTTGGCTGAAAGGGGTGAAGGGATGGGGGACATCTATGACATTCAAAGGAGCCCTTTTCTTCCACTCATTACCCAAAATGAGACAAAAGGAGTACCCCCACTCATTCCCTTCTCACCGGCTCGTCCAAGACCAAAGGAAAGAGAAGAAAAGCTGTGCAAATTCCATCTCCATAGCCAAGAACCGAGCTCACACCCAAGAGGTCCAAAAGGAAGGCTTAAACAAGAAAAAAGTGAGGAAAAGCTTGAATAATTAAGGTAATGACCTTATAATAACTTTTCCTCTATTATTTGATTATCATATGAATTATATATCATATGAAGGACCCTTAGGATTGTTCCACATGTTATGAGTGTGGAATAAGGGGTTGGAGGGTAGTTTTAAGTCCAATAACGGACTTAGAAGCCAAACAACCGGTTCGCCGGAAAATAACCGTTTAAAGGTTATTTGTATTAATATGGGTTTTATGATTATAAAACCTTGTTAGGAACTTGTATAAGGTATTCAAGAGCTTTCACGAAGTTGAAAGAGTCGCCGGAGTTTGTCAAAAGTCGCCGGAGTTTCGCCGAGTTCAACCAAGAAGGGTAGAACTTCATAGATCTAATTCGAGGTGAGGATGACTGACTATATTGCTTATAATTAGTGATTTAATTTCATGAGATTACCTAAGGTAATTAAATATGTTTTTATGGATTATTAATGATTAACAATGCCAAAAAATGAGAAGACTATTGTCTACAAAGAAAAGGAGCATAATATACAAATTTAAGAATAAATTGTGTTATGAGTATGTTGACTTGAGAATGGAATTAACTATAAAACTTTATGTTGAAATATGCTTTTTACCTCATATAAGAATATATGAGTGATTAAAAGTCATATTTTGTATATTGATATGCACTATATTTTCAATGGAAAATTAGTTTGAAAATTGTCTATATGACTATGAATTGAGAATTCGGTTGATAGAATTTATCCAACTAGTATTAAAATACTAGTCGGGGTATTGGAAGGAGATTATGCTAAAATTGATCATAAGGTTGGATTGTGAAATAGTGAACCTTAAGTAGTTTTAAGAGATGCTAAGGTAGACATGTATGAACATTAAGTTGTACTAAGCTAGGGTAGGCCTTAAGAGATGCCCAAGATAAAGTGAATAATAAATTGATCCTAGATATAGGTTGCCCTACGGGTGTATTCGGTAGTCCTTGAGGATAGCCGGTTGAATTATAATAAATTGATCCTAGATTTAGGATTTGGCCTACGGGTGTATTCGGTAGTCCTTGAGGATAGCCGGTAGAATATTGGTAAATAGTAAGGACCATGGCCCTTCCCGACTCTAGAGAGCGGGGTTGGATAGCATGGACTTACATCGTGATCACGGGTTAGGGTGGAATCCGAACCGGAGACCTTACGAGGCTCCCGACAACAGTAACACTTGAGATAGGACCCCGAATGAACCTTACCTTCCTACGCGATGATGGGTATGAGTCCAGGGGCGGATGTTGGACTCCGGCCCGAGAGCCCGATGAGGCCTTGGATGGCGGTGATAAGTCTCGTAAGGATGATAAGACCTACGGGCGGTGTCGTGTTAACGACGAATGTTATGGAGCATAAAAAGGGGCTTGAGTGCCGACAAATTAATTACTACCTCCGCCCCCCTAAGTTTGGGACAAGAGAAGGTTGCACAGATATTAATAAAAGTGGGTTTATGTTGTTGAAATTGAATCAATAAAGTAAGAATAAAGTAGGAATGATTTAGAACCACACAAACTTTACCAAATAAGGTATGGGACAATCTTAGTGGGACGGACCGAAATGGTAAAATGGGACAATCATAGCGGGACGGAGGGAGTAATTAACTTATTATGAGGATAATAAGGGTTAAAGAAGAACTATCATTAAATTATGATATCACTCTATTTGAGGGTCTTAGAAACTGAAACATTGATTATACTTAGTATAGTTGTCATTATACTTTTCAAATGCTTCAAAGTACTGACTTCCCCTTCACGGGGGAGGCCACCTCATAGTTTCAGGCAGAACTTGAAGTTGCTACCATCGCCCGTTGCTTCGAGGAAACCCAGGAGAGAAGACGTGGTTCGTGCTTCCTCCATTTCTGTTATAAAAACAAATGTATTAATGCTCATGGATATTTTACTTATTACAAACTACTTTTAGGCTTGCATGCCCATGTTGTTGGCCGTATGTGGCTTATGACTTACCGTTGAATATTTCCGCTATTCATTTATTTTAATGTGATGTTGTTATGCATGTTTACTACTGAGTATGGATGAATTATTTCATCGAACGACTTGTATGATTAAGTGAGGTTGACTCGTGGGTGACGTCACTTAATTATACGACGGTTGTATACACGCTTGGATTGCGGTCTGGGGCGTGACATTATCTAACGCTTCATCTTATTTAATGGCTTCCACGCTAGAAACAACAAGTACACAAAGATTGTCAAATCACGGAAGACAAATGATAAAAGATTACATCCTGAAAAATATTGATGGGTGTTGAGGTTTATTCCTTCAACCCGAGGGCCCAACACGTTCCCCTTGGGGGTTAAGCGGAGAGTTTGATGTATATATGATGCAAGCAAGTAAGATGGATCAAATGAAGAGTAGTAAGTGCGTTGTATCTTATTAAGTGATAATAAGGGTCCATATACAACACACTTCGGCTACAAGCCCCGAGGACACACGCCACACATCTTAGTAAAGAAGAACTAAGATAATTGCTATTGATAAGGAGAATAAGTTCTCAACCCTTTACAATGAAATAAATGCTACTCCCTCCGTCCCACTAACATTGGGACAAGAGGGAGTTGCACGCAAATCAATCAAAAATGGTTTATGTGGTTGATATTGAATTGATAAAGTAAGAATAAAGTAAAAATAATTTAGAGCTACACAAACTTTACCAAATAAGGTATGAGACAATCTTAGTGGGACGGACCGGAAAGGTAAAATTGGACAATCTTAGCAGGACAAAGGGAGTACTATTTAACTACCTAAGAGTTGGTAATGTTGCTGACGTGGAGGGTTGTGGATGGGTAGCTTCCTAACCACCAAATATATTGCATTAAATGCGCCTCCCGTCAATATTTTGGTTCCCGCCAAGGCAGAGGACGAGCGTCCTCCAGATCTTAGGCCCTGAACCGTGATGCGTGTAAGGATCAGAACTCGTACGACCTATGCATGCGTTTGGCTGAAGATTCTGGCGCGCTTTGTGACCCTTGTTTGGACAAGGTAACTGAGGCCGAGCATCCGACGCTCGTCCTCTTAGCATCTTGATGGGCCACGTCGATTGGGCTCTGGTGTTTGTCTGCCAAGGGGTAATGGGCCAGCCCCACGGTCGGGCCATTAACCCAACACAAGCCCCCACTTCTGATGTCCCGAGCGGAGGCAGGACATAAGTATAAACGCTTCATGCGGACTGAGCCCCATTGACGCTCTTGATGTGACAGTTACAACTTTTTAGACGGTTCCCAACACCCTATGTGACAATTACAACGGAACGGTTCAACTTCCAATACGAAAGTAATCATCATGTGTCCGCTGACCTTCGTGCGACATGTGTTCTGGGTACGCTCCTCGCCACACGTCGCACTCTTATTGGTTCGCTTGGCGGTGCGCCCCCTATAAATACCAGTTTCTTTGATGGTTTGGGGTTTTCAAACTTCCACTCCTTGCTCTCAAGTGCTTTGCATCTTCCCCGCTCGGTTCTCCGGTCATGAACCTCCCTTTTCTTCAAGTCTTTTAAGGTATTTTCCTCCACTTCTCTTCTTCTCAATCCCCTTTCGTTTTTTTCCTATGCCGAACCTTATGGAAGTAGTCACATGTTCTAGCTCCCCCCTCCAAATCTGGATCTGAATCTTGATCATCCGGGGAAACAAGCTCTTCTGGCAGCTTTAGGTCTTCGGTCGCGACCGGAGTACTTGTCGCTGATACTACGAATGGAGTTGTCGTCCCCCTTGGTAACGTCGGGGGGACATCGTTCAAGGGAATGCCATCCACGGTGAAGCCGCTCAAGAAGAGGTCGCTGAGCCTCGACCTGTGAACTATGACTCTGGGGACGAAGTTGTTGGTGGGGATGACCTGACGATCTTCGAGCTTGGCATGCCCCAGGTAGGGGTGGGGAAAAATACCGAAATTTTGGTATACCGGCCATACCATACCGGAAATACTGATTTTACCGAAATTTCCGGTATACCAAAAAGTTCGGTACAATATGATACCATACCGGGTCACTTCGGTACGGTAAAGGTATGCAATTTCAAAAAATTTTGGTACTTCAGTATACCGAAATACCGTTAATTTCGGTATGGTACGGTATACCGGAATAGAATTTGTAAATAATTAGGGCCAAGCCCATTAAATGAAATTAGTAAAATACCTAATCTGATATATCAAAAAGTTCGGGTACCGTATGATATCATGCCTGGTCACTTCGGTACCGAAATAGAATTTGTAAATCATTAGGGCCAATACCATTAGTGAAACCAGTAAAATACCCAAGGCCCAAAAGTGGAGACCTAAATCCCTAATCGAGTAACTAGTACGTAGAGTCAATTAGCTTCTCTTCTCCAGTTCTCCCAAGCGACGAGTGAACGAGTGACGGAGCAGCGGAGCTGCAGAGTTTTGAGCATTAAAGCCGAAGCTGCGGACGAGTGGCGGAGCACTCAAGAACGGCAGAATACTTCGAGCTAGAGCTGCGGACGAGTGACGAAGACGCATTGAAGAAGCACGGAGCCGGACGAACTCAATCATTTGCTAAAGCTTCTCAATCCTGGTAATATGAACAATCTGGTCTATGTTCATTCTATATTTATAAACAAATGCTAAAGTATATTGATAAACATTTAAGCAGCGAACGACCTTCATATTACCAAAGTAGAAAACTCTCTTTTGTTTTATACTTCTGAAATAGAAAATTGATTAACTGAATATCATTTTTCTCCTGCAAGTGTATATTTGGTATAGCTTATTTTGTAGCTTATATCTTGTTGATAAATAAAGCTTATATCTTATTTTGTAGCGACTAGAGTCATCTAAGATTCTGCCCAGCCCTAATAATTTTAAACTCTTTTTATAAGCCATCTGAAGATTCTGACCAGTAGCACGAATAAGCATGGAAAAGATAATATCTGCAACATTAGTAGAGGCAATGTTTCGACATATCCACAAACTTTAAATTTAAGAACAAACAAGATACGGAGTATGCTTTAGAAAGACATTATAAATTCATAATACTATTGAAAAAAAATCACAATACTAACATTTGAAAGAGTAAAAATCCAGTGGCACTAAAAGTTATTATCTTTTTATTTATTTATATAGTTTTAGAACTGACTGGGCAATTTGACATACTACAAATAGTCTTTCATATTTTTGCATTTTCTAGAATTGATTAACATAATATTTGTTGCATTTTCAGCAAAACTGATTTATTTTCATTTCCAGGAATGGAGGAGTGAAGTTTTAGTCCACTTATCTTTTGAAGCTGCAACAATCATTAAGAGATTTGTTATTACAAACATTAATTATCATTGATTTATGTTGGATAGTTGTTCTAATATTCATTATGGATTGTGTTGAGACTTGAGATATTAGCACATAATTTTAGTATATCTACTTTGGATTAAATATTGTGTTTTAGTTTTGGTATAAGTTTATGTAATTGATGTTGTATGCTACTTTTGACATATTAAAATCAGGTTTTTTGGATTTTTGGTAGGCCCCTTTTGTCGATGCTTTATACAGAATTGTCTAAAAAGTTTAGTGTTGTGAATTTTCGATATAAAACGGTATGGGTAACAACTGTACTGAATTTTCGGTATGGTAACGGTATGACATTTACAAATACCGGCATTTCGGTACGGTATGCGGTATGGAGTGGAAATTTTGATATACCATACCGAACCAGCCCTAGCCCCAGGACGTTCCCGCCATGTGGTTCCTTTGCAAAATGCTCATGCGATCAATCAGTCTTTTTGATGTGATCGAGGCTAAAATAAAAGCCACGGCCCACGAGTAATATACATAACGGACCAGGCTTTATAATATAACTACCATTTAATCCCAGTCCAATTTAAAATGCTTGCAACTAACTTATTCGAATCTTTTGATCTCACGATTCTATATTTCTTGCTAGGGTTTAAGCTTTATCCATCGTACCAGCATTTGGCGAGCTTTCACTTGCTGCTTGCTTGCTTGCCTGCATAAAAAAACAAACAGTAACAAGGTACGTAAAATTTCTGAAAGATGAGAAAGCTGAAGTTTCATGAGAAGAAGCTGGTGAAAAAGGTGAACTTTCTAGAATGGAAGAGGGAACATGGGCACCGAGAAGCTCTGGTCTTGCGTCGCTACCGCGTCACAGGGAGAGACGACTACAAGAAGTATTACATCCAGACTCAATATGCGATTCGTTTTCTTCTTAAAAAAGTACCAGATATAAATGAGATATTGTCTTATGTCGACTGATTTTATTTTTTTGACGAAATTAGGTATTCGGGATTGTGTAGAATGACACAGAAGCTGGTGAATATTTTGAAGCAGATGGACGCGAGAGATCCTTTTCGGATTGAGATGACTGATGCCCTTCTAGAAAAGCTGTAAGAATGTCTTCTTTTCATTGTTTTAGGTTAATGTTATACATTTGTTTACGTAGGTTTGACTAGTCACACTGTGCACGTTAGCCTCTGGCTTAAAGTTTTAACTTTCATGTATGTTTTGATTAACAGCATACAAGTTAATCTCTGGCTTAGAAATTTGATTTATCTTAAAATGGCACTCAATAGTTAATTCAAGAAGTCTAGTGATAAGACTACATTGTATTGGACCACCGCCTTCTTTCTATGAGACTGCTTCACAATCGCATGAATTGTGCTACTCCTTATTTGACATGTCTTCCTATTTGGCAATCTCATCCAGTCTAGTGTATCCACAAACATTTTTCATAGAATGTCCCTGCCATGTCTGATTAAACTCTGAACGTTTCAAAGTTCAAACAATTAGTCAATTCAAAATCAGACAATTGTATTACGGCAGGATAAATGGCCTGTCAATTTGTGGTTAAACAGCAGTACAGGATTGAGTAAGATCATGCATGAGAAGTTCTCCCCTGCTCTGCTTCAACCAGGAACAGTGTTGTCTTTCCCTCATTTCCCTGATAGCAGATTGCAGTGGCCAACCCTCAAAGCTATAGCGGTGTAACGAATAGCGGGATGATTATGCGGATGCATATTAGATGCCATGCACATATCAAACACAAAAAATGATAAATACATCACTTCAAATCTCATACCTCATGACATTCACAATTACTAAATTACCAATAAAAATCCATTAGTTTCTTGAACAAAACACATGAATAACTAAATTAACTTACATCTAAACAAAAAGTTAAAACTCAGGTGCCTTTATTATTATTGTTAAACCAGCAATTATCAATATGTCGTTATTTTATATCAAGGTAATTGAGAGGCCTTGAACTCTCTAACTCAGGGATCTACAGGGGTCTTGCTCCCCATTCAGGGATTCAGGGATCCAGGAGTGAAGCGCCCACTGGTCGGGAGGTTCAGGGTGCGAAGTAGCCCTCAGGGGTTCGGGGATAATGCCCGACCTTTAGTGTATGTTATGTTTGGTCTTGTTTTTTTGCTTTGAGCTACTTTTAGTAGGGTTGTCTTTTATGCTTTTAAGAGGGTTCAGTAGAATTAATTTCTTACTTTAGAATTCTAGTTTACCTCTTAAAACATCTAAAAGCCAGAATTACCCCCTCCCCCAAATCCCCTTAACACTAGCACAGAAGAAGCCATGTAAAGTATAGTGTCTTTTACTGCCCCTATAGCCTATAGCCTATAGCCAACTGCTCAGCTATAGGCAATTGGATAGCGCCTAGGTACAAAAAGAGCAGTTCTCAGTCTCATACATGATTGATACAAATAGAGTAGTACTCGTACATGATTGATTAATAGACTCAGACTTTCAGTTGGATTGAAAATTCATATTTATCTTTATCTTATATTTATCTTTATCTTAACCTTTTTTTATCTTACCTTCACTTTTTATCTTTATCTTCTTTTCGGCCCCAATATCTTGTATCGGTTCATGTTAGCCGACTCCAAAATCTTTTGGTACTAAGGCTCGGATGCTGATGATGTCACTGGGCTTTACTCTTGTTAATGTTGGGAAGGGAAGATTTCTGCCATATGATGCTATTCAAGTTTTGAAGGAATGATGTATTTCAGCCCAGATAATAAGGCTGGATTCCTTTTTTGATTCTTCTTATTATGTTTCAAAATCACAAAATTTACAAGAGCAGTAGTTGTGAAATGTGGAACTATGCGATATCCTCTATGCTCAAACCTTCTGCTGCACCTGCCTTGATGTGTTGTCTCTAGTAATTTTGTTTTTCTGATGTCATTTAGTACAATGTAACTCTTTGTAAGGTTTAATTTTCTTGTGGTTTAGGTACAACATCGGTGTTATATCAGAAAGGAAAAGTTTAGCATTGTGTGAAAAATTATCAGTGTCATCTTTCTGCCGGTAAGAATTTGTCTGTACCTGGAATGTTCAGGATATATTAATAAATGAAATTATTGATATTGAATTTTTTCTGTATCTTTTTTCACAGACGTAGACTCTCCACTGTCTTGGTGAGGCTGAAGTTTGCTGAACACTTGAAGGAAGCTGTGACTTATATAGAACAGGGGCATGTTCGAGTTGGACCAGATACTATTACCGATCCAGCATATCTAGTTACCAGAAACATGGAAGACTTTATTACATGGGTAGACACGTCAAAGATTAGAAGAAAGGTTTTGGAGTACAATGATAAGTTGGATGACTATGATGCAATGCACTGATTCAGTCATGTAACTGATATTAGATTTGTGTTTTCCTTTTTATTTTCATCTTTGGACACAATCTAATGCGTTTTTATTTATTACAGAGTTGTATTTATTTTTAAATATTTGCTAGTTTACCTTATCTTAGCTGTTTCCTTAAATACAGAACCTTGCTGATCATTCTGAAAACATTGCTACTTGCTATAATTATATACTTAAATCAATCATATAATTCTATTTAATTTACTTCTGCAATATTATTTTATTTGATCAAGTTCTATGTTTAGAAGTAAATTGAAATCAAGTATAGACTATGATTCATGGAAGCATTGTATTTATTTCAGCATTACACATTCATAATCAGCACAATTGTCAAGCATAATCACAATGTCATCAGATCGTACAGAAAAGCTTAAAAGACAGTGATTACATTAAGAAAATAAACTGATGTCATTATGGCAAATTCTTCTTCTGAGTATAAGAGGCAGCAGCCGGAGGAACTCCGGGGAAAGTAGGTGTTGTTGGGAAGGGGAATTGTGGGAGAGGGGTTGGGAAACTTGGGATGAATGGAGATGGCAGAAATGGGAAAGGTTGCTGTAAAGGAGGTGGAGAAGGGATAAGTGGAGGTGACTGTATAGGGTTCGGGAGGTTAGAAGGTAGTGGCAGTAATGGATTTGTTGGCAGACCACGTATTATTGGAGTGAAAGTTGCAGGCTGAACTGTCTTTTCATCACTTGCTTGAGTCCGTCTTTCTGAACCTTTTAAACTATCTGACTTCTTAGATGATGGTGGAAATCCGGGAATGCTTGGCATGAAAGGGATCTTCGGTATTGGAGGGATTGGAGCCTTGGAGGGATTTCTGGCATAGGCACGATAAACCCACCTTGCATCACCGGAGGTAAAAAGACACGTGGTGATGACCCTTGAATTGGCGGGGAAGATGTACCATCTTGGTGTGCTGTAGGTGGGCTAACTGGATTTCCGAGGCTAACTGGAGCCGTTGGAATGATTGGAGTTGCTGGCAGGGAATTTCGAGTGGGAGGCAGAAATGCAGTGCTGGTTTTTTTACCACTAATATCCTGCCCGCCAACTGGAATTCCTGGCCCAACTGGAACCTGCAGAAGTTCAAGGTTCGGATGTGCAACGTGAGATTCTGCAACGCTAGTTTTGGTTTTCTTCCCATGGATCCTTTGTTTCTGGTCACAAAGTTGTGGCTTTAATGTGAAAGACCCAGCCGAGAATATTTGTTTTCCTTCTCTTTTTTCCTTGAAATGGATTGAAGATGAAGAAGCTGCAGAAGCAGTGGCAGCACAGTGTGGTTTGCTGTCACTGCTGCTGCTTATTAGCTTAACAGAACAGAAGCCTTTGTTTTTTTTTACATGTTCGCTTACAGAGAGTGGTAGGTTCACCCTGAATTCTCCCTTCTCGTCTGTTTTCACCTCTTCCTCGAAGAAGCTTGGACCTTTTCTTGTGTCCCCACATTCTACTGCAACTGGTGCACCTGCACAAAAGAGTGCCTCGGAATACCGTTAATGCGGCATTTGGCAGTCTTATAATAACCAGAGTTTGTAAATTTGACTTGGTTATTTGTCTTAAATGGATGTTATCTAGTCCTTCTCCTTTTACAAAAATTAGCAGAGAAATTTCAGCCAATTAACTCTTGGATTGGTTTTAAGCTTTTAATAGGAAAATGAGATATGGTTATTGTTTTTTTAAATATTCACATATATCTAGATCTGTTAGTCTTTAATTTAATACTCCGTACTACGTATGATAGAAATAGAAAGAAATAAACTATATTTACGGTTCATCCAAAAAAAAGAAAGAAATAAACTAGACTGAATAAACACATACCACAATGTTTTGATTGAACAAATGGTTTAAATTTTCACTTGCATGTTTTTTCCTTTCAAAATTCTCATATATTTTCTTCCTTACCCCAGCATATTCTGAGATCAAAATGTACCCTAAATACAACTGCAGAATTGAAGGTGAATCGTACCGGCAATGATATGGCTAGACTTGGAGGAATGTTGGTGGAAACATGTGTCACAATGCACAACCCCAACAAGTATAGCTGCAGATGGATGGTGCCTTGCTTCTGAGAAGCAATTTAGCAGCACAAAACACACTAGGAATGTGATCCAGAGCAAAGCCACTACTCTGCTCCTCATTCTCATTTGAAGAACTGTCACTTTTTTTACCCTTCTAGTTTAAAGAGCTCAAAGGATCCAGTGGTGGATCTATGTTCTTATATTCTAATAGTTGGAGTTACTTATAATGTTGAGCTACAACATGGGTATTTATGTCAATCATGGGGAGATGAGTTATCTGTCAAACCAGAAACCATTTATTTTGTTGCTTACTAACAAACAAAGCACAAGAAAGATGAACTTTGGGGACAGAAAGGCATGAAAGAAGGAATGTATTATGGATGGAGCTGCGCTGGTTGCTTCTTTTTCATTTAATAGTTTGGCTTTTATGGGGTCCTTTCTATCTTTTCTTCTGGGTAAAAGAGTGGCAAACGAGAAGTTCATTCATTGCAATCCAAACGAGTCATGGAAGTCTTGTGGGCAATATGGGGGATGAAATGCGAAAAACAATAGTCCACTTGACAATATTTACTATTACCCTTAAAGGGTATGACTTTTCTTGGGGTATGTTTGGTTTTGGACTTCTGGGGTTCTTAAGGGAGATGTTTTTGGAAGGGAGGATGTTTACGTTTTCTATCCCTACAATTAACGGAGGACTATGCTTCGCAAGGACGTTTTTTAGGGGTTAAATAAGTTATCTGGAACATGGCCTTCCGATTTATGGGGCCCCACATTTTAAAGATTTTTTTAGTAATATAAAGTAATATTATACGGAGCATATTAATATATCAGTATAATCAGTAAAACATAGTTAGTAAGGAAGAAAAATATAGATCTATCATTTTTCGTTGGTCCTTTTAGTTCTCTTTTATTCAAATTGCTTGAATAATGAGTTGCGTTACTTTATATCAAATGCTCTCTCCGTTCTTTTTTAAATGCAACATTGGACTTTTTCCACTATTAAGTAAGTTTTAAAAAATATTACATTATTTAATGTGTATTCAATTGATTTGAGTATAAGTATTTGGATTGAAATTTTCTCTCTCAATATTTTATATTAATGCGGGGTCTTGATTTTTACATTTGGAATAAGATATTTCAAATTCGTTAGACGGTCCAGATATTTCATTAACCTGAATAAGATAACACATAACATACCTCCCCAGAACCATACACACAGTTAATTTGATCACACTGTTAGTCATTATAGCTATTTAACGGTCTCGTTCCCGAATTAAAACCAAAGATCCTAGTTCTATTCATGACCCAAAACTAGGGTCATGCCAAAGCCCATTATTTAACACGTTAACAAAATACAGAGTAATTTAGTACTCCGTGTATCATTAAAAATTTGAAACATATATGCTCTAACTTATACTACTGGCTTTTATTTTTCAACCATTAAATTATTGAGTTTTGATTCTCCCCACAAATAAGTTATGTACTTTTAACTTTTTGGTAAGTTTATTTGTTCGCTTAATTAGATTGCCATGTTTGGCTTTGTTTGATCAAAATGGTTACCCTTTTGGGATAAAATAAAATGCTATTTGAAACCTGTGAAATTTTTAGTTATTACATGCGTAAATTTACCATCCTGATGAGTCGTGAATGGTTAGAGGCTTAATTCACCTTTGCCAACAAAACTTGAAATGTCTTACTATAAATAAACATTTTACATTAATTGATTTTCTTTTGGTGTACACATTTCGTACAAACGTCTGTCTCACGCATAAAAAATTGTTTGTCAACAGACAATTTTTTATGCGTGAGACAGACGAATGTACGAAAGGTGTACACCTAGCACAACCCTTACCATAGAGTATGTAGCAATTCAAGAATAAAGAGAAAAACGTATATTATAGGTCATAGGTCATCCTTAATTCCATATTACCTTATAATCAGTTTATATGTACTACTGCGTAATATATTAAAAAGAGAGTAATATATATATGCTGAGTATCATCACCAGCGACCAGCGTGACACACAATTCAACTAAGTTAAGGTAACTATAACTATTTTCAAATTCCCAATCTACTATTTTCCTTACTTATGTAGTTATGTGGTACACGAGCAAGAGTGATTTCAAATTTAAAGTTTTTAATGATGTGCATAATTTGTTCAAAAGTAAACAAAAAACCGTTATATATTATGACATTTTTCAGTTGATGTGAGTGTATGTTTTAAATTATTTCGGTATTTCCTCTTCTTTCACTAAATAAGTTTTAATCTAAATGCCCACTTGAATGTATTAATAAAAATGTCACTACATGAAACAATATTTTGTTGAAAAAACTAGGTGTACAAAAAAAAGTGTTGTGTACACCCTACTTGTCTCGGTACACAAACAATTTTGTATACACCTGCGAATGTATAAAAAATTTACTAGTTGTAGTATTCATCCTAACTTAAATATGTATTCATTATGTGCAATACTAAAAGTATGATGGGGCAAGAATGATTCTTAAATCATACATCATCAGACGAACTTAAATACTAATAGATTCATAAATCATAAATCTAAAATAATTATATTCATCCTAACTTTGGGAAAGATTGTAGTGGCAAACGTGAGTGATTGATGGACCACCAAGTTAAACTATACGAGCCAAGCCCATGTGATGGACCAGGGATTGATTATCGAGCGAGACCACGTATCTATATGAAGACGAACCATCATAATTCATAATGATCTGGGGTTACCAATCCTACCATAGTTGATGTAGTTTCATTACGTGGCAAACTTTATTTTCTAAGAATTTAATATAGTAATTCATCCCAGTACGAGAGGAACCGTTGATTCGCACAATTGGTCATCGCGCTTGGTTGAAAAGCCAGTGGCGCGAAACTACCGTGCGTTGGATTATGACTGAACGCCTCTAAGTCAGAATCCGGGCTAGACCGATGCATGCGCTTGCTGTCCGTTTGCCGACCCGCAGTAGGGGCCCAAAGCCCCCAAGGGCACGTGTCGATGGCCAAGCCACCGTGGCGGAAGAGTCGCGGTGGTCGCCTTGAAATACAATTCTGATCGGACGGCGAGTAGAATCCTTTGCAGACGACTTAAATACGCGACGGGGGATTGTGTAAGGTGTTAGAGACTGTATAACCAAGCCCTATCCGTCGATCCAACTCGAAGAGGAGTTGGACGGAAGTAGCCCTCATCGCGGGTCCGGGGGCAAAGGCCCCCTTCCGAAATTTTTGGTCCGTTTTTGACGATCAAGTTTTCTGTACAGTCCGCACAGTCCGTACAGTTTAGGCCGTACAATTTACTATTTTTTGGAAACGCGTCCTAGTTGCCTTGGGGTTAGGTTTTACTTCTCTATAAATACAAGCTCTTTCCCTTGTAATCAGTAGATCCAAAAAATTAATATCATTCCTGACTTGGTAGCGCCCCCAAACGTAGTCCTTTGTGGCGAACTGGTTTATCAAATTTCGTGTGTTCTTTAATTGTTCTTCGTGTTGCGTAATTGCGTAAATTAATTCCAGAACATTTGAACTTCAGTCACTCCCTCACTTTCATCCCACCCGTGGTGGATCAATATTATGTTATTCTACGATTAAAATTATGATCAATAATGTTATTTGATGAAATAATTGCACACGTACGTCTTTTCAACAATAAAAAAATGTTAAATAAAACAAAGATAAAGTATTATATATATTAGTAATATGTAACAAATCATTACATCATTCTACTATACAAGCAATTTTGCATTTATAATTTATATTTTTAGATGTTCACATAAAGCTGAGCTCCAGTACTGCATCCGACCCTTCATTTGCACCAGACAGGCAGACACTCTGGTATAAGGCAGAGGGTCGACATACATTGAATATATATATATGGACTACCATAAACGAATTCACACAAATACACAATTATAAAAAACTAATGAAACAATTAGATTTAGTTATTACCGAGTGTTATTTTTCGATTCTATGTGAAATAATTTTATTAATGAAAAGTAATGTATACCAAATTACCAATTACCTTTATGAGCAGATAGAATCACTATTCCTAAAACCTTAAAGAGTGAAAATAAGAAGATATCCATATACCTTACAAGCCAATGCATGGTAGAATCCTGCTAGTGAAACAAATATATATCGACTTATGAAAGGGAATTCTACCTCACAATCTCACATTATAGGACGAAACAACATTTATATTGGTTTATTCAGGTCCTGAATTGATAAAATTTCTATTGTTTAGTTTCATTTTTTTTTATCAAAAATATGTCCGTTAATTAAAAAACACAGTAATTGTAAAACAAAAACAAAAAATGAACCTACATGACTACATGTCTACATCATACAATAACTAATGACAATAGAATACAAAAAAACTAATTAAAATGAGAAGAAATAATTAAAACACAAGCTTATACATGAAACGTATACAGTGCAGCCGGGATTTAAGATTTTATTTGTAAAGATTGTTATTTGCAACCTAAGCGATCCAAATTACAATTTAAATAAATTATTAGGGTAAAAAAATCGTGTAAATTTTTTCCCAAAAAATCATTATAACCGGGTCACCCCAACATGTCGTCATGCCTACGCCATTGCATATGTGTGTGTTAGAGCGTCTTTAATGGGAGTGCGGATTGCACCCCATTAAAAATGGACATGCCATCCATATAGAGAGTCCGTGAAGATGACGTGGACAGACGAGCCATTAAAATCAAATTTCATCTCCAATGGTCCTCAACTTCTCATCCGTTCGACAATTAAATAAAAATATTTAATTCATTGTTATACCCAAGGGGCTGCTTGATAGTGGTTTCCGCCTAGAGGACTGCCGCCGCATCACAAGGGGCTGCTTGATAGTGGGCGTTAGCTGCCGGCTTGTCGCGTTTGGTTACTACCGTTGTACTGCAGCAGGCTACATCCCGTGTGCATGGGCGGAAGGGAAGTACTCCCTCCGTCCCGTTGGAATGTTCTTGTTCACTATTCATTGGTCAACTTAGGTCACTCCTAATCTTTTACTTTATATATCAAATTTTTATCAAATTGAACTTTTCTTGATCAGGCTTTGTAGTGGTTTTAATGTAGTTTCTAAATATGTAAATTTTATTTACTAAAAATAAGCGGAGTGTGAACAGAGATCGAGTTGCTTTATCGTCAGTCAAGCATCGTAAGCCGAATGGGAACATTACAACGGGACGGAGGTAGTAAAATTTACGATGATATGCTGACTCAGCATGTGAGGAAGGTCTTCTACAAGTAGAAAGCGAAATAGAAAGGCTCCGTTATTTTCAATTCCACATCAGCACCACATCCGTGATCCATATTTCCATTGGAGAGAAAATTTTATCTCATTATGATGTGGCAATGCATTTTTCATGAATCCGTGGTGCCACTAAAAATGCTCTTACAGTCTTACTCCCCCCAAGTGCTGCGTGTGCATTTCATCAGCCTCAACCAGAAAAGTCACACGTTAAGACTGAAAATTGTTAACACAAACAAATACGTATTACCAAATTCAACTACTGAGGTTATCATTTACAAATGACTCCTCATTTTATTCAAAAGGATAGTAGAACTGTTGGGCATAAGATGCATTTTATTACCGAATTGCTTTTTCTTCGACCCTAAACTAGGGCTGGACTCAGGCCGGTTCGGGCCTGGGCCCGGCCGGGCCTCGGGCCAGAAAACTGGGGCCCGAGCCCGAACCGCTGGTGGCCGGTTCCGGTTCCGGGCCAAACTGGGCCGGGCCAAACAGTAACCGGGCCGGGCTGGTTCCGGGTCGGGCCGCCCGGCCCGAGTCCACCCCTACCCTAAACTGAACACAGTTTATTCATTGGTTTTATTTTTTCACTTTTCAAATTACAACTGCTTTTACCACTCATCAAATTCTTTTAAATAAAATAGTGTGTGCTTCATATGGTCTGTTTCCATTCCAAGTTAAATCATAGGAAGAACTACCAAATAAGCACTCGAACCTAAAGTGCAAATCACCCCTTATATAAGAGACTTTGTCCGCACGTCATCATTTGAGGCGGTTCCTAGGGGAATATTTTGATGAAATTTTTTGAACATCTTATTCATTAAGTCTAGTTTACTCATACTATTTTGATGCACGTCAAATGACTTTGCATCCCATTTTTGAGTGATATTGGGTTTTGTACTCCATTTTCCAAAATCTTTGACTTTGCACTTAATTTCATTTAAAAATCCTTAGACTTTGCACCCTGAAACAATGTAGTATAAGACTATAAGTCAACTTCCACTTAACGAGACAGATAAATGCAAGCGCAAAAACGGTAGACTACGAAACCAGGTGCAAAAAATAAATAATTAGCAACAAATACAAAGGCAAGCCACTTCAATGTTTTCACTACACTAGATGCTGACCTAGTAGGCTAGTACACAGAAGGAAAGCAAGCATTCCCAGAATTGAGGAACATCTATACAAAGGGGAGAGGTACATAAAGAAATTGGTTGGAGGCGCTTGTGTTGAAGGATGGAGAGACATGGCTCACAGGCCTCACAGTGCTACTGTTGAATTTACAGGTCCGCATAGCCTCTGCCCTCTGGCAAGTTAGTGGGCAATCAAAGAAAGGATGAGAAGTAAGTGGGAAAGATGAGCTAAGAGTCACACTGCTCTGCTAGATCATGCTTTAGAGAAGTTCCTTGTCATAAAAGGCAAGAAGTTGTTTCACATGATTAATCCAGGCACCAACATTTTGTCCATCAACAGTTACCCAGTCAACAACAGCTGATGCTGGCTGTTCCCACCATTCATCTAACTGCTCCACAATACCACTTCGAGTGAGTCTTAAGCAATACAGTTCCAATAAATGTTAATAAAGGCAAGAAGCAATAACAAAATTTAAAGAAAGAAAAACAATTACAGCAGGAAGAGCTAATTACCAATCCCCAGACATATTTGCAGTCTTCCAGAAACTTCTGGGAATTAATCACTGCATTCCTAAGTTCGGCTAACCATTTTTCAGAGATGGTTTTGTCTTGTTCAGCAGCTAGATTTAGAGAGTAATTTGTTGTCCTGTGACAAATGGACAAAGAAACCATTGTGAGTATGTGACTAGAAACTATGGATGGAATTAGCAACAAAAGTTCTGTTTCTTAAAGACCGTCAAGAAAATAAAATGCACAGAGGTTGCAAAATGTCCAGGTGTCAGTAAATCAGCACAAGACTACGGGTTGTAATTTTACCAATAATAAGAAGAAAATGTAGGAAACAATATCCTAACCAGATCGATGACTAGTTTGGTAGGAAGGTGATTTTTTCTCTTTCCCTCTTAATTCCTCCCATGAGCTTATTTTCATGTTCCGTAGATAGAAAAATTATCTCAGTCTCGCCCAATGAATATCAAATCCTTTGTGCAAGGAAAGGGTGAGACCATCCTAGCTGGCCCCTTGGCATGTTATCTACCCATGCAGTTTTCTCAATGATTATACAATTTGACAAAAAAAATGGACAATATTTTACAAGCAGGTTGAACTCAAAAAGTGTATTCACAAAGGGCATATTTGACACTTTATTCATTTCTTCCCTGAATATTATAATTACTTTTATTTCAATAAACCAAATAACGGAATTCAAACCTTTCTTTTTATTCACCACATGTTTTTCTTCCACTTTACTCATTTATGCATACCAAACGGTCCATAAGGGTCTCTTTGGATGGAGGGTTTTGATAGTTACATAACTTACTTACATCTATATCTTGTTATACATTTAAAAATATATACATATTGAAGGAATAACATAATGGGTGATCATAAAATTTCTATGGTCCTTTATTCTCATTTTTTAAGAAAAAATCTATTGATCAAAATATAGACTATGCCCTTCACAACCTCCGCCCAAACTGACCCTAAAGTGTAATATACTTCAACACCGACTTCATTAACTTCTTTTGTCTTCACAAAACATCCACAATCCCCTCAACTAGATATATACTCTGTAATACATTAACAT
Organism: Cuscuta epithymum; assembly: GCA_945859915.1. Lineage (NCBI taxonomy): Eukaryota > Viridiplantae > Streptophyta > Magnoliopsida > Solanales > Convolvulaceae > Cuscuta > Cuscuta epithymum. The sequence continues at coordinate 430,260 of CAMAPF010000114.1, read as the reverse complement.
GAAGTATATAAGGTGAAAGAAAAAAACTGGTACCTCTCATATTCATGTTGTGCACGGTAAGCATGATCTAACAGTGCACGGGCACTCTCAAAGAGATCTCGTCTTGAATGGACCAGAGTAATTGCCTTCTCCAAATCTTCCAGTATGCAAGCCTCAGAACCCCGAAGTTTTATGCAAAATTCCATGGATTCCAACACTGATGATAGAGCCACATCTGAACCTAAACGATAAAAACTGAGCACATCATATGAAGCAGAATCTAGGCTTGGAAGAAAAGGGGAAGAAGCCCCCGTGGGTTTACCGAAGGCGGGACGGGCTTGAGCCTACCTCCGTGGGCTGGTTACGGGCTGTTTAATTGATATTTATTCTTTTTAATTTTCCTGATTTGTTTCCTATTAGGAGTTAATTAGGATTTCTAATATTTGTTTCCTATTAGGAGTTAATTAGGATTTCTATTATTTCTTTCCTATTTGGAGTTGATTAGGATCTTTATTATTCTGTTTCCTAGTTAGAGTTGATTAGGATTTCTAGGATTTTGTTTTCCTAGTTTAATTATTAGTAGATGGGTATTTAAACCCTTGTTAGGATTTATTCTGGCTCATCTTGGAATAAAAGTTGGTTTAGCCTTTTGGCTCTGGGCAACGGTATTTGTTTATCGTTGATTATCTAGGCAACGGTTCACCCCGTCCTGCCAGAATGACGAGATCTATCAGTGAACATTTGTCAGAGATGAAGCAAACCCTGGAAGCAAACGGCAGGCGGCTGGCTGAGATCGCCGCATCCCTTGCGGCGCTGACCAAGGCCCTTGTGCCATCGATCACGACGGAGACACCATCAAACACAGTCATCGGTGCCGCCATCGTAGCGGCAACACACAACGACGGACCTCCGCGCAGCACTCCTCCAACGTTGCTGCCCATGTTCGACAGAAAAGAACCGATTAGGTGGATAGCTAGGGCTGAGCAAAAGTTTGAAATTAATCAAACCCTACCTGAGAGGAAAGTGACAGCAGCTATGGTAGCCATGGAAGGAGCTGCCTTGGACGGGTTGACCTGGTTCAAGGCACAAAAACCGAGCATGACCTGGGAGAAATTTACACAAGAACAGGTGGCCTGATTTGATTCACGGTTCAAAGAAAGCCGATTCAAACGGCTGTTCGGGGTCAAAGAGTTGGGAACCGTAGAGGAATATAATAACCTTTTTGTTCAATTGGCCAGTCAGGTTTCCGGACTGTCCGATGATTATTACTTGGGGTATTTCATGAGCAAGCTGAAAAGATCAAGTGGCAGCTTTCCTCAAGATACGGGGCAGCCCCCGGGGACAAATATGAGCCGGTTTCCGGATTTCAACCTTGAGGACAAGGTTTTTTCGAAGAGGGATGGAATTGATATGAAGCATAATCTAGGCTTGGAAGAAAAGGGGAAGAAGCCCCCGTGGGTTTACCGAAGGCGGGACGGGCTTGAGCCTACCTCCGTGGGCTGGTTACGGGCTGTTTAATTGATATTTATTCTTTTTAATTTTCCTGATTTGTTTCCTATTAGGAGTTAATTAGGATTTCTAATATTTGTTTCCTATTAGGAGTTAATTAGGATTTCTATTATTTCTTTCCTATTTGGAGTTGATTAGGATCTTTATTATTCTGTTTCCTAGTTAGAGTTGATTAGGATTTCTAGGATTTTGTTTTCCTAGTTTAATTATTAGTAGATGGGTATTTAAACCCCTTGTTAGGATTTATTCTGGCTCATCTTGGAATAAAAGATGGTTTAGCCTTTTGGCTCTGGGCAACGGTATTTGTTTATTGTTGATTATCTAGGCAACGGTTCATCTCGTTGATTTTATTTTCCTGTTCTTATCAGCACAATAAATTGCCTTATGGTTTTTGAATTCATGACTCCCAGGCAATCATGATGAAAACCATTTCCCATAGTTTGGTACCCATGTTTTATTTAAAACCTTTGCATGTATTACAGTCTACAGTAGTGAAAGATATGAGCTTGTTTGGGATAATTTATGGTTTTAAGAGTGTTTATCATATGAATTTTCTCATTAAACATTTTAGAGTTTTTCTAAAGCACCAATCTGTTGCTTTCACAAATAAGCATTAAAGGTGTTTTTAAAATGTTAAAAACTCTTTTTCCAATTTCCTGCCTAATGCTTCTTTTTCAATGATAAATGCTTTCCTCATTTAAAAAGCACTTATACCTTAAAATTTAGTAAATCCAAAATGAACTCTATAATCTTAAATTAATAATTGTGTAGAGTGAATGCAATTAATCTACTACGAGATGGATCTTGTATTAGTCTATGACCATACTTCAATGAAATTCAGATGATGAGGAATATTGCTACACTTGTTAACACAATGCAATCACACAACCAAACACTCAAGCAAGATCCAACGTTTTCAAGAAAGGGTTTCACCTGCAGTCGACTGGAGTGCAGCAGATATGCGGCATATAGATGGAATTGCAGAAGGATCCTTCGAACCAGCTTTGGCTGTTAAAAGAGAAGCAGACTTTTCAGCGGAAACCACAGCTTCTGGACCTGTTGCTCCATTGTTTCCAAAACACTCCAAGAGTGCCTAATCCACCAAAAAGAATGGGATAATAGTAAGGATGATTGTGTGTTTAAAATAAAATAACACCTCATCCCTGAGGCTCCCCCAGAACCGGCTTGACAGTTATATGCGAGGACGTAAATTGAGCTTTGATCATATACTAGTGGAAAGAGAGTGGGGTTTCAGCCCAAGTCTTTGTTTGGGAGTTGAACCCAGGACCTCTCCCTTGGTCTTGTGTTTCAAATAATAGCTGTAAGGAGTTTTTTATTGGGGGGATTTGGGAAGGGGGTTGATTTTCATTGTTCACTTTCTTTCCAACCATATAGGCATATAGTGGTTAGAAAATAAATTAATAAGTAAGTATCACTCATCCCCGTCCTTTCCTTCTGAATTCCCTGAACCAATCAAGAGATAAGTGTGTGTGAACCTGTAGTGTGAGAGGTTCATTTTAATCACCCTCACTTTCCTAATGTGATTGATGAGTATTATTGTATAATATCTTCTTAGTGTTTTGTTGTTTGATGATATTTTGAAAAAAACGTCCTCAAATTTATCTGCGTTCTGAATAAAAAAAGTCTTTCATTACAAAGTGTAACATTCATGCTCCGTGGTTAGATAACTCATACCTGGGGTGTTGACGGAAGCATGTAAAGGGTATTATCAGGAGTTTGAGAGAAAGTAGACACTTCTTTGTCAATAAGATCCTTTGCCTTGCTCGACAAGTCCGCAACAATATTGCAAGCAGGAATAACAGTGCGTGCTGCGTAATCTTTTGTTACCACTGGCTGCTGGCTCCAATACGATGCAGCATCCTATAACAGTTCACAAATTCAGATAAGCAAAATGATCACAATCTCTACGGAAAAAGGCAATTGACTTAAGCATACCCAAACCCTACATGATTTGTGGCACACAGATGAGTCAACATTTCAATTATTTGTAATGTAATCCCTTTATGCGGTATTATTTGTCCTGTTCAGCTCACCAATGATATACTCAAGCTTTAGTACTTTTTACTCCCATGACTTTTTATTTAATATATTTTGGGGGTCTTTTATCGACTGTGGAACGAAATTTCCATGTATTCTCAAAATGCTGAATTTTTATCATTGGTATGGTTGAATCTTCGTTTGGGACTAAGGCTTGGATGTTGTTGTGGTATGGTTGAATCTTATAAAAACATAAGAATAAATTATCAAATTGATGACTACCAGTATATGAGTCAAATGAAGCAGGTCAGGGGAGAATATGTTCCACAATTTCTAATTGAAATTTTTAGAACTAACTAAAAAGCTGTCATCACTCATCATTATCAGCCACCTTTATCCCAACTTATTGAGGATTGTAGCATGATACTTATAATTCCAAATTATTGTCTAATAAATTTGACACTATAAGTTCATAAAAATAAATAAGTACAGTTGCAATTGTTTTGTCAAATGCCCTTCTTATCGCAAAGTTTTTACGACGGAATAATCAATGTTATCAGACCCGAACCGGCCCAGGCGGGTTGACCAAGAAACCAGCAACCCGCTTGGCACACCGGGCGGATTAGGGAAAACCCACACACCACACGAATACCTCCCCAACCAGAAGACCCGCCAAGAACTCAGCCGCAAACCCGTTCTGGAACCCGGATGCAACCCAGAAACCCGCCCCATGTGATTTTAAAAACTGTAGCGAGAGGATTCGAACCACGGTATAGCAAGAAAAAACCACATGTGAATCCACTTCACTACTCAAGCAGGTTTGTTATTTGTATTCTTTAACTACTACTGTACCTTAATGTCTCAACTTTCAATATGTTTGAGTTCAAACTTTTATTGATAATTATCAATTAAAAGTCACATTAGACATATTATTCGTATTATTAAACTATCTAATTATGTCTAAAACATTCCAAATATGAGTAAAAATACGTATAAACTTTTTAAAGGTTTTGTAATAAACGTTATACTCACATATAGAGTATTATTTAGCTAAATTCAAATGCATTTTGAATTTAGTTAAAAACATTATACTATCGTACTTTAGAACAATAATTTCATTTTAAATGATTTTTATGATTATTAACTATCAATATTATCAATAAAGATATTTTCCCTTGATTTTAATGTGATATATAGTAATACATATTTTATATTTTATTTTTTAGAAAATATTGACCGGGTTTACCAAATGTTGACCGGGCTGGGCTGACCCTCCGGATCTGGGTTGACCCTTGACCCGGTCACTTATCCAGGTCGGGACCTGGTCTGGTTTTGACAACATAGGGAATAATGAGATGAAATTGTAGAACTGGCATCATCATAGGTTATTGCCACTTGGGAGGATAATATCACTAAGTGGTGCTGAGCTGAGACAGTTTTTTATGCCATACCCACTGCGAAGGAATAATGCTATTGTCACCAAAAAGACAAAAATGCACAACATGAAGGAGTACTGAAGAGGGAGAAAGAGGAGTGTGGTACCCTACCATACTAGCTTTGAGCAACGCATTGTAAATTGACTCAAGTTCAGATCTCCTTGCATCGAACTCTTCAATCTTTTTCCATTTCTTTCTCAAAGAATCTTCAGCTTCCTTTCTCTCTGCACATAATTTATTTAATCGCTGAATTTCAGACATCAACGTATTTACACTGGCTTGCAATCCAGCAGCTTCTCTTTCCTTTGACCAAACCTCAAGCTACAAAACAAAGAAGATCGTAATTTAAAGAGGCATTCCATATTTTAATAATACACAATTTCATGTTGGATCGCTAAACTGAATAACCATATTAACACACTTTAATAAGTACACAGCTAGAAAACAAACAGACTATCATCACTTTCCAATATAGCCAATTCCTGGGTTAAAAAAGAGCTTGGATTGAGGACACTTATTTTACCTTAGTCCGACATTATGCATTTATACTAGATATATGTGATATTTTACCATAGTCCGACATTATGCATTTATACTAGACATATGTATTATTTTACCATAGTCCGACATTATGCATTTATACTAGATATATGTATTGCAAATGGACCACACATGTAGTTCACATACAGAGATTGTGGTTAAATCTCTATAAATCATTTGAGAAAATTAATGCCAACTAGTGAATCCAGAACATTATTAAATAAACAACAATGCTACGTAAAGGTTGACAAATGCTCCCTCCATCCCTAATAACTTCACCAATGTTTACTGACACCTATAATAATAAAGTAAATACTATGTGGTTGAGGTTTAAGCAAAGGATAGAGAATTAACAAGAACAACAAATACATCATTATTTATAAGGGAAAGTGGCAAAGCTATTAGAAGAACCAAAAAAGGAAAGTTGGCAAAGTTTAAGGGACGGAGGGAGTAACAAGCACGGGGAAACTTACCTATTGTTAACCGAAGTGCACTGTGGTGATTGATGGAGAAAACATGATAGAATGTATCAATACCCAAAAAATTAATTCCGAAGCAATTAGCCATTTAATTTAACTTTTCATGGACCAATGATGAAGATCAGCAACTTGCATTTTAGATAAGAAATACACATTGTATGGAAGTAAAGTAGATGACCAATCAAGTTCTTTATGAGGGTGGGCAAAGATATCCCACCCAAAATGGAACGAAAACAGAAAAAGCATATCAATGTGCCTATAAGCATTAGAAGAAAAACCAGTGTCTAAGAATGATAGTGCACATCCCTAATTATAGGAAACAACATAGCCACACCTCTAGTTGCCTCAGACTACCCATAGTCTGCGATGTGCCCCCAATTACAAGTGTGTGTGAAGAGATTGGGTCTCTTGTTCCTTGCAGCCGTTGCAAAAGCTTCCGACTTATCTTTCTAGCTTCTGCAGCTCTGTTTAAAGCATCTTCAGTTGCCACAAATTGCTGAACATGTGCTTTCTAAAAAAAGGTGAACAATAAGAGCAAATATAAAAAAGAGTTTAAACGTTACAAAAGAGGTGTAGCGTATCTACCCTCATTTACTAAAATTCACCGGATTTTCATTTTTCACTTTTTGTTTTCCATCCTCACTTTTCATTTTATGTACTTCATTCTTCACACCACCTTTGACTACTCGCCAAGGATCTCAGTGCTAAGGCCTCTCTAAACCTTGGGGTAGAACCGTAGAGCCTAGAGGTAGTCTGCGTACGTCTCACCCTCCCCATACCTTACTTTTCAGTTGGATATCCTGGGTTTGTTTGTTTGACTTTTGCTTGCCAATCAGAAAAATAGAAGAAGGGAGCATTTTACTACCACCTAGTCCATATTTTTCAAACCCTTTGTTCAGTTTAAAAGGAAAAATGAATCCAACAGCAACTATGAAAGGATAGTCCCCCCATTCAAAACACTGCTCTTCACCCCCTTGAGCAACACTGAAAGTGAAGTGGTGTCATGGTGAAGAAATTAAATTAGTTATAAATATAGGGGCAGGATACCTGTCTCTCAAGTAGTTGATTTTTTGTACCCCTAAAAGAGGCATCACCTCCTATTTTTCCATTACCATAAAGCTGGTATTGTAATGGCGAGCTTATATCAGGACTTGAAGCATCCATTACTCTGTTATTTTCATACTTGTACCTGATGCAGAAATAGAAGCAAGAACATTATATTAGCCCAGCAAAAACATAGAGATTCATTGATAATAAGAGTAAGTTGTACCATGATTTGCAGGGGAAAACGAAAAACTGTTTTGACTCATGGTACCAAACAAACATCATTTTATGGAAGCTACATACAACAGTTGGTTTATACCATCGTGTTAAACAGATAAAAAATCACCTCATAATACCCTTATTAACTTTTTTAGCAGTTACATTGCATAATAAGATTGCACTTTCATTGCACGAGTTACAATAAACCTAAATCAAAATAAGACAGAAGACAAATGCTTCCTATGTACTATCAGGTGTTGATTTTGAACAGAGGAGATTCAATAGCAGCAATAACATTTGCACATTTTATTAACACGTGGGTTAATGCTAAATGCAAATATTGTTTGGATGGACATAATAAAGTCACCTTAGCATTTCTGCATCAGATCTGGGATCAATTTTTTCAATTTCTCTACTAATAAGATCTTTAAGTCTATGAGAGTATGCAGTTATCGCATGAAGCAATTGAGGAGGATTTCTTAAGCAGCATATAATAGCATCCTTAATTTCATCAGGTACATCCCCATCAATACCCAATCTAGCAACCTCTAGATGAGGACTCGAGTGTATTCCATTTCCTTCATAAGCTGGAAAAGCTATACGGATCTTCTCCGCCATCTGCAGTGCAAGAGATTCACAAGCTTTCCTGATATTTCTTTCCCATGTTGTTTCTATGATAATTACATCGTCTGCTGCTTTTGCTCCTTTAACCGTTGAATAAGCAGGCTCTTTTTCATTGTTAAGCTGAAAAGTAGAGACCATCTCATCAGACGAATCAACATGGGACCTTTGAGCATCCCTTGCTTGATTAACATAGTATCCTAGACGATTGTGATACTCTGCAAAAATCTTTGCAGCTTCATTGCATTGTTGATCATAAGCTTCGAGCATCACTTGTTTGTGCCTGCACACCACATGTCAAATTGTCAATATCTATTTCAATTACTCTGTATAAGATCATTGCATTTTTCATTGTTTGATCTATATGACTTGGTGCAAAACCAAAACAAGGATATATTGTAGAAGCAGTAGAACCAAACTATTGATTGTGGAAAACCAAAAAACAAAAAAAAAATACAAAGACCAAAACTTTATAAATGCTACAAAAACAACATGTGATTGGTTTTCATGGGAAACCTGTAATTGGATCTTTCATCAAGCGCCCGTTTGCGCTCAGTCTCCTCTCTTGAAACCTCAATCATCCTGGCTTTCAACTCCTTCCTCTGCTGCCTCACCGTTTGCCTCAGCCTCTCTACCTCCTTTTCAGCCAAATCTCTCTCCTGCAAAGCGACCTCTTTACTATTTTCAGCAGAAACTAATCCCATACTCGAAAACTCCTTCCCTATCCCAGCCTTCTCTTTCCTCCTCCCTCTACTCTTCTCCACCACCTTCCCGGAATCAACACCAGCACCACTACTGCTACTAATTACAGCTCCGTCTCCACCGTGAACAAGAATATTCCGGCGAATTTTGTCAACCGTCTTCTCGGACTTCACCCTCCTCAACAGAAAATTCCACACGGGGATCATATTCCCACGACAAATCTTCCTGAGAGAATCTGCCGTCGGCATTACTGTTGATTTTGTGGATGCAGTGTATGGACCTAAAGGCCGATAGCCCATCTCTTTCTGAAGCCACTCTAAAATTGCCTCCGGTTGGGCCACCGGGGAGTTAGTTGAACTCTGCATTGACACTCTATGACGAAAATGGCAGAAACCAGTGGTTGAGAAGAAGGTAAGCTTCGGAAGTGGAGTGTAAAAGAGATGAAATGCAGGTCGGGTCTGGCTGGTAAGCGATGATATGATGAATTTGGCCTTCTGTGTTACAACTTACAAGCAAAGATTTGAATTGGAATCACATTTTCTCTTCATTTGTTCGTCATGTAGTTCAATTTATTTACCCAAATTATTCTTCTATCCATAAAGTTACATTAATAAAATGGTACATGTATAAAATAAAGATTGAAATGGATATGGTAAGAATATTTTAAATAACACAATGTAATTATGTAAATTATGTTTTATATGAAATAAGTTTATAGAAAATTGTTCAAAAAAAATGGCCTATCAATCCATATATATATATATATATATATATATATATATATATATATATATATATATATATATATATATATATATATATATATATATATATATAAGAGAAACTTTTTAAGAGCATACGGCGCGCCACATAATCCTGCCATGTCATCATATATTACAATTATTTAATTACTATTTATACATTTTATTGTTTTTATTACATTCTATTTTTATTGTATATTGATATGGAAACAAAAGATCGTATGATAGAATCCACCTTATTTGGTAACTTTTTCAAAATCTACTACTTACTCCGTATTAATATGGATATTTATTAAAATATATATAAAAGAGGAATTTTAAGAGCATCTGGCGTGCCACATAATCCTGCCATGTCATCATATATAACAATTATTTAATTACTATTTATACCTTTTTTATTACATTCTATTTTTTATTACATATTGATATGAAAACAAAAGACCGTTGCGTATGATAAAATCCACCTTATTTGGTAACTTTGTTAGAATCTACTACTTACTCCGTAGTAATATGGATTGTTATTAAAATAAGCAATTGTTGCAACCACAACAATAAATAGTCATCCGTGCACATAGACTTTATTTAATTTAATTATTTTTATACTTTTATTTTTATTACATTCTATTGAGAAGTGAATTATCCGTGTTTTGCGCACCTAACAAATAAATCATCCAAGTTCCTATCAATTTTGTTCTTCAAAGTTATTTTATAAATAAAGTAATAATAGTGTTCCATTTCCTAAAAAGTACGGAGTAATATTTTATTTTTCTAAACTCAATTTTTTGAATGTTTTCTAAACTCAATGTGATAATGACTAAAGTTATCAGACTTATATTTGCAATTGTGTTAATACTTCGTATTTTTCTGCATCATCATACCATTCTTTCGTAATTGTTGAGATAATGATAAAAATTATAACCACAAGATTTTTTTAACTTAAAAATGAAATTGATATATACTATTAGACAGTCATATATGAAAACATTTAAAACTTCTGATCACGTATCTTACCTTTATGAGGATGGAAATGGAAATTCATATCATACATATATGAATACGTTTAGCCCAGCAAAAAAAGTAAACATGTTTAGTTGTTTCTTTATTTTTACAACTACAATTTAGATTTTCCATCACTTTTGACATAGATTCCTAATCTAAATTAGGAAATCTTCATACATTTAGGGTGTTTTTAATTGGACTGGTTTCAGTCTTAGACAAGATCGGATCAAATATCAATCATAATAATAATAATAATAATAATAATAATTATTATTATTATTATTATTATTATTATTATTATTATTTTTATTATTATTATTATTATTATACATAAAATAGACATCTTCCAGACCAAGTTAGAAATGAACATGTCATCTAATTAAAAATATCCTTTTTAATGACATTTTCAATGTGACGAAATAAATGAGTAAATTGTAAAAATGATCCCTTTTTTACATTTCAATGTGACAAAATAATGAGTACAATGTAAGAGCTCACTAATAAATTTACAAATATTTATTTCATACCACATGTTGAATGAGAAATATTTAAAAATAGTTTTTAGATGCTTAATGAAGTAATATAGAGGATGCGAATTAATTAAGAAACTTTTGTATGAATTCTTTAAAATCGGGTTCATAACCATTATGTTTAGTTGAGATGCTTATGTAGAAGTCCAATTTAAATATTTTTCATATAAATTTGAATTACTTTTATTAATTATATATGATTTCGAAAATATCAAATATACAGTTAGCTAAATTATGTACTACCCGTGCATCGCACGGGCTTGAAAGCTAGTTCAAAATAAAAGTGCAAACTTTACACATAATGAGAATTTATTTTTTGTTTTGCATGATCATTTCGTAAAAAGTTTAATCTACCACACTCATTTTAAATTTTTATATCAATCCACATTCTCTATAAACATTATACTCATGTATAACATAAACCTTATTCCAATAACTTATATAGATAATATGTATTCTTTGTAAATAATGTAATTGAGTTGATTTACTCAATTAGTAGTAGTTTGTAATCGGGAAATATTAAAACATACATTATATAATTACATAATTTTGTGTTTGTGTTTTATAATGTTCCGCCTCTACAATATTCTTTTAAACAATAGTCATTATTATTGTATACTTATTTAAATTTTTTGTAATACTCATTTAAAATGTTAATGATGTAAATCTCTATCTCCACACAAGCATGAATAATGTTAGGGGTATAATGATCATAGAAAACGTGTTGGTGTAATTTTGTATATTGGACGATGGTACTAAATGCTTATTTTACTTCAAAGCATGAAGTATTGTCGCCCATCAAAGACGGACAAAACTATCTTTGTTATCATCTGTTAAACATCAAGCATGTATTCACACGTTTGAGATAAAAATACCCTGCGTACAAATATTACTTCGTACAAAATATTTTCTAAATCTTCCTTTCCTCTCAACCTTATTTGTGTACGATCGTCCATTTCCAAGTCACTTTCTTTATCCGGTTCACAAACTCGGCCAGACAACATGGTTGCAAAATGGCCATTTGGAAACTCAAGAGTCCCTAATGATCCATCTATAAATATTTGAGACCCGGTATTGAAAACATCTTGGATTTCCTGGAATTCATCCTTTTGTAAGTTTGTTGGTCTTCTACTTAAGTACGCAGTATATATATTCTTTAGAATTAACTCCTGTTCACTTCTAAACTAGCGTCGTTATTTTTATGTTTTTGTTGGAGTTTAACTCACAAAACATTGTTTCTTCATGTACTAAAATTCAAGGTTGTTGTTATCCCCTTCTTTATATGTTTGATGAAATGCCCATGCGAAATGCCCATATTTGATGAAATGACCATATTTGTGGATTACCCAGACGGCAATCCACAATTGTTTAGGTTCGTGCAGTGTTTATGGACAAATCAATGTATTATTCTTCATTTGTTTTCTTCATCATTTAATATGAAAAATGTTTAGCTTTTCATCTTTTTGACGTAAGAACTAACGAATACTGATTTATTATGGTTGTCTAGTGGAAGATTGTAGCATATCTTGCCTTGTTATATAAATTCCAATCTCCAAATGATAGCTCTCTTGGGTTAACATCTTGAAACTCATGAGGTCTATTAGATGCTAAATATTGTAGGGGTGAACAAAAAACGAAAAACCGAAACCGAACCGACCAAAACCGAAACCGACTCAAACCGATTAATCACTGGCGGTTCTGTTTGTGGTTTCACATTCGGGGTTTAGAAACCGACCGAACCGGAACCGACCGACAAAAACCGACAAAAACATGCTAAAATCGACCAAAGTCGACCCGAACCGACCGATATTAACCAGTACCGAACAGAAATCGAAACGAAACCGAACCAAAACTGACTCAAGTAGCGCAGTTCGGTTTACGGTTTCACCTTTTCCAAAACCAAAATCGACCAAACCGAAAACCACCAAACCAAACCCACAAACACCCCTAAAACATTGTACAAAAAATAGGCAAATAAAAGACAAGCCCTATTTTTAAATGAGAATAAGATCAAAGATGGTTCTGCTTGGGGATGGACTGGGCCGGGCCGAACCGGCCCGGAACCGGACCGGCCCGCTACTGTGCGGGCCCGGACCGGACCGGGCCCGATTGGCCGGTTACGGGCTTTTAGCCCGTGTTGGCGGGTCGGGCGGGCCGGTTCCGGGCCCTATTTTTGTTGAACCGGCCCGGGCGGTTCGGGCCGGGCCCGGTTCATTTTTATTTTATTTTTTGGTTTTTTCAATTGTTTTTCTTTTCCTAGGGTAGGGCTGGGTGTTTTAGGGAGGTTTGGGGCGTGGGGGTGAGGGGGGGGGGGGGTAGGGAGATAAGAAAGTAAAAAAAAAAAAAACATTGAACCAGGCCCGGCCCGGCCCGGTTAGGCCCGGACCCGGTATCAACCCGGGCCGGTTCCGGGCCCTTGTTACCCGAAAAAAAGCCCGCCCGGGTCCATCCCTAGTTCTGCTTGCACATTCTACTAGCACTCGTTTAAAGGCCTAGATAAGCCCCCTTTGTGGCCGAAACCGCCGAACTAAGTTTTTCTTAGTGCATATTTTATCAATCGAGTATTGCTTCTTTATGAGCTTTTAGTCTTCAAAATGAATCAGCTCATTTAGGACTAAAAAGTTTAAGTCTTAAAGCATTGACTTCTAAAACGATTATAGATGTTACAAGTCTCTTGAACTCAGAAAAACTATTCTAAATCAGAGTTGAGCATTGTCAAGTAATATGTATATTTCCTTATCAAACTCATCATAAGATATCACCAGTTGAAACTTGAAAGGATAAGGTGCAGTGATACTGTGATAGGAAGAGCATTGGACTAAAACGTGCATCCTTATTTTCTTAATCAAACTAGAAGTCTAGAAGACTAGACCAAAAAAATTCAATTCAATAAAAAACATCCTTATTTTCTCTTTCTTTTTCAAGTTGTGGGCTATAAATAGGTATGGACCGGGACCGGACCTGACCAGGCTTTTTGGGAGATAGATGAGGCCCGGAACCGGCCCGGGTATCCACCGGTTCCGGGCCAGACCGGTTTCTATTTTTTCTTTTTTGCTTTTGTAATTAACCCCCGACCCCCCCCCCCCCTCTCACCCCACCCCCCAAACCACCCCAAAACACCGCGCCCAACCCGGGAAAACAAAAAAAAATGAAAAAACAAAAACAAAAAAAAAGCCCAAGTGAACCGGTGCCAGGCCTGACAGAACCGGTGCCTGGCCAGGCCAGTTCCAAACAGTGCCGGGCTAGGCCCAGAATCGGTCCATCACTAATTGTAAAGTGTAAACTTATGTAAACATTTATATATACTCCGTATTACCAAGTGATGAATTAGTTAAATATCCTGAATAATAAATAAACTATATCATAAATACAGAGTATTCTTTATTAATAAAATAAAAAAAAAATTATAAAAAATGGCATAAATAGTCCTCGCCGGCAAATTCAATGAGAAAGGTAACTCCCTTGCTTATTTTGATAATTATACAATCAATTGCGCAAAATCAAAAGTTATGAATTTTGTTAAAAAGTTGATTGATAAGACTCATAAGTCGAAGATAGTGGTTACCAAAAGGACCTTGCAATTGCATGCTTTATTGCATGATTTTGACCCAAACCTGGGCTGATATTAAGGTACAGAGTTGTGCCATGATTTTGTGAATAATTGCATGCATAATCACAAGTCACAACAATGCATAAATTTGTTGGCATTATTATTAGCTTGAACAATGTAGAGTGAGGTAATGATGGGAACGCCAACTTCGAAATTCTAACGAAAATGAAGCAAGAAATATATTGTGGACAACAAAAAACTTCACCATCTTTGATCTCAATATAAAAACTCCCAGCCGAAGGCATTCAGGCTGCTTGAAAGGCCTTTAAGAAAGTTTCTGAAGCTTGACCACCGCTTAGCTGCTGTTCCCCATTAATCTGCCAAATGTTTATATGTTTACCGCATATATATGACTATTAGTGTGCTAATTAAATGAAATACTGATAGCTTAACATACCACAAAGTGTGGGACTCCACTTATGTTGGCTGAATATTGCTCAAGTTCTTCATTGACCTTTGAATTATTTACAAATCATTAGCATGTGAATGGTCAAATCATTCAGACCATTGAGCGGATCCTCGAGAAACTCCGCCGCTCCTTCAACACCAACCTTCTTAGCAGCTTCTTCAAGAAACTCCCTTAAAAATACATGCAAATAAACATTAAACAAAAACCTAGCTTTGAGATTCTCTAAATTTGTTTTTGGCTGAACGATACAACCTCCGTCTTACTCAACTTTGCCATTTACGGTTTGCGATAATTGACTGGTAAGTGGTAATAAAGTTAGTTCTTGAAAATATTTATATTACCATCAATAATATTTAAAATATTGAAGCACAACACTAAGAGTTCCTCCATGTTAATAAAGTTGGTTTCTCCCTGATAATCTTAATGTTGGAAACAACATTACAACTTTATTACCCTAGTTTTAATGAAGGGGAAAATCCGATATCGAATTGATGAAAGTATGAAACAGTAATAGTCAAAAGTAGATAACAAAAACAAAGATCACTTGGATAAGAATATGCAAAGTTGAGTGGGACAATATGGGTATCATTAAAAAACACATCAAACAATTCAGCAGATTTAGCCGAACACTTCCAAAATTTTCCCTTTAAACAGGCTCAATGCAAATTATGATATTGGTCTGGATTCTACTACGTATGATTTATTTAATGACATACATCACATAGAAAGTAGCAATTTTATAAGTGTATGAGACAGTAGAGTATAACTAATTCACCTGTCACCAATATACTTGCCCTGAGTGAAATAGCCAATGAAAAGCTCATCAACAAGATTGTGTTGCTTATCGTGGCCCTGTTGCCCTGCAAAATATATGAGCCGGTGGATGTCCAGAGTATTGCCCCTGAAACATAAAAATCAAATGTGCATGCATAAGTAGTGTTCATCATCATAGTCACCTTGAAAAGGTTCATCAGAAACAATATAAACTCACGTTAGTCCAGACATGTCATATTCCAGTCCAAGACCTTTGAAAATCTCTGCCCATTTGACATAAGATGTTATCAACTAAATAATGAAGACTCTATGAATATTAAGACTTGGAGTCACTCCCCTGTCCCGAAATAATTGCCTTTTCTTCCTTTTTGGGCTATCTTAAAATAACTGTATTGTTTCCCTTTTGGCAGAAATATTGTTCATACCATTTTAGGTTTTCTACTCAAATCTAAACCTCATTGCTTACCTTTTAACCACTTTATTAATAAGTGTGCGAAACAAACAAGACAATTATTTTGGGATGAAGGCAGTATATCCAAAAGGTTGGTCAACCTAATAGATTGAATAGTATGATGCTAACTTTATATTGATTAACACCAAGAGAGTGTGATTGGTATTTATTTATTAAAATTTAATCATTTATTTATTTATTAGACATGGAAAATTAGAAACATCTGTTGATTATTGGAAAATTGAATAGTGTGAGGAAAATTCACCTCAGAGTTCCAAACTTCTGCATATAAAATTCTTTCTTGCTTACACCTTCTTTAGGTGCAGAAGGATTAAGTAAATATGGATGCCATTTAATCTGCAGAAGGATCAACAAAAAGGAAAAAGTTCATTTACAGTTTTTTGGACTTCTCACTTCTACAGACCCACAACGTATTAGTTGGCTCTTCATCAATTAAGGATGAAAACTACTTGGTACCCCAGAGCACGATTCAGGACCTGATTGGTTGAAGGAATTAATCAGAGACTTCAAAAACCAGGTTTTCAGGGTTTTTTCAATTTTTCTAATCAATCATTTATTAAAATTAAAATTATTATTACCTAGGTAGCACGGAAACTCTCGGGGAATGGTACGTTTCCCGTTTCGGAAATTCTCGGAAACTCTTTGGAAACTCTCCAAATAAGCCTTTTTTGAGCAAAAGTTGACGTTTCCTGTTTCCCGTTTCCTCATGAATTTCGCGTTTCCGTGCAACATAGATTATTACAAACTCAGTGAGGTAAATTCCATTGAAAATTAACTTTAAGTTAATGTAAAACCGATTGTTTCCATTTTTCAGATAAGATAACCTATCTATCAGGTTCAAATGAAATCAACTTTTGAAAAAAGAGAGTTAAAAGAAGAATCTAAAATGCACCTCAAACTCATAGTGTTCCTTTGACGAAGCAATAACTGTATCCAGGTTTCTTTTCCCAACAAAGCACCATGGGCATACACTATCTGAACTAATATCAATATGAATAAGCTTCTTCTTCTTGCCAATACTATCAGCAGCAGATGATTGAGCCATGAATCTAGTCCAGAATAAAACAACCAAATGGAATGGGTATCATACTCCTCTACAAGCGTAATAGTTAAATTTCGCATATCTTTGTTGCAGAAACACATCAAATTCTCAATTAAATCCACATAAAAAGTCAAAACACGACTTGGCAATCGTGTTCGATTCCTCAATATGCGTAATTGCGTATTGTTTCACACTCACGAACCAGCAAATTATTGGAATTTCGATAAAAAACTAACCTGAGAACTTGGAATTTATGTAAAGAGACCAAATGCATCAGAAGATAAAATCATAAAAGCACCGGTCCTTAAACCACTACTTGCTCACATATTGACTTCTTGTTGGCTTGAATCAGTTGGTGCTTGTGAACCAGATTCCATTTCATGATTAGTACCAGTTGAAACTGCTTCACTATTGACTTGATCATCACAAATCACTCTTAACCTCTTATTTTATATATATATATATATATATATATATATATATCAATTTTTTTTTATCAAATTTAATTAAGTTTTTTGCGACTTTGTAAAACTTTTAATGTAGTCTCTAAATATGTAACTTTTTTCTAAAAATAATTTTAGAATGGACATAGATCTGTTTGCTTTATCGTCGGTCAAACATCGTAAACTAAATTGTCCCAATCTTAGTGGGACGGAGGGAGTATGTATTATATGGTCTACATTTCTAAATTTTTGACCTTTTTTTTCGGGTGGTTTTGTGTTGTAGTACTCCTTGCATGCATTAATATCTAATTACATGTGTTGGATGATTTTTTTTAATAAAATAAATAAAAGATTATATAAAAAATAGCTAAAATAATCCTCTAAAGTAACTTCAGTCAATACAGCCAGAAAAGTAAGTACAACTTTTCTTATTGTTACACAATTCAACGCGTGAAATCAAAAAATACATTTTTGGCAAAAAAGTTGGTGGTAATCCGATAAGTGGAATAATAGGGTCACCAAATGGGTTCTATAACTCTGGTTGAATCATTGTTGGAATTTGGAACAAAGACACTACATTATTACTCGTTATAACATATTTAATCACGGTTGCTGGCACTGCTGCGGTCATTGTGGTTGCAGTAGTAATTATAGTGATCACTGAGATGCCAATTGCAGTCAATGTGACATGATATCATTTTTAATTCCAACAATATTGAAAAAAAATGTTTTATTTTGTAAAGGGCATTTGACCTCAATTTTAAATTCATTCTCAAGCAAATTTCAAAATACATTTAAATTAGCTATGTTCACTCTGAATAAGTTTAATTAGCTTAAAACATGATGTGTAATATATTTAAAAGAAAGAAAGAAGTAGCTAAAAATTGTATTATGGTTGTGTTGCGGCCCGATGTGGTTGTATTGCAGTTTTATTGCGATTGTGTTGCGGTTATTTGCGTGATTTCGATTATATTTGCATTTGTTGTTATTCGCAGTGTGGCTGGCAAGGTTGTTGAAATCCGTAATTGAAAACCCTTGGTTAGATTATATAGACAGTTTAGAAAAAAAATGTATTATGATTTACAAAATATTGATGAGTTCTCATTCAAAAAAAATGGGGCCTATCTTTATTTTATTAAAGATTCGAATCTAATCTTTCTTTGTTTTACTAAATGTTCTGTTTCTTTTGAAAAGACATAAATAACATTCATAAATAACATTTTATTCAAACTTTAACTGCGAATAATACTTTTCAATCATTTTATTATACTTCGTATACTGTTTGAGAATAAATTAAATTTCTTTTCAGGGAGTGAGGGTAGGTTAACACATCAATATTACTTTTTAATTAAATATTCATTTTTGTTGTATTACTTTAAACCAATTTGTTTTTAGAGTCATTTCACTCGTACCGAGAGTATCCCACATCTGCTACGCGTGAAAAAGCAGGTTGGAGGTAAGAGTAAAAAATGATTTTAATGTTTATACGAACTATTTAAATGGATTGAACCTTGTGTATGTATTTAATGCGTGCCAATTTCTGTCTCTTAGGTACTTGTGTCTCCGTGGCACTTGATGATGCAATGAGCATCAGATACTCTATGCAGAACAATACACCTTATCAATCCCTTTCATCACAACATCTGCTAGATTTGTCCGCAAAAGATTATAGGTGATTGTTTAGATATGATTTTTTCCTCTGAAACCAGATTGTTGAGGAGAGACGTTATTCTTTGGGTCGGCGCAGGACCCATCCTGCAGCGTGCACCGCAGGGGGTGAAGAATAAAGTATTATATTTTTATATATTTATTTATTAAATTAATTAATTTATTTATTAATTTATATAAAGACTTATAATAGTATATGTGTGTTTGTGCAGCTCCCAAAGTACTACGTGAAGAGCATGACATTTCTGGCACCTCGTACTACTTTGGGAGCTGCACAAACACACATATACTATTATAAAGACTCTATTTAAATAAATAAATAAATAATTAAATAAATAAATAAAAATATAATGCTTTATTCTTCACCCCTGCGGTGCACGCTGCAGGATGGGTCCTGCGCCAAGCCAAAGGATAACGTCTCTCCTCAACAATCCCGTGGTGGCGGAGGAAAAGCTCATATCTAAACAAACACCTATCATCTTTTGCGGACAAATCTAACAGATGTTGTGATGAAAGGCATCGATAAGGTGTATTGTTCTTCATAGAGTATCTGATGCTCATTGCATCAGCAAGTGCCACGAAGACACAAGTACCTAAGAGACAGAAATTGGCACGCATTAAATACACATACAAGGTTCAATCCATTTAAATACTCCGTATAAACATAAAAATCAATTTTTTTCTCTTACCTCTAAGCTGCTTCTTCACGCGGAGCAGATGCGGAATACTCTCAGTATGAAAGAAATGACTCTAAAAACAAATTAAAACAAATTGGTTTAAAATAATAAAACAAAAATGAATATTTAATTAAAAAATAATATTGATGTGTTAACCTACCCTCACTTCCCTCACACCCTGAAAAGCCATCCTGAAAAAAATTTAATTTATTCTCAAACAGTATACGGAGTATAATAAAATGATTGAAAAGAATTATTTGCAGTTAAAGTTTGAATAAATTAAAAAAAAATGTTATTTAAATTATATGTCTTTTCAAAAGAAACAGAACATTTAGTAAAACAAAGAAAGAATAGATTTGAACCTTTAATAAAATAAAATAAAGATCACAATTTTTTTCAATGAGAACTCATCAATATTTTGTAAAACCATAATACATTTTTTTCTAAACTGTATATAATCTAACAAGGTGTTTTCAATTGCGGATTGCAATCGCAATTGCAACCGCAACATTGCCCTTGTCAACCACACCGCGAATAACAACAAATGCAAACATAACGAAATCACGCCAATAACCGCAACACAATCGCAATAAAACTGCAATACAACCACATCGGGCCGCAACACAACCAGAATGCAATTTTTAGCTACTTCTTTCTTTCTTTTAAATATATTACACATCATGTTTTAAGCTAATTAAACTTATTTAGAGTGAACATAGCTCATTTAAATGTAGTTTGAAATTAGCTTGAGAATGAATTTAAAATTGAGGTCAAATGCCTTTTACAAAATAAAACATTTTTTTTCAATATTATTGGAACTAAAAATGATATCATGCCACATTGAGTGCAATTAGCATCTCAGTGATCACAATAATCACTACTGCAACCACAATGACCGCAGCAATAACAGCAAGCCAGCAACCGTGATTAAATGTGTTATACTGAGTAATAATCTAATAATGCAGTGTCTTTGTTCTAAATTCCAACAATGATTCAACCAGAGTTATAGAACCCATTTGGTGACCCTATTATTCGACTTATCGGATTACCAACCAACTTTTTTGCCACGAATGTATTTTTTGATTTCACGCGTTGAATTGTGTAACAATAAGAAAAGTTAAGATTGTAATTACTTTTCTGGCTGTATTGACTGAAGTTACTTTAGAGGATTATTTTAGTTATTTTTATATAATCTTTTATTTATTTTATTAAAAAAATCATCCAACACACCCAATTAGATATTACCAAACGGGCTCATTTACGATAATATCCTCTAAAGTAACTTTAGTCAATACAGCCAAAAAAGTAACTAAAATAACTAAAATAAGGTTTTAATAAACTGTATTGACAATTCAGTTTACGATATTTGACCGACGATAAAGCAAACAGATTTATGTCCATTCTAAAATAATTTTTAGAAAAAAATTACATATTTAGAGACTACATTAAAAGTTTTACAAAGTCACAAAGAATTGAATTAAATTTGATAAAAAAATTGATATATATTTTTATATATATATATAAAATAAGTGGTTAAGAGTGATTTGTGATGATCAAGTCAATAGTGTCTGAAACAATCTTAGCATAATGAATGGACTAGTATACAAAATGCTCTATATTTAACAATGCCTATTTTGTACATTATTATTTTTAAATAAAAGCATCAAAAGTAAAATATACATGTAGGTTTGTATTACATGATGTGTATTATTGTAATCTCGTGGTCATACCTTTGTAGCTTCTGCGGATACAAGAATCTGAGATGCCCTGTACTGAATAGGAATTATATTAGGCTTAAACATTAGCGGGGTGGGATAAATGTGTAAAATGAAAAAAATTACACTAAAAAAATTGAAAATTTTCTAAGTTGTTGTGGGTTTCAGCTCACCATAGCCTATACATAGATCCTACCCTGCGGTCTCAGTTAAATATTCACATCTTCATGGGGATGGTGGCGGAAAAAATATCATTTTCTTAGTTTTTATCTTCTTTATGATATTACCCAAACCATTGAAATCTAAGTGATTTTCAGCATCCAACATCCACAATAGATAATTGTTTCTGAATATGTCAAGTGCAACAAATTCAAGTTTAGCGAGATTTGAAATATTGATAAGCTAAAGAAAATAAATATTACTTTGTTGTTACATAAGAAAAATGTCATGAAAACTTTCCCATTAAAATAACTTAAAAAAACTTTAGTAAATACACTATAGAGAATACGAATTATGATCAGTGTGAATTATACATAACAAGAACAGCTAAAATTGAATCATTGCAAATAATACCAAAAAATAATTAACCACTTAATTAATGAAAAGATTTAAACATTATGTTTCATTTATTTATACGCTAATTGATACGCTAGGTAAAAACGAAACATCTCCAAAAAAACATTTATGTTTTTATCAATGCTTTAAAAAACAGTTATGTTTCTCATAAAAAGAAACAGTTATCATTGTATGGTAGATCAAAACACTTGCCAAATGAATGAGTTCTACATTTGCAGCACCGACCGATGTTGACATATACAATTATATATGTGCAACTAGACAGGTTAATGATTAACAAAGACAAGAGTTGTTTTGTTATAGGGAAGCATACTACAGTGGGCAGAATATCACAAATTGAAAACGAGCTGGGTATCAAAGCATCAAAGTTACCTTTCAAATACCTAGGGGTCCAAGTTCATAAAGGCATTACTAGATAAGAAGCCTAAATACCACTGGGCTCGGCTTCCTAAGCTTTGTAAACCAATTGAGAATGGGGGTCTGGGCATACGATCTCTGGCAGATATTCAGAAGGTTTCATCTTTAAAATTAGGGTGGGAGTTTCATTTGGACTGAATTGATGCAAAGCCGGTATGGTAAGCGTAATTTGGGTACTTGTAAGCTCACGGATTCTCCAACTTGGAGAAGAATATGCCTCATCCATGAGGAGGCAGAGCGGCAGGTTATTAGAGGGCCTAACTCTATTGTTTGGAAACATACTAAGGATGGGAGTTTTACATCTCAATCGGCATATGATGCTTTCCAGTAGAAGTATCTGGCACTCAAAACAGGTGCCAAAGATTCGGGTGTTTCTCTGGAGACTTTGGAACGGGTGTCTTCCTTTTCCAGAACGGTTCAAATGCTTTTTAGTTGCGTACCCAACAATGTGTCCACTCTGTAAAAAGGCCGAAGTTAGTCAAGACCATGTGTTATTACAGTGTTCGTTTGCAGAATCGGTGTGGAGTTTCTTCTCCAATATCCTCCTACAAAAGAGAAATCAGGTTCTCAACATCAAAATGGAGTTGTTAAGGTGGTGGAGTAGTAAATCCGGAAAATCAATGGATGCTACTTATTCATTGATATTACCAGGAGTTGTAGCTTGGCATTTGTAGAAAGTATACCGGGAATTAGCGAACAACAATTCTGAGCAAAGGGTAGATATGGTGATTCAGAAGATTAAAAATTTTATGAAAGCATGGTGCTACGCGAATGCAAATCTAAAAGGAAATGAGAGAGTTAAGCAACTGGGACTCCTACCAGATTCTTTTGGGAGGAAGAAGCCTCGAACGGACGGTGGATAAAGCCGGAGGCACCATTTGTGAAGGGCGATTTTTAGAGGATATGGCAAATCTGCAGCTGGACTTCTTCTTCCAGATCAAGACGGAGCGGTAGTTCGGGCGACTGGTTTTCCCCTTAGTGGTTCGACGAGGTTGGAGGAGGATGCCCTGGACCGAGCTCTTCAGTGGACGGTGGCGCTTGGCTTGCCTAATGTGGAGATAGAATCTTCACGGAGAAGGGGCGAGTTTATATGGACCGTTTCTATGGGCTTAGATTTGTGACTATTCCGGCCCATGTTAACCACGCGGCCCATGTAGCTTTGGATGCGGTTGCAATACCTTGTTCGGTTTTTTTGCTTTCTGCTCCTTTTGGGCTTCACTAGTTATTCCACCCGTGCGTTGCACGGGAGTGAAGCACGTACATAAAATCATGAATGAATTATATAAAAAGTAAAGAAGAAATTGATAATGAATCAATTAACTGAAAACATAAAAATAAAATAAAAAGTCATATTTAATACTCC
The DNA here is from genome assembly GCA_945859915.1 of Cuscuta epithymum. Classification (NCBI taxonomy): domain Eukaryota; kingdom Viridiplantae; phylum Streptophyta; class Magnoliopsida; order Solanales; family Convolvulaceae; genus Cuscuta; species Cuscuta epithymum. The sequence continues at coordinate 406,277 of CAMAPF010000114.1, read as the reverse complement.
CTGCATAGTGAAATATTTGCTATACTTTCTTTTTAATACTTTTTGTATTTTAATTTTTGTTGCACTTTCCCTTTTTGGTAAATTTTCTTTTAAAAATACTCAATTACCTTACTTTTCTAGTTTTTATGTTGGTTTTCATATTTTTCCGTCATTTCTCCAACTTTTTCCACACATTCATCATCTCTATCACTTTTTCTTAAATGTTGTGTTAAATCCTAATGTAGTAAACATTTCAATACATAGGGAGTAGGGTATTAAAATTTAATTTTCGAAGTTAAATATGAACCATCATGCGATAAAATAGGTGTGCATGTATATCCATGAATTGTCAACGTTCAACATAGACTTGGTTGGTTATTCTTCTTCATCACATATTACGAACTTAACTCAGATAGACATGTTACTATCGAGACCATCACATGCAACTGTCCATTTGTAAAAACAAACCAAGAGTGGAAGATTCCAACCTTTTCCAATGACCTTCCAAGGCTCTTATTAATGGTCATTGTATAGCTAACCGTTAATAGAAATTGTCTACACTTAGAAGTGAAAGGGTGTCTGACGTCTGATGAAGTTAAAATAAGTTGAGGAATAAGAAATTTTTCATATAGTAACCATAACTCGTGTGTCGTTGCACAATCCATATGAATAATATATATTTCTCATAAGCATCATAACCCCCCCCCCCACACTTTCAGCTTTAGCCCATGACTCGGATAACCAGAACATTTATATTTAGAAACTCGGAAGAATGTATCTTGTGTAAGAGGTCACTACTCACTATCGAAGTTAGATGAAGAAGATGAACCTGATTTTAGATAAGTCTTTAACTCGAATCTATTTTTTACAACATGTTCTTGTTGACCTTGTCAACCTTATCTATGCTCGTAAAAAATAGCCCTTGACTAAATATAAAAAATTGGATCCTTCCGAGTTAAAAATCATGATAAATGGTTTAGACAACAGATTCAACCATATCAAATTCTATTGGAGCAATCATATCATTCGATTTATGGAAAAGTGATTATCCATCTTGAGTTTTTGTAAAAGCAAAATCCTCGATCCTTAAAATCCAGTTGGCAAAGCATTGAATAGTTAGTCCATCAGGCTCACCGAACATCCTTGAACATCCTTGCAAGCTTCATCTTCTTATAAGGATAGAACTTGGTAATAAGAATTAAAAGATCTACTTATTCACCTTTTGTACAATTAGCTAAAAGCTTATTTTCATTGTATCATAGGGAATTCATAGCTATCTAGTTATTGCTTAACGAAGTCATTAATGAGCAATTTAAAAATCTATAGAATCACAATTTTAATTACCACTGATAGAGTAATTCTAGAGAGATGTGAGAGCTAGAGAGATAAAGGGAGCAATTAATATTTCTCAACCCCCTATAATTAGCCTCTTGGGGTCTATTTATAGGTAAAAATGTAGACTTGGGCCCCTAGCCTTGGACTTAGGAGGCCCATTACAATAATCATGCCTTCTTTGGGCGAATAGGGCCACTCATGGGCTGAGTACAATACTTAGTAAATCAGGTAGGAAAATACATTCTGCCAGGACGAAGTCTGGCCGAGGCGGCGCACTTTGGACGACGCGGTCCATGGACAATGCGGTCTTTAGGAACCCGGGTGATGCCCTTTTTCTTTACCGTTGCGGGCTTCTGGTCAACGCGTGCCACGTGGATGCCCTACTGGTGTTTCTTGGGCCGTTGAGTATGTGGGTCATGGGGTCCAGGCCCATATACTCTATCAACCACTTCCTCTTAAACTAATGTGCATAACATATACTCCGAATAACATTGTCGTTCATAAGTATTTTTCCGATAGTGAATACAAACCTCTTATGGTACTCTAATGAATTTAATATTATTAACACTCCATGAAAATAGTATTTATGAAATTGTTGTGAAAGTAATAAATGGTCTCAACTTACTCAAAGCAACATAAAAAACATTTACATCATGAATTTCATGAATGAAATTGCATATCAATAATGCAGGTAATAAATTTCAAACGTCCCGAAAATCATAGTCACATCTCAATTTAACATGATTCTAAGCTAAAACTGACTCACGGTCTAATGAGAATCGATTTCTATTGAGTGAGAGAGTCTGTAAAAACTAAAAATAACATCGAATTCTGTTGAGTACGTGTGGAGTCTGTAAAAATAATAGGCGCTCGCTTAGTGCCATTCATTAAATCCGCATATATAATCAAAACCAGAGTGTGAATTGTACACTGTATATGAATAAACAGGATAATATCTATTGTTATTTCATTCGTCTTCCAAGTTTTCTAATACTCCATTTAATAAGAAAGAGTTAGATTTTACATCTTGATAAACATTAATCATGTAACTTCTCATAAGTTCTACATATAGAGTCTAATGGTAGACACATACCATATTTCATCATCGGGGCACCCTAAACTGCTTTACAAACAATGGCCAAATGCAAACTTCTTTTTATTAGCAAATTGTCAAAAATATCTCAAATTGTAGAAAGAATATCAATTGATCACAAATATTAAAAACATCTGAATAAAAATTATAATGATACCACAAATAACAACCGTGTATAAAAATCATAGTTTACTTATTTTTATTAGCAAATTTGGAACAAAAGTAGGCCTCATTGAGCTACAGATCCATATTACTGTAATTAATGACAGAATCAGATCATCTATCTCTTTCATGGCTAAGCGACGTCACATTTTTAATTATTTAGTTCATGTGACATGTTTATATTACTTTTGATTCGTGTCTATATGGTGGCTCAATCAGGATCAAAGGCTTAAATTTGTGAAGACAACCTAGGTGACCTAACTCACGTTTGAAATGAAATATTACTCCCTAGAACATATAAATGAAAGATCGTACTCCCTAGTTGATTTTCTAATATGAAGATTTGTGTTGCTCCATCTATCTGATTTTTACATATGAATACATTGAGTTTTAATTTTTTGTTGACTATGATACTTTGTGCATTAGAATAAAAGATGTTTGATTGTACTTGTGCTACCTGAGAAGATACTTGTTTTTTTCACAGTTGTTGAAGGGAAACATGGAGTTTGTTTCCTTGCATATAATGTGTTTAAGAAATACGTAGTACGGAGTATATTGTTTGTTAAGTTGGTTTTTTCCAACTTTGAATAACTACACAAAACCCTATTGTTATAAAAAAAATGAATTACAAAAGATACCCATTAGCCCAAATATTTGAGAATCGTGTCTCCAAATTACTGCACTTTTCCAGTTTTCCTTTAACAACAACAAATGATTATCTTTGGGAGCCCCATGCAGCCCTTGTTCAAATAGATGTGTGCAGGTGTACCTAATTAAGACTATTTATGGACATGTCTTGTAGCATTAACCCACCCATTTAGTGCCCGTGAATGAAGTATCTAAATAAAAATTTGGGTGCAATTATATAAGGTTAAATGTTCGAATAGACTCATCTACTATTTAAAATTCATCACGTGTTCACTTAAAGTCAATATTTTTTTGTCAACCAATGTTAAAACTAAATCCTCCCTAATAATAAATGATGCAGTTTTTTATAATTAAAATTTACATATTCAGAAACTACAATAAAATCTTTTCAAAATTGCAAACTCATATTAGAATATAATTAAAAATTGAGATCCAAATTAGGTGAATAAAATGAATCCGTTTGACAAAAAAAATCAATTTTGCAAATCAAATTGAGACAGGGGTAATATCATATAAATCCACTTACTTAAAAAAAATGATCCATCCAACCTTATAACTTACTTTTGATTTGTCAGAGCGTTTTTTTTTAATTGGAGAAACATTTTTAAATTAAAAAAAACATAGAGAAACAAATGTTAAAATTAAAGAATGTCAAAATGTATATATGTTTGTGATTTTCGGTTTATTTGTATGTTCTTCATTTTTTTAGATTTTTCTACATTTTTAATTTTAACTATTTTAAATTTTCATTTATTTTAGCTTTTTTTTTAAAATTTCGTTTCTAATTTACAACTTTTTGAATTACTTATCTATTTTGACATTTTACTATTCTTTATATTTCCATATGAATTTACAATTAATATACTTTTTTTAAAAGTATAGATTCCTTTAATATTTTTTACAAAAATGGCCATTAGTAGGTCAAGATGGTTGGTTTGGTTGTGTATTTAGAGTAAACATGCTTATGTGATTTTTTTAAGTATGTGGACTCAAATGATGTATTTGAAATAGCATGACATATTTGAACATTTTCCCATTTCATAACAATAAGAACTTAATAGTAACCCAATTTACTGAACACGGCAAAATAAAATTACACATATGGTGGCATTGCAGTAAACGCTAAAAAAACGAAGTGAATTATAAAAGTTAAATCTAAAACATTAAATAGACGTGCCCATGTAATCATTGTTCTTATAAAACATTATATGCATATTATAAAAATATGATATCATCTACTTAAAGTGAAACCATACACATACATTACCTTTTTATTATTATGATTCATTTAAGTAAATTCTCAATGCAATCTATACATAATAAGCATATTAATTGAAGGATAAAAAGAAAAATATTACAGAGTACTATTTATGTGACTTCGTTTAAATATCATCTAATTTGAAGTAAAGTGACTGAGCTAGCATTAGAAATTAACGCGTAATGCTTTTTGGGTTTAACTACCCACGGCCTCACCATTTTCAGAATCTATGAGATCAAGTTATTCTAAAGCATGATAACATCATAACTTCTTCAATTCGTTACAAAGAATAAAGATTCAGTTCATAATTAAAGAAGTAATTCGTATTAATCTAGTTCAAAAACTCACGTCAAAAATTAAAGGAACCTAAAGAAGACCTTTTACACACTTTTTGACTGATTCAATGAAGAATAAATTATATAAATGATATCAAGAAACGAAAACCCAACTAAAAGTATTTAGAGTATCAACAACAATCCAACAAAGAGGTCGTAAAGAGTGTTATAGATGTTCAGTTGACCATATGGGCATTGAGTTAAATAGAGTATCCGCAACATCAAAACTAAAACCTTTTATCAGCACAAGTTCAAAGCATATAATGGTAAGCAATGTGATGCTCAACACACTAAAATGATTACTCTAGGAGTCAGAGTTCAATCTTAACCCTTTTCAACTTGTTATTGGCATGATTCTATTTGCTATAGCTCTCTTCTGTAGTGGTGTTGTAATGATTGATCTTGCAAGAGATATTTTCTCCGTTTGGACAGAGTGAATTTAGTGTTTGCTGAGAACCAAATTCTATTGAGAGAGATCTGTAAAAGTTTCAGAAAGTGGAATTAGTGTATTGGGACAAAATTGAGTATAAGTTACTTGCTTAGTGCAATTCAATATGTCTAAAAGAAAAGGTGAGGACCAATTTTAGAAGTGGTATATAGTCTAGGTTCTAAATAGAGCAGTAACTTTAAAACCTTATATGATAAGACCGTATAAATCATAATGAAAAGATGCTAAAAGAAAATCACTATAAAACATATTTGTCCAAACTCCTTTTTAAAAAACAATGCATTAACCAAATCGGGACAAAGTTTTGTATAGTTAATCTAAAAGGTAAAAACATATATCACTAAAAGGTTTAATAATATCCAGGTATAGGCAAACAAATACGGAGCATATGTTCATTGAGAAAATTGAAACCATGTCACTTTTAAATCATAAGAAGCTTCTTGACACATGATACAGAGAAGCAAAATCTAATAGAGCATTGCTACCAGATTCAAGAAATGCAAAAATATGAAGAAAAAGTTCTACAGAAAAGAAAATAAGAGCAATGTGTGAGAGTTAGTTTTTGATTGATTTTCTTAATTGATTTTTCATTTTAATTGGACTCTAACTTAGAAAGGCTAATTGTCACTTCTAAATATTTTTCAAATAAGAAAGAGGTCAACTATCATTGTTCCGATCTTCTGATCTCTCATTCCTCTTCCAAGGTTTATTAATAAAGAGTTATATTTCCCGTTAATAGAGAGTAATGAAGCTACTGGTCTCTCTCATGGCTGCAAAGATCAATAATTAGATTTTGTCATAATTTTAGAGGTAGAGTTCAATGGAAAAAACATACCATAATTTGTAAAATATCTTATTAGAGGGCCACTATGAACTGTTTTATGAACAATGGCCCTTCTCTTTATTTCTTCTGAAAAGAAAATTGCAGTAATAAATAGAGAGTTAGTGAAAACAAATAAAACATGTCACTTTTAAATAAGAAGAAGCTTCCTAACAAAAGCAGATAAACTAACCTTGAAAAGCTGATCTAAAAATTACCTTCTACAGGATTTATTAGCCATAAATTTTTTAATTTAATTATAAATAAATATAAATAGTAGAAAATAGTATCTGGTTAATGAATAATATCTAAATCTAGATATACATATAAGAAAACTAAGAGACCTTATGCAAGACTTGTGATATAGCACCTACCATTTTCAACTTCGGTTGGAACCTTGAAGCACTGGAGTTTTATTTACAATTTACTAATTTAGGAATTGAACTTGATTGTTTAGACGTCAGTGAGTTGTAGAAGAAAGAAATGATAGATGGGGGGCTTAGAGAATTAAGAACTTGAGAATGCAAAATTGGGAGAAGCAAAAGGGTGAAGGTATTCGGAAGGGGGCAGCTCAGTGCCATAGCTTATGTTTCGAGAAAGATTCCTTAATAGCTAAGTGGAAATTCAAGGAAGCATAAGCAACATGAAGATCAACTTTTTTTCACATATATATCAATTTCCTTTTCTTAGCCTCTTTCTTTGACATTATCACTAATTTGAGTTTGAACCATCTATTAAGTTTGAATAATAAATATCAATATAATGCTTAGAAAAATTGATCTGTAGACTCAAATATCTGCAACTATCATATGTTACTGTGAACTAAAATCATCAAATCTTAACGTGTGAAATATGACAGAAGAAAGACTTTAGTATTAACAGCTGATGCATACCTCATCGGCTCATCATTCCATTATTCATCTACAATTGATGCATCCCTCACCATCTCTCCAAATAAGACATTTTTTCCCATATACACTTGCAGCGAACATCCTATAGAGAAAACTCTCAAACTGATTAGTGGCAAAAATCATATTAGACTTTTAGTTTTTTAAGTTTTTTAATACCAAAGTTTGTACATTTCAATCATAGTATAGATTTAGCCAAAACAGGTTATTTGAATCTCAATTTTTCAAAATTTAACTTTGCCTAATCACAGAATTAGAATAAGAGGTGCACAAATGGAAGGAAAAAGTAAAGTGGTACACAAGATTTCATCATTGTTGCAACTGTTCAAGTGTTCATTACTTCATTATCAGTTAAGATGAAAAGTTAATAAAAGGAACAATGAGAGGAAAAAGAGTATGGGTTCCATAACTACATCGAATGAATAAACAAACTACTCTGTATATCTATTTGTCATGTGTTTGGCACAAACATGGCAAAACATGTGTTTAACTGTAAACATTCCTTTAACTGCTTCTTTGAGAAAAATGATTGTGCTTATTCAAAAAACACTGAAGTAAATGAGAAAAGGTTTATGTTTTAAGCACTTTTACCTTAAGTTATCCACATTAAACAGAACATCTTCTCTAAACCCATATACTCTGTCAAAGTATAATAAGGGTGATATAAACATTCCAAGAGTTTTTCACGGTTAAATTGTATTTATCACAAGTAAACTGTAGTTATTCAAAGTTCATGCTCCAGCATGTAGTTTATCTTCATAGCAGTAGATTAGGAAACTCCTAACTTAAAATACTCTCTATAGTCTATAGTCCAACTTTACCTATATATCTTCGTCAAAGTTGAACTTCTCTTTGAAAAAATGTCTTTGCAGCCTGAAATGCCAATTCAGCCAAACAACATTATTAGTTCAAATTGGGTTGTAGTATCATTAAATCCAATTGAATCAACCATATCACCAAATAAAGTCAAAGAGCTGCGGTTTTATTATGGAAATACCTGTTTTCCTAATCATAAAAAGTTCCTAATTGTTGTCACAATAAATCCATCCCATATAAGGAAAATAAAAAAAAAGTGATGTGCTACTGTTTAATCACATGAAATTTGACTAAAGCACACACTTAAAAAAAGTGATGTGCTACTGGTCACTGACATGAAAATCCTATTCTATACAATATACCCATCCCTTATTAAGTGTGTCCTTACTGCCAAATTTGATCAGTAGCACATCACTATTTATACAATTTGATCAGAAAAAACCTAATCTATAAGAAGGTCAATTTGAATGGATTGGAAAACTTAACTTTAAGAAGAAGGGCTGAGGTTATATTTTCTCGTAGACGAAGAAGAAAGCTCTCAACCATGTCCTCCACAGTCAGCCAGTCAGTCCCAACGGCAAAATTTCTTATCCAGTGGCAAAAGATGGATTTGGCTATTCGTCAAAAAAATACCTTACCTATAATAATTTAAATCAAATGGAAAAGCTTAGGTGAAAGAAGAAGACAGATTTCTCTTTGTGTCAGCTACCACCTACGGAGGCCTGAGGTGCGGCATTGATGGCTTCTAACGGCAAGGGCAGGTTGCTCCTCTATTGCGACTGAGAGAGGCAGGCAGGCAGGTGAAGCTTGTAGATCTCGTCAATTAAAGCAACGATTTTAATGTGGAGTGTGGACTCAGGAAGAAGAAGACATTGGGAGTGCGCATCGGGTGAAGAAGAGAAGGCAGAGAAACCTAAATAGGAAATCAGTTAAAAATCAATCCGCTCAGTTCCAATCGGCTGAATTTATTAAGGTGTAATACCAAGGCTTGAGACTTGATGAATTCGAATTGTGAGAAGAAATCCTGGAAATGGGAGGAGGCATTTCTGGCGTAGAGAAGAGAAAGAGAATGTCTCTCTCCGGATAGGTGTGGTGCGTAAAGCTAGGGTGTGATACGGTGTGGATTGGAAGGGTGAGAAGCCGATAAGGTGAGAAGAAATTCATCTATGGAAATGGGAGGAATCGTTACTGGCGAAGAGAAGAAAGAGGTGGAAAGTCGATAAAGTGAATTTACGGATTAGGCCTTAGCACTGGGCGGGAGAAATTTCTCTCTACAGGGTAGTGCTTTTAGGTATAGGATTTGATTTGGGTAAGACTTTATATCCCCATGTGTACTGTATTGAATTTTTAATAAATTAGGTAAATGTTCCCCGACATTTGCCCCACTGAATGGTGGTTTACCTATCGGGTTAAAAAAAAAACTAGACAGGTTTCTGACAATAAATGTAATATAGGTAAAATGGAATATAAATACACAGAGAGCAACTTGTTATATTCATGTGATTCAACCAAATACTACTCCATCCAGCCAACTTTGTAATATACGGAGTATTTTACGGATTATGATGTTTTGACAAACGATATATTAAACGGATCCATGTCTGCACTCAAAATATTTTTAGGAAAAAAATTACGCATTTTGAAACTACACTAAAAGTTTTACAAAGTTGAAAAAACCAAAATTAAATGTGAAGAAAAATTTGATTTATAAAGTAAGTGATTAAGAGTGATGATCAAGTTAATAAGAAACATATCTTACAAAATGGGATGTTCTATCTTTGTTTCTCAATAAAAGTATTGAAGTTTTCTAATGGTTACATTCCACAGATTTATGTGAAACTCAATCCAACTAACATTCACAAAATGAATGCAAACAGAACATAGCGAGTCGTAAACTAAAACTCAAATTAAATAGCATAAAGGAAACATATTTTATTGTCAGAAATTTTTCCTAGGTTTGCATTGTTATATTTTAAAAGAAGGATTAACGTATATATACTAAAATATAACCAATTGGTCATATAATGAACATCGATCAAGAATGCCACATGGAATAAATAACAACTTGACCGTCTCACGGTCTCAGATTTAATTAGGAATGAAGATGAGTTCTAATAATCAATTGCTCATATAGTGAGCCATGATTATTGTTTCAGATCAAGAGAATAGAGAGAGAGAGAGAGTATGTGTGTTATCAAAACATGAGGAGTTCCTAGAAATCGATGAGGCTTTCGGATGAATTTTCACGTTTTCTGTACGTCAAGAGGAGCGGGCAAAGAGTTCGGTGGTAAAGAGTTCATTAGTGACCACCATCGCCCAAAGTTCGACAGTAACAACCCCGCCGGTGACCCACAGCTATATCTAGCCAGAGACAGGAGACTGCACTTCCGGCCTGTGACCGAAGATGTCCCAGCGGGAACCGCTGCCGTGGCGGCGCTGGAGGTGACCACCGCTGGCCCAACTCCACAGCCCCTCTGCAGCCCTAAGCCCCCTTTCCATCACTTCCCCCGCCGGAAACCCATCTTCTGCCCGAAACCTTGCTGGAAATATTACCCCTGCCCCTCAGCCCAATCTCAGTCCCGTCTGCAGCCGCCACGACCCTACCCCGTTTGCTACAGCCACCGAAAGGCTAGACGCCCGCCTAACCCCATCTCTCCTCTGCATTGCCATCATCAGATCGTCGCTTTCCTCCGTACTAAGACATAATTGCCGGCGTATTGATCGGTCATTGAGTTACACTTCTTACAACTCCTTAACTTAAAAATTATTCATCGTTTATAACTCATATGTATAATAAAAACATATGTACGAACAAAAAAAACAAGCAATGAAATACGAAGCCATCGACTAACCTGGCTGACGATCAGGGGAGGCAGCTAGAGAGATTCCAGGGCGGTAGAGAGATGTTAAGAGAGATGTTATAGGGGTTCGTAGGGTTCGGTTACTCCAAATCTTGGGGTTTTCATTTGTTGGACCATTGGGCCAATAAGTAAATCATTTAGTTTCACAAGGGGGAATTCAACCCGACATTTCCTAATTACAGGCACACATTTTCGTATTAAATTTCTATTCCTGTTATGCCCTCATAATAACTACGGAGTAGTTTAGTACCCGTGCGATGCACGAGAATATTTATATATTTTTAACAAAACATAAATTTGTAATTATTTTAGGGAAATTGGAAATTAATAATCAAGTCTTTTAGTGGTCTTCTAACAATGGACCTACCTTATCGCTATTCATTAATAACTAGTATTCTACCCGTGCGATGCACGAGAAATAATCATATGGAACAATATATGGCACAACATAAAAATTAAATATTTGAAACGTTAAATTAATATATTAATTAACGTTAGATGTATATATTATAGCAACATGTGTAACATTACCAATATCAATATATAAATGAAAACAATTTAAAATTTTGGAATAATAACAATTTCAAAACAAAATGTTTTACAAATTTCGGAATACTCCTTAAATACAACATTAGTTGTTACATTGGTACTTTTCCCTTCTGCGTCACATATAACTATTTTCAAACCTGCGGGATTAGTGACACGTGAAAGTGCAACATATAACTGACCATGACTAAAAACATGTTTTTTCAAAATTAATCCAACATTGGACAATGATTGTCCTTGACTCTTATTTATTGTCATAGCATATGAGACAATCAAAGGAAATTGTCTTCTTTCAAACTTGAAAGGCAACCTCACGTCAGATGGAGTCAAAGACATTCTAGGTATCAAAACCTTTTCACCTGCACTCAAACCTGTCAAAACGTTTGCTTCCAAAATATGCTTACCTAATCTGGTAATAACCGTCCTAGTCCCATTACATAGCCCTTGAGAGTGATCAATGTTCCTCATTAGCATCACCGGTGTTCCAACTTTGAGATGCAGTTCATGATTTGGAATTCCTGAAGCTTTAATTCCATTCAAAAATTCTGGAGTGTGGATATTTGCTAAAAAGTCGGGATTTGAATCTGATTTACACGGGTTATCAGAACTAAGATAGGTTTTCATCTCAGAACCATTTAAGGAAAGCATGTAGTCATTGATGGTATCAACAACTTAGAGAGTGGGTGCCAATATTGTTCTTTTTTGTAAATAACTAGGATCTTCATGAACAGCATCAAAGGAACAATAAATGCAATCAACCATTTTTGCTATAGAATCATCAAAATCTTTTAACAAAAATTCATCTGGAATCTCAATCTCCACAAAGCCATTATTTGGTCCTCCAATAGTGCCATCGCCAATGCTTGTAATCCATTCAGAAAACTTGACCAAATATTCTGATTGCTCGTCAGTTGGCATATGCAGGGGCGGATCCAGGAATGAGGGGTGGGGTGGGCTAAGCAGTAAAAATTTTCGTTATTGCATACAAAAGGTTTAGCTTAGGACTGATAGTTATTGAACTGAGTTTTTTTTGGAACTACTCAATTTCGATCGTGATATCGAATTTAATTTAATGACCAAAGCTTAACGAGCTTCAATCTCGAACACGGGCTAAATTTTAGTTTAAATAGTTTGTTTTTACAAACAAAAAAAAACGGCCGTTATTTTTTTGAGTTTGAATAGTTATTCAAGCTGAATTCGAGCATAGTCACGTTCAGTTCGATCTGGACTCGAGCATATTCATAACTTATAAATTATAGAAATAAACTATATACTACCTCTGACTTTTATTAAGACTAATTTGTCTTTTCAAGTCAAAGAAGTTAAACTCTGAATGACTATATATTTATACAATAAAATTGATAATATGAAAATGAAATGGAAATGTTCTTTGTTAAAAAGTTTATCATAAAAGTATAAATTTAGTAAGTTTCACATTAATATATGAGTTAAAATGATGGATCAAAGGTTACCATCTTTGAGTAAAGAGTCAAAGATGGCTAAATAAAATGAGACAGAGGTAGCATATCTAAAATTTAAACGTTTTTAGTGTGATTTATAATTTTATTATTGATTATTAAAGATTTTAGTATTTATTGATATGAATTAAAATACTTCTATAAAAGTATAAAACTAATAAGTAAAAATAGTCGATGTACATAAAACTAATAAGTATTCCCAATTTTAAAATTGACTTGAGATTTTGAATCCATTCTTACATGCCTAAACAGTAAATACATCGTTCTCTATTCTTTAATTGCATTATAAATAAATCATTTTCTAATCTTTAATTCTATCTTTAATCATTATAAATTTATAATAATAAATAAAAACTATTTTAGTATCTACTGAAAAAATTCAATTAATAATCAAATAGAATTACAAAGTTGGTAGGCTTGGGTTGGGCTAGACATTAGTTTTGAGGTGAGCTGTAAATTAAACATATACCTATAATAATACAAATAAATTGGGCTGGGCTGGGCTGGAGCCCACCCCTGCCCCAACATAGATCCGTCCATGGGCATATGAAAAAGCCTCAAGTTTTTTGTCAAACGCATGACATGCGTATGTTGCCACAAATAGGAAGAATTTATTTATGCATTCACAATATCTTGCCTTGTTCCCTTAGGTATGACAAGAAGGATTTGTCTGAAATCTCCGCCAAACACTATTGTCTTTCCACCAAAGGGCAATTCAAGACTTCTTGGATTTTGAAACAGCAAAATATCACGCAAACTCCGATCTAAAGCTTCAAAGCAATGTTTATGCGCCATTGGAGCTTCATCCCAAACTATAAGCTTACACTTGACCAAAAGTTCAGCAAGAGCGCTACCTTGTTTTATATTGCACGTAGAATCTTCGTTGGGATGAATTGGAATCTTGAAGCGAGAATGTGCAGTACGACCTCCTGGAAGCAATAGCGACGCGATTCCACTTTGTTGGTCCCAAATACCAAGATGTAAGAATAGCTAGATAAGATCTACAATAATATAGAGAATGATTCTTGATAATGATCGAGAAATAATCTGAACAGAAGAAATCCTTACGCTATACTATCGAGAAGTAAGAATGAAAACTCTGAGCGAAAGGCGCTGTATATTTCTGATTATCGACCCTTCAGTCCTGTACCACATGTACGCATATTTATAGGCGTAGATACAGGTACCGAAATGTTAACCTAGAACTTTGGGCCTAAGGCCTTTTTTGGGCCATATTCCCTTAGCTCATTTATTCTTTACATAAAAGTTATAAAAGATAAGTCTAATCTAATTGAGATAACAAGACTCTAGACAAACTTGATCACAATAAATATTTTCCTCAACACACTTGATGCAACATTCAATACTATCTCTCCCCTAGAACGTATAGCTGCAGAAAGAGTGGTCCATACAAAAGTTTTTCCTGTGCCACCATATCCATAAACAAAAAAGACTCCACCCCTGTTTGAATCAACAACATTCATTATACTATCATACACATTTCGTTGTTCTACAGTTAGCTTACCCAGCAGCTCTTTTTGGTCCTCTGCCAACTTTACTCGGTCATACCTCAACTCATCATACACCAATCGATTGGTATTAATATTTGATAAAAACCTATCATCAAGACATGGCATGCAATGAAATTCTTCCAAGCTCCTTCCACAACTGCGTAACATCTTTTGGATTTCATACAAAGTGTAATTCTTCAATTCTTCACCCGATAGTGTGAGATCTGCAATAAACAACAACTATAATTAATAATACATTTGTATACTAAAAACTTAAATATGTGCGGAATAATGTAATAATATACCCTGATGATTAAGCATCACACGTTGTCTGTGGAGAATATCTTCGGATAAAAAAAAACCAACACGTTTCCCAAACTTCCTCTCGTCTACTTAAACAATCAGCAATTAATAAAGCAACAAATAGTTTACGCAAACAATGTGCCGTTGCCCAAAAACTTGCTTCTTTGATTGCATCTATATATTCCTTATCATCGTTAAGTAGACCTAAAACATAGCAAGCATCACGAAATGTGTCATATTGCACACCATCAACCTTCTTTATATCTTCAAAACATGTTGGTCCACGAACAACATTCAAAAGGCACCGAAGAACGAATAATTCACCGCAAGAAGGTGGCACATAAAATAGTCTTCCAATTGAAAATTTTCTCTTCCTCGGCACCCACTCTCTCGTAGCTTGCTTCCACACAAATCTTATGGACATTTCAGCATAAGTCAAGTTTCTTGCTTCGGGATATATCTCATTTGCTTTGAACCAAGCAAGAAACATGCTTTCTTTTGTAGTTGGCTTGTCAAGAACTTCGTTTATGGGCTCGAACTCGATAAAATAAACAACTTGTTCATCAGGCAAGTGAAAGCTTAATCTCTCTCTACCCCAACGCTTTTGTACTGAATCTCAAATGCTAATGTTCTCCATGCAGCCTCACATGATGAAATGTATCTGCAATCATAATACATCTTAACTTCATCCACATTATTCTCTTCATGTTCTCCATTCGCACTTTGGTAAAATGTTGCAGTTATTCTATCATTTCCTTTATTCACATATTTGAATAAATATTTTATGGATCTAGACTGATTGCACCACTCCACATTCATATGTGCTGCATATTTGAGCAATAAATATCTATTATGAGGCACCACATATCTGTTATCCAACTCCACTCCATTTTTTGAAATGGTTCTACCATTATGTCTTCTCCTATACACGGGATAACCATCTTCATCCAAAGTGGTGTGCTCCACAAATCTCTTTGGAAAATGCTTCGAACATCTATTATCTACCATGCAAGGAGAGTTCTTTCTCAAAGTTCCGCACGGTCCATGCATCATAAAGTCCTTCACAACATTTAAATACTCAGGATCGCTCTCTTCGCAAGGAATCTCAGCTGAAATTATCTTATCAATGTGATCCGTTGTGGTTAGGTCTTCAGATTTCTCAAGAAACAACAATATATGAGCATGTGGCAATCCACGCTTTTGAAACTCAATGGTATGTATAACTACAACATAACATTGCATACAAAAAGGGATCATTAGTTGGAAAGAACTATTACAAATTGAATTAGTAATTATAAAAAACAATAACATTAATTGTTACAAATTGTAATAACTTTCCAATACCTGCTTTTACAGTTTTAAATACATGATGTATTATTGTAATCTCGTGGTCATACCTTTGTAGCTTCTGCGGATACAAAAATCCAAGATGCCCTGCACTGAATAGGAATTATATTAGGCTTAAACATTAGCGGGGTGGGATAAATGTGTAAAATGAAAAAAATTACACTAAAAAATTGAAAATTTTCTAAGTTGTTGTGGGCTTCACCTCACCATAGCCTGTACATAGATCCTACCATGCGGTCTCAGTTAAATATTCACATCTTCATGGGGATGGTGGCGGAAAAAATATCATTTTCTTAGTTTTTATCTTCTTTATGATATTACCCAAACCCTTGAAATCTAAGTGATTCTCAACATCCAACATCCACAATAGATAATTGTTTCTGAATATGTCAAGTGCAACGAATTCAAGTTTTGCGAGATTTGATATATTGATAAGCTAAAGAAAATAAATATTACTTTGTTGTTACATAAGAAAAATGTCATGAAACCTTTCACATTAAAATAACTTAAAAAAACTTTAGTAAATACACTATAGAGAATACGAATTATGATCAATGTGAATTATACATAACAAGAACTGCTAAAATTGAATCATTGCAAATAATACCAAAAAATAATTAACCACTTAATTAATGAAAAGATTTAAACATTATGTTTCATTTATTTATACGCTAATTGATACGCAAGGTAAAAACGAAACATCTCCAAAAAACATTTATGTTTTTATCAATGCTTTAAAAAACAGTTACGTTTCTCATAAAAAGAAACAGTTATCATTGTATGGTAGATCAAAACACTTGCCAAATGAATGAGTTCTACATTAGCAGCACCGACCTTACGATGTTGACATATACAATTATATATGTGCAACTAGACAGGTTTCAGGCAGTAAATGTAGTATAGGTAAAATGAAATATAAATACACAAAGAGCAACTTGATATATTCATGCGATTCAACTAAATACTACTTCATCCAGCCCACTTTGTAAGATACGAAGGATTTTACGGATTACGATGTTTTGACAAACGATAAATTAAACGGATCCATGTCTGCACTCAAAATATTTTTAGGAAAAAAAATTACGCATTCTGAAACTACACTAAAAGTTTTACAAAGTTGAAAACCCCAAAATTAAATGTGAAGAAAAATTTGATTTATAAAGTAAGTGATTAAGAGTGATGACCAAGTTAATGAGAAACATATCTTACAAAATGGGATGTTCTATCTTTGTTTCTCAATAAAAGTATTGAAGTTTTCTAATGGTTACATTCCACATATTTATGTGAAACTCAATCCAACTAACATTCACAAAATGAATGCATACAGAACATAGCTCGTAAACTAAAACTCAAATAGCATAAAGGAAACATATTTTATTGTCAGAAATTTTTCATAGGTTTGCATTGTTATATTTTAAAAGAAGTATTAACGTATATATACTAAAATATAACCGATTGCTCATATAGTGAACATCGATCAAGAATGCCACATGGAATAAATAACAACCCGACCGTCTCATGGTCTCAGATTTAATTAGGAATGAAGATGAGTTCTAATAATCAATTGCTCATATAGTGAGCCATGATTATTGTTCCAGATTCAACATGTGGTCTGTCGGCCTAGGGGCCCTTACTCGGCTGTAGGGACCTACGTACAGCTGGGCAACATGGTAGTCACCCAGGAAACTCTCAGGCTGGATGATGAACAGGTTACTAAGGTCCAGTTGAGAACAACCCAAAGGGAGACCTTTTTGTGCTTTGTGCCGATACTGCCTCTTTGGGGCGTTGGCCGAAGAGCCCACACCTGTAACGGACGATATCAGGTGAGGGAAAGGAATCGCGGCCGAAGAAGAAGCTTCATCTCCCCTCAAAGGCGAACCGGAGTCCGCTTCGTCCTCACCAGAGGGTTGGGAACCCGCATCGTCACTCAGTCGCTCCTCATCATCCGAAGTACGATAATCAGCGGTGTTCTCCATCTCGACGTTAAAACCTTCCACAAGTTTCAAGGCAACCCAAGGGGATGTATCTTCCTCGTCAAAGGGCCAGTACTCCTCGTCCAGAGAGGCTGTTAAGTCAATATGGGAGGGGACGCTAGGACCGTTAGGGAACAACATAACTACTAAAACAAATCCTAAGGGTGGTTTTTGGATCAAAGTGATTTCTCCTACAAACACTAGATCTAACCCCCTAAGAAGCAAAGTATAAAAGAAATGATAAGAACTGGTGAAGAACCTAACCTTGAAGATTTGAAGACTTGATGAACGCTTGAAGAACACAAGGAGTTTTATCTCCCTAGAAAATTCAACAGCACTCTGTTACTCAGCAAAGCACAAATGAGGGGCAGGCTTCGATCGAGGGGTACTTATAGCCATTTTCCCCAACGGTCACTACACGTGGCGCGCACTCATTGGACACGCCAACGGTCACCTCCATTAAGACCAATCAGAAGCTGTTCATTCAACTTCTTTGTTGAACACCCACTACGGCTCAAATAGCAACAACATGGGTCAATCTATGATCACATCACCAGCGAATATCCTCACAACAACAAAAAAGTGACTCTGCAACCATGATTGACACTTCATCAGCCAAGAAACGAAGCTTAATCCAAAGCCTTCGGCCACTCATGCGAAAATCGTTTGATAAAAACCCCTAGCCTGCGACCTTCGTCAAAGGGTTCTCCCATAGGGTTACCTTGGGCAGGATCTCCTAGGGGTTGGAGTCGCGAGAAACGCAAGGGGTGATGTTGCGGCCTAGGATACTAATCTACTCCTTCACACCTTGGCACGCTCTTCGGCGCAAAGGAGTGGGGGACTAGGGGACTCCATCGGCCTCGAAAAACATGTGAATTCAAAAAAAGCAAATAGCAACTTCAACATCGCAACGTCCATAGTCACGCGGATCACCTTCGACCAAAGTTAATGATGAACTCAGGACGTACTCATCGTCCCCAATTCTAAAACCAAAGAGAATGCTGAATCATCCACAAGCCACGGGGGTACGCATCGGCCACCCCACCAAATAGGGTTGTATGCCAAGGTATTGACGGGGACACGCGACAGCCAAAACACAAGATGGAACAAAACAACAACGCATTAAAACTCACATAGTTCCGTTACGGCCAGAACCATCAAAACAACAGGATTACCCCCTTTCGCTTCATCTACATCTCAGCTCAGAGAGTGGGGGACTCCTGATAGAGTATATGGGCCCAGACCCCATGACCCACATACTCAGAAAGGTCAAAGCATTAGAAGGACACCCACGGGGCACTCACCGGCCAGATGACCGCATCGGCGGGGAGGCGACCAGAAACCAAAGCTGTCCAGAATACTGCCCAATGACGAAGTGGCTCCCATCGGCTGAAGACTGCATTAGACAGGGGACCGTATCGGTCAAAGGGAACCGAATCGGCTAGGAAATAAATTGGCAGAATGTATTTTCACGCTTAATTTACTAAGTCATGTACTCAACCCATTAATGGCCCTATTATGCCCAAAGAAGACATCATTATTGTAATGGACCTCCTAAGCCCATGGTTAGGATCTCAAATCCACATTTACTCCTATTAATAGCCCCTAGGGGGTAGTTATAGGGGGTTGAGAAATATTAATGCTCACTTTGCTCTCTCTAGCTCTCATTTCTCTCTAGAATTTAATACTCTATTATTGGTCTCGGTTACACAAGGAACAGTCTGGGGGTGAATAGATTGTTCTGGTTTTTTACTGTTTCAAGTCTAAGTACAGACTAAGTACAGACTTGACAGAATAGTCTGTTCTGAAGTAAAACAGATTAGCAGCAGATGGGTCTTCTAGTAGGTGTTCTGGTCGGGTAGCCTGAAAAACTTACTAAGGCAGTTGCCTTTCTGTTAACTCTTAGAACAAGATTTGCTGAACACAAAGTCCAAGTCTTTTAGAGTTAATCAGTTGAAATCTAATGCAGGAAGTAAAAGTAGTGTTAGAGCAATTATTTGGCAGTTTATGTTGCATTAAAGAGAGTTGATCACAAAAGTTAACGAGGCTTAATGATGGCCGTTGTAACGGATTTGTGTTTATTATTGGAGTTAGTAACGATATTAAGGCAGGAGGTTACTTATTTTGAGCTGGCCAGCATTAATGACGAGTTGCGAAACCGACGGGTCGGAACCGTCACGTCAACCTGCCAATAACGTCAAATCGCCAAATGGAGTCAATGAAGCGTCAAGAATCTCATTTTAAATATTGTAACGTTTTTTTGTACATTATTAGGCTCTTTAATGTTATTAAGGAAGGTATTAAATGTATTTGACCAACCTTTATGACGGATTTGAATTCGTCAGTATGGCCAACCCGTCAGTAACATAAAAAGTCACCATTAGGGCTTTAATTACCTTTCCTATAAGTAGGATAACCTCATTGTAATCAGGGCAGAGCTCACATTCGAATAATACACAAGTTTTCACTCTTATTAACTCTCCTGTCATCTTCTTCTTTACTCATGATCGAAGCCCTTTTTTCATATAAATTCCTTTTTAATTAGTTTTAGCTTATCAATAAAATTGATTAAACAATTTGGCGCCCACCGTGGGGCATCTTGCAAGAGAAAGATCAATTATCTCAGGAGCTAACCCTTTGGTGAGTGATTTTCACGAACAGCTAGAAGCGTTAATGGAAGAGATCCGGCGAGAGATGGCAGATCGGATGGCCCATCTTCAGCGTGAGAGCGATGTGCTTCGGTCTGAGGTACAATTTGCGGTGTCAATAGCCTCAAAATCAAGACTCAATCGGAGGAGTGACACAATGACTGTTGCCACACGGTTGAATCTCAGTTTCTCCCCACCGACGACAGATCCACCGGTAATGACGGATCCAGTCTCTCTTACGCTGGGTCTGTCGCCAACGCCGACCGGAGAGCCATATTCAACGGTCATCTCGCAAGTCGTCCCTTGTACGCCTCTTGTACCAGCAAATACACCACCAACCAGCATCCCGGCTTGTTATTTTCCGGGATCTATTTGAGTCAGACCGAATGGATCGGGCCTACATTCAGCAACCCAAAGCATGCCTATTGTGACACCACACCCGAACGTCCTTGAAAATTCAATTTAAAAATTGAATTTCTATGTATTGAATTTCCGATTTCCAAACAATTGTAAAACGAATAATGTTTTACGTAGCGCATGATTGATTATTGTACTGTTCAAACTCGTATATTAGTGTCGGGTTTGCAAATACTTATTTGGGCCTTATTAATGAACATAAGAGCCCAACATTATCTAAATAATGTTACATAACCTTTCAAGACAAGTTGGGGAAGGTCGGGCGGCCCAAGCATTATTTTGGGCCCAACCTGCTAAAAATAGTAAGTATTCAAGAAGGGCGTCCGAGGTCCACTCGAGGGTGACCCACACGGCTAGTAGTCCAATAATATGAATGACAAATGTCAAAATAAGTGATAGAATGATTAGAGAAGAATACAAATGCCTGTGACCCCATCTTTGGCATTATTGAGCTAAATAACGGGAGTAGGTTTTTCTTCTATAATATTCATCATGTAAATTATTGGGATGATCATACACATATTGAAGATCAATAATATGATGTAGAGAGTTGACTTGTTCTAAATAAATTAGAATGAGTACAAAGAGACATCTTATGACAAAGAGATCAAAAGTGAGACCCACCCATGTCTAAAAACATCTCATGGAGACCATAACAATTCATTTCACTCCACACAACTTATCCACCCTTATTGAAGGGTCTTAGACACTCCCTTAAGCCCCTCATTCGGACTCCCAAGGATAAGGGAGAAGGAGAGAGCCACACAACCAAGAAAGCAAGAGAAAGGGGAAGCTGCCCGCAGGTTCGTTTTCCAATGCGTTGGTTTGCTTGTTTGGTTCATATCTCGAGCGTTACTTATCCAAATAAGGCGTGTGAGGTTCCCAAAGAAAGCTATCAAGAAGAGGAATCCGTGAAGGTGCGTTTTGCAGCAAACGGAGTAGTGGAAGACTTCCAAATCGTTGAAACAGAACACAACCTCGCAGAATACGTTTTTGTATTCAAAGTAAGTTTGAATCCAAAACCTTCCTCTCTATTGTCTAAATCATATGAATGATTGAAGAACTATTATAAAATGGTTGAAGTGTATAAAATGTTATTATAAAGTGCCTTTCATTGTTGGAAAGGTTAGATACTAACCTAGACAAAACCTTGAAAGGTTAGGAAACGAATTCGCCGGAAAAACAACCGTTCTAGGGGCGGTTTTCGTATCGACATTTAGGGGTTGAGCTAGCACTTTGAGGAGGCTGTTTAACACTCATAATTAATCAAGGAATCAGTCCTTAATCCACCTTGACCGAAGCTTTGACCATTGAATCAAGAAGGAAAAGTTTAAAGCTCAATTAAGGTGAGGATCGACATCTAATTGCTTACAACTTGTAGGTTAAGCATGAGATTACCTAAATGCCTAACTCATAATTTTTCATGGATTATGATGCTTAAATATTGATGAACTAATGATATAGTTGACAAAGAATGAAATTGGAAATGGTTTGAGATTGTATGAATAACATGAGATTAAATGAGTTATAAATGAACTATTTTGTGAAACAGGCATTTTACTCATGTATGAATTATGTGGATACATAAATGAATATTTATGTATTGAAATTGAGTACTTAAGTTGCTACTACATACTTATAAATATGTAGAGAATTTCAAAATGAGGATATTCGTATGATGACAATAATCTTAATAGTATTGAAATACTAGTTAGTGATTATTTGAAGTTGTTGATGGAATTGATCCTAAGTATTGGATTGTAAGAAATGCACTTGAATGTACCTCAAGTGTATAGAATGACTTAGTATGAAGCTAAGGGTAAGTTATGGGCAGTCATTAAGAATGACCCAAGGTAGATTATTGAAATGTCAATTCTAGGCATAGGATTGCTTAGGAATTGGACTATAATGATGAATTAGAGCCGGACTCTATGATTTGCATGGAAACGTAGTTGGTCCGAGACCTTGCCATGTAAATTGTGATTTGCATAGAAATGTAGTTGGGCCGAGCCCTTGCTATGCAAATGTGATAGGATGTAATAGTGATTTGCATGGAGACGTAGTTGGTCCGAGACCTTGCCATGTAAATTGTGATTTGCATAGAAATGTAGTTGGGTCGTGATGAGTTGTTTTCTCGCACTTAAAAGAGATCGTAATATAGTGGTGTAAGTACGAGTATCGTCTCCACAGGGACAGACAAAATGGAATTTAAGATTAACTAAATTTAGCGATTAAAAAGAAATAAAATAAAAATAAAATGCAATTGTGCGAGATTGATTGATGAAATTAAAATTAAACTAATGCGAATGAACAAATTAAATAAAGGTCGGTTTCTTCTTAATTAACGACGAAGGGAACAAGGATTGAATCCAAGGTAACCAGATTTCTGGCAGATCAGGCTTAATTACATGAATTTTATTTAATTGAGCCTAGCTAATCATTACTAAGCTCTTACCGCTCTCGCGGCGTAGAGTACAATAAATTAGGGGACCAGGCTGATCTCTCATGCGACAGGATCCTAAATTATTGTCAAGATGAGCGAGCTTACGACCCCTTAATCGCTACTAATCTCTTAGCGAACGATTAAGTGTGTGTGAAGGTGTCCTAGAACAAATTAGATCTCTCTTAATTTATTCTACATGCAATTGTAATTCTAGTCGCGATTCTAGGTTACAAAAGATATCAATTAAATTATTCAAACACAAATTAAACGGCATTCATGCAATTAAACCGAAAAGAATCTAGCCATACATCATGATTAACCCCTTCATCAATCCCAAATCCCTAATTAAAACTACTCACAATTCATAATTGAAGAATCAATAGAATTGGAATAAAAAGAATTAATTGTCATTAATTAAAAAGGTGGAACTTACAAAGAATCCCAAAAGATTGATGAACAAGGCTGAAAAGCCCTCTAAAATTCGTGCTAGGCACTCTCTCTAAGTTCCCCCCCTTGAAAACGGGGGTTTACAGGCTGTTTAAATAGAAATATCGGGTGAAATTTGAGTTGAATTAGGATTTTCGGAGCCAGACACGATGTCAGGCACGATCGTGCCTTCGATCGTGCCTCCGGAGCAAAAACGCGCATTTTGGGCAGGCACGATCGTGCCTCCCTCCAGGCACGATCGTGCCTGACTGGCAGTAACTCCGCGGTACTTTTCTCTTCAGGCACGATCGTGTCTGACTTTGAGGGCACGATCGTGCCTACTTAACTTCCGAATTTGACAAAACTTCCTTCATAAACGTTGTAGATAATGAAGTCCTCTATCCACCCCAATTTGCCGAATGTGATTTGAATCATCCAATCAAGAGATATGATCAAAACGGTGGAAGGTGTCTTTCTGAAATCGCAGCAGAGATCATCTGACTTCATCGTCTGTTTTCACCTTCTTCCTCTCAGATTCTTGCAAAGGTGTCTTCATATGATTTGTAGCCCTTGAAGTTGGCTTTCCTATGCAACTTGAATGGTGTCCATTGGTTGTTTCTACAAAGAGATAAGCTTGAACGATTGACAGAAGGTCATTCTGATCGTCGTTTTCAAGCTTCATTCATCTTCTTTTGATCCCGAAGTCAATCCTAGAGCTCTTTTTCCTTCAAATCTTCATTGTGAATCTTCCGGTGACCTCCAAAGCTATCAAATCATTCTCAAATGCTTCTAAAATCATCCCGATTGTTCCTCAAGTGCCGGTGCCGGGCTCAAATTCCCTGATTTTGACTACAAACAACACAAAACTCGAACCAACGCCCGGTAAACATAACTTGAGCTAAAATTGAGACTTGCAATACCTTAAAGCTAGGGAAACCATCAAAATCCGATCTCAACACACATCAAATGCGTGTCAAAATACGGACTTATCAAATTCCCCCACACTTAAGCCTTTGCTTGTCCTCAAGCAAATTGAACAACGGGACTTACGATAATCACCACATGGAATTCAAAACAGTTAACATGCACGCGTAGTTAAAGGGATATTCACAGGAAATACAATCTAAACCAAGAAAATTCTTCCCTAAACTACATCTTTGTACTCAAGCTAAACTGTTTGACACAATTATTCACAACACCCTCAAAGTAATGACAGCCTACATAAATAAGCTAGCTACTGATCAGAAGGACTTGTGAATGTGATGGTGAATGGTGAATGGATAATAATAATAGTCCCTCTATTTTGAGAGAGAGGAATATTCTAACAAAGACTTAATGTATTCAGGAACTTCAGGACTATTCTTAGGAACAAGGAACTCAGTAGGCCACAAATTAGGAACAATCATTTAAACCTATGCAAAGAGTAGACATGGTGTACAACTAAGCTAAACCGTCTCGGTACATTTGTGCTTTGACGTATACTTGAAGTACGCGGAGGACTAAAGCTAATTTTTCAATAGCCTCCAAGTTCATTAATTATGTTTAGTTTTCCTTGTCATGTTGGCACGAGAACGCCGTTTCTTTCGAAAGATACCCAAGTCTCATCTTACGCTTTTTGACCGGGGCTCTCATTCTCTTTTTTCGCAAGGTAAGAGGTCTAGCTATATTAAATTTTCACCTTTCGGATTCTCACTAGACATTACCTCATTCTAATCTCGGCCTCACCAAGGAAAAATAGCCATTAAAGTTCATTAATTAAAAAGTGAATCCATGCCTACAATGCAATCCTCGAAAGTATCAAATTCCTAAAAAGTGACTGCTCTTACCTCCATTTGGGGCATAGGAACAGTGCCAAACAAAATGGCTCCAACAAAAATTCTCTAATCTTAGCAAATTAATCCCCTAGTTCCCTAAACATCCAGACTAAGTCAGAAATATTCACGGGTTAAGAAAACACAGCGTCGTGTTGACCAAAGAAGACGACGGATTGCAGACACCGGTATACTATATAAGTAAGCCACTAAATGGCCCCGAAACCAGGTACGCCTTACTTGAAAAATTGGTTTTAGCCTTAATTACTGCATCAATTAAGTTACGTTCTTACTTTGAATCACACACTATTTGCGTACGGACTAACTATCCCATGAAGTCAATCATGAGGAAACCCGAGTTGTCAGGTCGCATGACCAAATGGTCAATTCATCTGGGAGCCTACGACATTAGATATGAGCCACGAACTGTCTTGAAGTCCCAGACGCTTGCTGATTTTGTGGATGACTTTAGCCCTAAGCTTCAAACCGAAGTTGAAAAGGAGACATGCCTCATCACGGACAGTTTGCCTCAACAGAAGTGGGCATTGTACACCGACGGAGCGTCTAACATGAATGGAGCAGGCCTGGGCGTAGTACTAAAGTCACCACAGGGGGACACTATACTCCAAGCAATACATTGTGATTTCAATGCCACAAACAATGAAGCGGAGTATGAAACATTGATTGTCGGATTAACGTTGGCAAATGATCTAGGCGTCAAAACACTTCAGTTAAAATGTAATTCGTTATTAGTAGTTAATCAAACTAACGGTGTTTATGCAGCAAAAGATCCCAATATGATGTCTTACTTGCAAGTCGTTATGGAATTGACAACGTGGTTCAACGGAATCACTTTTGAGCAAGTGCCAAGGGAGGAAAACACACAAGCACACGCCCTGGCTGCAATTGGATCATGTCTGGGGGCAGAAGTCAACAACAACATCCCTTTTGTTCACTTGTCAAGTCCAGCAATTGACAGATCGGAATCCGTCAACACCATCACACCTTCGTCACAAGATGACTGGATGCAACCATACATAGCATACTTGAAACACAACACCTTACCGGTTGACAAAAAGGAGTCTAAGGCGTTTCTCTTCAAGGTAACTAAATTCCTACTAATTGACGATGTTTTGTTTAAAAGATCTAAAGGAGGTCCGTACCAAAGATGTTTGGCACCTCAAGAAGCCGTCAAAGTGTTAAAGAACCTCCATGAAGGCGAATGTTGAGCCCTCTTCAAATACATTCTCAGGTATATAAAAATACTCGCAGATGAATATACTCAGCAATACTCACACCTTATTCAAATACTCGCAGCAAAAAGGATTCTTAGGTATGTGCAAGGCACTGCAGATTATGGCGTGTTTTATGGCAAAAATCCAGTTAATCTAATTGGATTCACTGATAGTGATCTTGTTGGCTCTGATGAAGAAAGCAGAAGTGTGTTTGGCTACTGTTTCTCTCTTGGTTCAGGCATGATCGGTTGGAAGTCAAAGAAGCAATCTGTTGTTGCTCAATCAACTATTGAAGTTGAATATATTGCAGCTTCCAAAGGAGGAAATCAAGCTGTCTGGCTAAGAAAAATTCTCGTTGATTTGAAATTGGAGCAAAAGAATGCAACTGTGATGTTTTGTGACAGCAAAGCCGCCATTGCTATCATAAAAAATCTAGTGCTTCATGATAGAACGAAGCATTTCAAATTCAAGTTTCACTCAGTAAGGTAGTGCAAAACGAAGATGAAATTGATCTACAATTTTGCTCATCCAAAGAGCAAACTGTTGATGTACTCACCAAGGTTCTGCCAAAACACAAGTTTGATGTTCTGTGTGAACAACTTGGAATGCAAAGACTTAGCTCCATGGGGGAGTGTTGAGATAGTTTATTAAGGCCCTACTTATCTTCTTATCTCTTACAATCTAGCCACTAGGTAGAAAGAGTGTAAGGCTTTGTACCCACTTGCCCACTTGCTTAGCAGGTGGATGTTTGTTTCCCACTTGTTGGTAGTTAAAACTTGTAAGACCCAGAGTCTTTAAATGCTGCAATATGATGAAATAAAATTTAGCAAGCTATTATAAAAAACTCTCTCCTCTCTTTAATTACGTTTTCTCTATTCTTTGCATTCTTGCTCTTAGTCTAACACACAAAATTCCTACCGGCACTGCATGTTTGCCCCTGCAAGTAACTAAACAATTTAAACTACTGCAGACATCCGTCACTAAGCGAGTAAAAGGTAGCTTATTGATCACAATATACTTAAAAATACCTTCTATTGTTCTTGTCGACTCAGCCCCATTACACCAAGATCAATCCGTTCTAACATCTCAAGGTCTATAACTGCCTAAAGAAAATTGGATCTCATCAGTTGGGTGATATGGCTTGCATTGTTTAAGGAAATGTGTAAAGCAAGTACTAGTTACGTTCTACCATCAATATTGTCATACGCAACAAAACGCTTGCAAAATCCTTCAATTCAACTTGTGCCTCTATCATCTCTTTCTTTCTTATCGTCTTTATTTACTTCATTTATGAGAATACACATTTCTTGAAATGCTTCAAACCTCACACCCTTTGTGAGGAAGATCTTTCTAGTGTAGCTCTGAAGCTTTTTTTGCACCAATTATGCTTTTGTCTTTCTGTAGGACAAGGATTTGCAAGGAGGTATTGAAGAGTTTGATTGTGTGAGTTGAGCTTTTGTTAGTGGTTGGAGGTGAAGCTGATATCATAGGACAATGTGATGCTATTACAAAATACACATTTGCTCTCAGATTCTGTAAAATCAACAAAGCTAAGTGAAAATCACATTAACTTGTAAAATAAGATTTCAGGAGCCAAAACTATGAAAGAGAAATGCTATCATTAGTGGTTCTTTATTTTTAACTGCAGTCCGCCTCTTACATTGGGTCTTCTAATGGAAAAATTGTCTTCAATGTGGGTACATGTAAGTGCAAGTAGTCTAGCTTGCTAGTGTTTACAAAGGAGTAGGGATGGATTCGGGTCGGGCCACCCGGCCCGCTACTGTGCAGGGCCGGGCCGGTTCTCGGGTCCGGGTCGGGCCTAGGCCCGGTGGGGGGGTGAGTCCGGGCTCGGGTCTTACATTTGGCGAACCAGCCCGGCCGGGTCGGGCCCGGGCCCTGGTCCGGGCCGAATTGTTTTTTTTTTTTTTTCATTTTTTGGGGTCCAGACCCGGTGGCTACCCGGTCCGGTCCCGGGTCCACCAATTCTGAACTGCCGGCCCGCCCGGGCCTAGGCCCGACCAGGACCCGGCCCGGGTCCATCACTGCAAATAAGAAGCAAAATAGGCACTCAAATGAAGTTGAAATTGGATCCAATCAACTAGGTGGTGTTGAACTTCCCACAAAATTGAAGGCATTTATCAACGCTTTGTTATCAACAACGACCTCAGAATTTTTCAAAAGGACACCGTATTTTTTATGCCCCGTTGTCCAGGTTATGTCTGAGACAATAACCAGAACAATATGACCAAGAGTGTCCAACAATGAAATTATCAAGTCAGGTATGGGGGAATGAGATCACCAGCATGCACTATGCGTCTATGCACCATGCAAGCAGTTAACTTGAAATTCAAATTTCCAAATCCATAACATTAACAGTTTTTAAACAACTACAATCAATTAACAAGTCCAAAGGAAAATAAAATTAGTCAAGAAGAAATAACCCAACGTGCAGAGTTACATACAAAAAAGAAGGAAGTTAATAGAATTACTGAATTAGCAAATAGCACATCCTGTAAAGCTCTTTGATTACACAAAAAAAAGGAAGAGGCAGTGTAATTTCAATGAGAATAGATGCTCAGAAAGGATGTTGCCCACCTCACAAATAATGCAAAATACTGAGGAAAAAGAGAAAGTGAGAATTCAGAAAATAAGCAATAATGATACATGGAGGCTTATAACCTGATAGAAGGGGTTCCCTCGTGATTATGAAGACTAAAAAACAACTATAAATAATGTCTTTAGTTTTTCTTCTATTTTTTTTTTTATAAAAGTGGGGAAATAAGTAGAGAAGTGTATGTTAGTTGCTAGAAAAGAAGATGGTATAATGGTAGTCAACACATGGACAGATCTGGACTATACAGCTCTTGCCTTCCTGTGATGGAGGGTTGGAGCCGCAGTCTTCACCTATTGGTTGCTTCGGATTTGCACCTCGCTAGAACCAAAGAGTGAAAGACCTGACCCAATTAACTTCGTAAGTTAATAGATTAACTAAAAATACTTAAAAACTGTGTTGGTCCGGTTTAACAGAGAAACAGTCTAGAGGGGGTGAATAGATTGTTCTGGTTTTTCAAGAACCGGTTTAACAAAGAAACAGTCTCAAAACCTAAGTTTTGCAGGATCATTAAAATCTAATAACAATTTATTCCTAACAAACTGGTCATACTGATTACCCATTTTGTAAAGTGTAGGGTCAGGTCTGACCCTTGCATTATGAGAGGCTGAACTGCTCTGCTCCATATATTTATAATTAGAAAGGGGAACTTATCATAACTCACCTCAAACCAGTATCCGCCCTCACCAACTATTCCATTACCCGTCTGCTCGCCCCTAACTACAACAAGTTGCTCAGATCCGGAACCAACTGTGTCACACTAATACTGAAATTATAGAGTAACACTTATAAATCATCAGCCTTCAAAACATAATTGGAGTATTTATATCTATGGATAATGCTGAAAATGGTGTGGGCCAAGTTACTTCCGCCAGCTGATTGGTCACATGCTTTAATAACTATAACAACATGGACAGGTAGTGGCGCGGGGGAGAAGTCATATAAAACATTTTATAATAAAAATAATCATTGGAATGATTTATTACAATGTACTGATAATTGATAACTTGTAATTTTCACTATCTAGACGTCTTAATTGAAAAGTAACTTAAAGAATACTGTTTTAAAACCAAAGAAACAAAAGTAGAACTTTAAGCATAAGGCAATTGCATAAGAGAGGATGACTATCGCATACTATGGAAGAAGCATGACGAGGAATCACTGTACATATGGCTTGCTGTCCCAAGCCTCCCTTGCTTCAAGCAAGTATGGACAGTATCTCTTTGCCAAAATCTCGACTTGTTCGGCAAACGGTTTGTTTTCATGGTTACCAATGTGACGAACCATCTGCTTCCAACGCTTCAGAGTTACTTCACCAGACCTGTGCTCAAGAATGTTGTCCCAGTCCACATTTTCTATACAGCTTCCATCCAATTCATAGAGAGCACCCACCAGTCTGTAATCATCAGAATCTGTCCACTTGCCTTGGGCAACCAAAGGTGATGTTAAGTGGTGGTACCATTTGTCACAACACCTTGTGTTATTTCGTGTGGCCAACTTGTCACTTATTGCGATCCAACAGATGTTGTCACGCAACATACCATGTCTGGACTTCTTCTCCTCAGAGACCCTCAGTTGCAAATCGATATTCACTAAATCAAACAAAGTTTGGTACTCCTCTTGAGACCAACGGCCCCTCTTCAAATTGGGAAGCTTTATTCTTCTAAGCCATGCATTAAAGATGTGAGTTCTGTACTTTCCAAGTTCCTCAGCCATGTCTGCCCACCGATTCCCATGTTTTTCATGATACTTTTTTACGAATTCGTACTCTTCTTCGGTCCAAGGGATTTCGCTTTTACGAAACATTTTTTGAGCACGATTGTAAACAGCTCTGTAAGGTCGGCGAGGAAGGGCAGCCCCTATTTGTTTCCAACAGCCTTTCAGGTTTGGCAAGGATTTGCTATTTAGAACCATATTGAGCCCCTCATCACCCAATTCATGCATCTCTATGTACTTAGACACAGCTTCTTTGATGATCTCATCTTCTTCTTTTGAGAACCGCTTCCCTTCAACTAAATTGTCCACTTCCTTGTTTTTTTCCTTATTCTTTTCAGGAACATTTACAACCAGACAACCCTCCAACTCATCAGCAAGTTGCACTCTTTTGTTTTTTCTGGGGTTTGCATCTTGGGGATCACATCCGCCCAATTTCTCCTTGACATTGGCACAAACAGCATTACTTTTCCTTTTATTCTCTCTATTCTTCTTCTTCTTCTTCTTTGTGACCATGTCTTTACTATCTTCATTGCACTCATCTGTGAGTTTTACCTTCTTGCCGATTTTATTTTGCATCAGCTTAGTTGCAACTGAACGTGTGTTATCCTCACTGTCTAAACCAAAAGTATTTTTTATCCCATCTACATTGTGTTTAACACTTCTTTTTCTTTTCTTCATTTCCACTTGACTTGCACAACATCCACCACCCTCTTCACCCATTCTTCCGTCATTGTCTACTGAACCTTCCAAGACCTTCTTTGTCTTTTTCTTTTTCTTTTTATTTTCAAAAGCTTCAGTGGACTTTCTCCTCTCGATGAAACCTCCTTCCTCAAAAACTTTGTGCCCCTGCACTTTCTCATCCATTGCAATGTGATCCAAATGGATTATTTCTAAACCATTGTTTGTATTTTTCTCTTCTGTTTGCTTAAACTTTTTATGCCTCTTGCTTAATTGCTTGAGAAAAGTAGCTCCCTCATCTTCAACATCCATGCCTACACTAACAATAGTTGCTAAGAAGAGATTCACGCCATTTAGTCTTTAAATCCACGCAGTCTATTATCTATAACTCGTAGTTATTTCATAATTAAAATAACTAGGACAAAAACACATTACCATCATCATTGACTATATGGTGCAGTCTTTTCAAAGAACGAAAAATTGAAGTAAATTGTTGATCTTAAAGTCGCAAAATTGAAATCCCTAATCTTAGAAACGAGAACACCAACTTACAGGAGATCCAGAAAAAAATTAATCAACTGTTTGGAAATAAAACAAAAAATGAATGTAGAGCAAAGAATGAGTCTTACTGCAATTAAGTTCACGAATGAGCAGCCAGTTCGACGTCGTAATCGACGGAGATAGGCAGGTCGTCGACGGCAGGGATCGTTACGGGCTTTGCGTGAGAAACTTTCGAAAAATGACGAAATTGGGTTTAAAGCTTGGTGTCTAAGCAGGCCTCTAGAGTCTAGACCACTGCTCCATATTTGTTTGGACTTAAAACTTGGGAGTATTTTGATTGGTTGTGCTTTTTCAAAATGATTTTTTAAGAGTTTTTTAGAAAAGTGATTTATAGTAAAAGTATGTATTGTTTGAGAATAGAAGTGATTGTGATTAAAATGTAAAAGTAGGGATGACAATGGGCGGTTCGTGGACGATTTTACATATAACCGTACCCGTCACATTTGATAATTCTCCGCCTCATAATCACCCCATTACCCAAACCATATCCGCCCCAACGGGTAACGGGTATAACCGCGGGTACCCGCGGGTGATCACTTTATTATATGAGTCATTGATATTTTAATATAAAAATAATATTTTGTATTTTAAAGGGCGAAAAATGACATAACCTATATGAGTTTAGACTCAGATGCCACTTTTAAGTTTCGTATATCTACAAAACAAGAAAGAAGACAACATAAATTAATTTGAACCTAAAAATAATTAATCACTAAAAAATCTAATAATAATCAAACATGACTATTAAGAGCTATTATGAACTCTCATTAAACATTATACTCCCTCCGTCCTTGAAAATTGTTCCCTGTTTTCTTTTTGGGCCGTCCCAAAAAATTGTTCCTCTTTTGGAAAGTTTTTTGTGGCTACAATTCATTTACCTTTTTCTTACTCAACCACAACCATATATTTCCACTTTCTTAAACTCCGTTCCAAGTCAATGTGGGAACAATTTTCCGGGACGGAGGGAGTAGTTAGTACATCTATTATCCATATATACAATATGGATAAAAATAGAAAAATCGCATCTTCTATTACTTGCAGGACAAATAATAGATAAAAATATAACTAAAAATAAACGGGGCGTGTACGGGGCGAGTAATGGGGTAGACATGTATAAAACCGTAACCGCCCCGTTACCCGTAAAAACAAAACGGGTATTCCACGCCCCGTACCCGTTACCCAGTCAATGCGGTTTTCCCGGTTTCGACCGGGACGGTTCGGTACGGGTATCCATTGGATCGGTCACAATTGTCATCTCTATGTAAAAGTTGAAGTGTTTGGTAGAAAGTGATTATTGATGTAAAGTTTTATTAAAGTACAAAAATACCCTTGCATTAATAAGATCTATATTAATGAATATAATATAAGTATTTTTTTAAATCTTGTTCAGTCAACACCACCGACCGGTAGACTAAAGGAGTGTTTGGGGTTGCTTAAAAAAGCGTTTTTTAGATTTTGGCTTAAAAAAAGCTGAAAAGAGTGTTTCCAAATGACAGCTTCTGCTTAAATTAATCACTTAAAAGCTAAAAGCTGGAAGCAGGTAGCTAGAAGGGTGCTTTAAACTGCTTCTCACTTTTTCTATTACACAAAAAGTACTTATTTTACCAAACACTACCAACTTTTACTTTTTCAGATCACTTTTTTCTCAAACACTATCAATTTTTACTAATAATCACTTTTCCCAAAATCACTTTAAAAAATTATTTTTTTAAAGTTGAAGCAATTGCAAACACTCCCACTCCCTAATATGGGTGGCGGGCATTCTTCATTGCAGACAGGAGAGTTTCCAAACTTAAACCAAATTTGTGTTTCTAAAGACTGTAATTATTAGATCTATCACTCAGCAATATTAATGTATTATTTGGTTGTCCTAAAGACTGCAATACACATTGAATATGTGTAGCAAAACGTCTGTGTTGGTTCACCTCTAAAACCTAAACCCGATGGGGGAGACGGAGAGCTCGGAGAAGAAAGCTAGATTGGGAGATTGATGTGTCAGGAGGGTACTTTAGTATTTGAGCCGTATGTTTAGGGATAAAATTTATCCTCAAAGATATTTACCAAATAACTTAAAAGCAGATAAAAGCACCCCTAAGGTAACTTCCAGCTTTTAACTTAAAAGTGCTTAAATTAAGCAAAAGTTTTCATTTGCAAACATCTTTTTATGCTTTTTTAAGCTAAAAGTTCAGAAGCACTTAATTTAATCAAATGCAAACACTGCTTTAAATTAGGCAAGCGACACTTGATATGTCTGATTCCAACAACTTAACAAACAAACGCTTCTCTACTTTTGGCTTTAAAAATAATAAATGTTTTCAAATGATAATTTCTACATAAAAAACGTTTTTCAGATTTTGGCTGAAAAATGTTTTTTTATTTTTTCTATTACACAAAAAGCACATATTTGACCAAATACTACCATATTTTACTTTTCAAAATCATTTTTTTCTCAACCACTGTCAACTTTTACTATTAAACACTTTTTTCCAAAATCACTTCGCAAGTGTTTTCTTAAGAAAAAGTACTTTTTTAAGCAAAAACATTTGCAAACACTCCCACAGACCGAAATACTAAGGCTCCGTTTGCAATCACTTGTGTTTAATAAAAGCACTTTTTGAGAAAAAGTGATTAGTAGTAAAAGTTGATAGTGTTTGATAAATTATAGGCTAAAGGGTCAAATAGGCACTTGAACTGACTTAAAGTGTTCAATTAGCCCATTGTATAGGAGGTTCTGCCCGGCCGTCGCTAATTGGGGCGGTTCCCGGTGGAATTTTCATTAAGTCTAGTTTACCCATACCAAATTTCAGATAAAAATTCAACCGGGAAGGCAGTCAAATGATTTTTCAAAATATTCTGCGCTATTTAACTTCGCAGTTATCTTCAAAAAATCATTTGACTGCCTTCCCGGTTGAATTTTTAGCTGAAATTTGGTATGAGTAAAGTAGACCTAATGAAGAAGATTCTCAAAATATTTCATCAAAATATTCCACCGGGAACCGCCCCAATTGGCGACGGCCGGGCAGAACCTCCTATATAAGGGGCTAATTGAACATTTTAAGTCAGTTCAAGGGCCTATTTGGCCCTTTAGCCTAAATTATATAAGTGCTTTTTGTGTAATAGAAAAAGTAAAAAGTAGATTTTACACGAAAACCGAGAAAGTAAAAATTGGTAGTGTTTGATAAAATAAGAGTTTTTTTCTTTAAAAAAACCACAATCACTTATTTTAAGTGATTGGTGCAAATAGAGTCTTAGCCCAAATCTCTTGGTCAAAATCTAAATACTCTGACATCCTAGGTTCTATATACGGAATATAAATATAAATATATAATATATTTTGTACTAGTAATTCAAATTAAATGAGTGATTCATTACCAGGAAATAACTAGCCTTCACATGCGCTCTAAGATTTGAGGAGGCAATATTTTAAATAGAATACGATAGTATTAGTTATTGAAATTTCCAAGTGTGCTTTATACTATCTATATTTTACCACTCAAATATTATCTACAAAATAATGAATATCTTTGTGAGGATCAATCGCTTATCACGGATTCACGATACCAAAAGTTATAACCAGTAGCCAAAGGACAACTTTATGTCTTTGTACTTATGTAGCTGTCAAGCAAGACAAAATGATTGTACCGACAAATTGGCAGATTGTTGGCTTTGCAATTCCCCCAACACCTACCAGCATACAATTATGCAGTATGCTATATTGTCGGGGTGGAACCCATAACATGTCGTGATACCCATTGTGAGGATCAAGTGCGTTAGTGCGTATCACTACGCTAAAAGATATAAGGAGTGTTTGAAGTTGATTAAAAAAAACGCTTTTCAGCTTTTGGCTTAAAAAAAGGCGAAAAGAGTGTTTTCAAATGACAGCTTCTGCTTAAATTAATCACTTAAAAGCTAAAAGCCGGAAGCAGGTAGAATGGTGCTTTAAACTGCTTCTCACTTTTTCTATTACACAAAAGTACTTATTTTACCAAACACTACCAACTTTTACTTTTTCAGAATCACTTTTTTCTCAAACACTAACAACTTTTACTATTAATCACTTTTCCCAAAATCAATTTAAAAATCACTTTTTAAAGTTGAAGCAATTGCAAACACTCCTATAGTTGATAGCGATGAAGAGACTTTACTTTTTTTATTTGTGTAACATTCAAGCACAACAGATCGATTGCACCTGTAGATTTGCAGATTATTGGCACCACATTCCTTAAAATAAAAAGACATGTTCCTTCAACAGTTGATATTGAGGAATGTAGTCAAGAGAATGCTTAGCACTTCGAAATTTTGATTTGCAATTTTTAGCCTGCATTCCAATTATTTTCAAGACACGTATTGTATCACTTTTTCCCCTTAAATTTTATTGAAATATAACTAGTAACAAAATTATTAGTCATAGTCACTATTATTAGTAGTAACACGTATTACCATAAAAAAAGTAGTAACACGTATAGTACCACTACATAACTATGTTTGTATCTTCATAGTCACTGTGTCTTTACTTTAAACATATATTCTTCACTTAAGTATAGATCTAAAATCACATTTTGTCGACTACTCGTATTAGCTTGTCTACATGCATGTATATTGTTAAGTAACTTTCTTCCTCAATCCTAACCAATATTTTTCCAATGAGTTTCCAATTGAGCTAACAAATGAACATCCAGCTTCAATAGAATCAATACTAGCTACCCTTTTGTTAAGGCAATAAATTGTACGAACTTCCTAAGAAGAAGATAGTTTGAAACCAAATTTAATTTTTTCAAACATAAATCTATTTATATTATATTCCTTAGCTATATATAACCTTAGTTTAGAAAATCTAATCCATTTGGCCTAAAAGACGTGTAATGAGGTTGTAGGTCTTACATTGATGTTTATGTCACACTTTAGGGTAAAAGGTTTATCAATCTCTTCTTTGGAATTACTAGTGATTGCCTAGAATTCGAATATACGGAGTACAGAATTTTTATTTTGGAGAATGTAATAAATTAGCCTATATTATGATTAGATTTTAGTGCTTAGCATTGACGTTTATGTCTATTAGGGTATAGAATTTACCAATTTCTACTTTGGAACTATTGGTGATTGCTCGATAGGCGACAACTAGGTGGCAGAAACTTGAGATATATCGTGAGAATGTGTATTTTGAATTTTTGATCCTATTTGAAGACATTTCCTTGTATCAAATACAAGAGTATGACCAACAAGAATGTAATGCATGTAACCATACAGCCATACTACCGTTATTATAGCTTTTAATTTGGATTATATATTCCAAGATTGAACGCTTAATTTAATTTCCATATATGTAAATTTTGTCTTATTATTCTAATTGCAAAATTATCATACATGTAAGAGTTCATGATTTCATAGTCAAATATCAAAACTCACGTGACTATAATTTTGTGATGAATAAATAAATAAGAAGCTAAGTATATATTAGGGTATTTACTACAGTATCATTTATCATTTGCAATGAAGCCAAAGAGCTAGAATATATAATCTGTGGGAGAATTCCCTAAATAGGAGTAAAAATGTTTTGAAATTCCAAAATAGGAGTATCATGTTTTTTATTCCCTAAATAGGAGTAAATTTCTGCCAAGTTTGGCATTACAATGCTTTAAACACGGCATTTTTTCCCAAACTTGGCAGATTACTTCTATTCAGAGAATAAAAAAAATTATACTCCTATTTTGGAATTACAAACCGTTTTTACTCCTATTAAGGGTAATTTCTGATAATCTATAGATTGTAATCCATTAACTCAACCAATATACATAGTACTATGTACACATATATTACGTATTTAGGCTATTTAGCTAGTTTGAGTCACTTTCTAAAACACATGGATAAGGACCCATGAAGGCTCCCGAGTTTGCCACTATTTATGGCCCTGTTTGTATATGTATAACGGCTGATTGAGAAATGCGTTTCTCTTTTTGAACTACAAACCGTTGCTAAAAGTAGCGGATTGACATGGATCCGCTGAAAAACAAACAACCCTATATCTTTTATTTTGAGTTGGGCACACAACGTCGCGCGCATAAGAGGTATCTTGCTAATATGTTAAGAAATCTCTAATAGAAGTGGCATCCAACTTTTAGTAATATCATATTCAATATTGAGATTAAAGTAGAACCATTACCATTCTGTTATCAATTGGACCAACATATGGATCAATAAATAAACTGAGAAAATATGAGAAAATCAACATACTAGACTTATTAAGTGGAATATAAATTTGTAAACTGTACCTATATTATCTATGAAAAAAGGCCCGCAAAAAACTCAAAAATAAAATCACCGCACATAAAAAATGAAACACTATAAGGGACTCTAATTGGCTAATATAGAGCAGTCAAATTAAATAATCAATCAGGGTATTGAACAAGTGTTGCAACCAAAAATAGTCAAAAACTAATGCAGTGTTTGGTTCAAGGTGATATCTTATAGAGAGCGGAATCTCATGCCCGGAATGTGAGATATCTGTGTCTGGTTCGCGGGTTTGATTTTCTTTTGGGATTGTTACATTCCCAAAAGTGGAAAAGGTGATCACATTACCAGGCATGTCAAACCCACCAATGCCTTAGGTGTTGTAAGATTTCTGGTAGCTTATTAATTTTCTTCCCAAAAAAACCATGCTTCATTAATCGACATATCTAGGGGTGGACCGGGCCCGGTCCTATTCCGGTTTCGGGTTGGGTCTGACCGGGCTTGGCTTTTTTGGAATGTAGCCCGGGACCGGCCCGGCTGTTTACCGATACCGGTTCGGGCCGGTCTACCCGCCTGGGTAGCGGGCCGGGCCGGGTACGGTTTTTTTAATTCATGTTTAAAAATTAGTTCAAGAAGTGCTACATATAAAAAAAACTTAAAGTATATTTATTTGAGAAAAAAATACAATTAGTTCAAGAACTACAATTGAGAATCGAGAAAAAAAATTAAAACATGAAATACATTTTCTAATAAATAATAATTAATCGGAATCTTCGCCACCGTCGGTTGTTGTTTCCTCCATAAAGTGTTGAGTGGGGAGTGATGCTAAGTTCTTGAGTTCTACATTGGTCCTTCCACCAATCGTGGTAGCAAACAAGTATCTCAAGAGAGTTTGCGCTCAATCTCGTTCTATAATCCGTTAGCACATTGCCGTTCGCACTTAATTCTTGTACTACGGCAACTGCTGAAACCAACTTAATTCTTTTATCCTTCCATTACCTTAAAATGTCAAAGTCATCGTCTTCTTCATAATCAACAAGAAATATTAGATACACTGAAAGCTCCTTAACTGAGCTTTGTTCAACAACAGGAGTTCGTTGATTTACTTTTTTTTCATAAGATTGTCAAATGTAGATTTCAAAAATGATTTTTCTTTAAATGAAGATGTTTGTGTCCGGGGAGGGGGTGTGTTTCCATATTGTGCATAAACTCATTAAATAATTGATAAGTTTAATTTGTTAAGAAACAAATATTTAAAGGGCATTCAAGTAATTCACCAAATATGCAATATAAGATATCATTCAACCAAACAACTTAATGTGACATTCCCTTAATCGTAACCAAACACAAATAGGTTATTCATTAATCACATTCCCATCTATCTAACATATCCAGTAATCTAACATTCTCATGGTAATCTAACATTTCTTGAACCAAACATACCCTAAATATTAAGAGAGTTTGGTAATCCATATTTTCATTTTATCAACCTTTTCATATCAGTTAATATTTTATAAAATACGTAGTACGTATCAATTAAACTATTTCTATTATCAGGTTTTGTTAACTATTCTGATTGAGTTTGATAAAGTTAATGTATATGACCAACAACACTTCTATGTAAACCGATTGAGAAATAAATATTCATAAATCTATAAATAATAAAAGAGAATTTACCGAAAATAGGACTAAAAAGGTTTGGAAATTCCAAAATAGGACTGACATGTTTTTATTTCCAAAATAGGACTAATTACTGCCATGTTTTGGCAGTATCAGACTTCAAAAATGACAGTATTTTTCAAACTTGGCAGTAATTACTCCTATTTTGGGAATAACAAACCTGACAGTCCTATTTTGGAATTTTCAAACTGTTTTAGTCCTATTTCGGGAACTTTCCCATAATAAAAACGCTTATGGATGTGTTAGATACGTAGTATGTGTTATTCCGCATCAAACATTGTAAGAGGCCGGTAACTAAGAGGCCGTTTGGCAACACTGTTTTTCGGCTTATTAGGCTTCTCACCCTACTTTTTCACCAAACACGTAATTTTTGCTTTCGCGCGCTGAATTGTGTAATAAGCAGAAAAAGTAAGGTTGGAGTTACTTTTCTGGCTGTATTGGCTGAAGTTACTGTAGATGACCATTTTAGCAATTTTTACATATAATTTTTTCTTTATTTTATTAATAAAATATATTTTAATAAATAATTTTTTCTTAAATCAGCAGAATCAGCCAATGCAACCACTTCAGCCAGAACTTCATGCTACCAAATGGGCTCTAAATAAATTGTATATTAAAAATGTATCTACACAATATAAATCAAGCTCTACAGCCCTACATGAAAGAAGCAAGTCAATCCACTAAACTCTAATCAACAATTATAACATCCAAGGCCCCATTATGTAAGAGTACTCATATAGAAAACAACATTTTTAGACTATCCTAGTGATATGAAATCATCAAACTTCATATATACAAAAAAAATTGATGAGGTAAAAAATGGATAGTATAGGAACACCTCTCGAATAGAGCACACGGAGAGTAAAAAACAATCCTAATTTGAAGCACAACATAAATGTCATTGTTTAACTCTGGAAAAATCAACGGCAACTTGTGCGGGAACTAGAGCGAGAAGCTCCGATATTTCCTAGGGCGTAAGCCGCTAGGTCTCTTCTTCCGATTTCAATCGTTGTGATCGAAGATTGGCTTTCTTTCGATTTGCTCGAAGCTTTCATACCGAGACAGCAGGTGGTTGACGAGTGTCTGAGGGCTGAGTCGGGGTGGAGTAATCAGTGTCTACTGCTTCGGTTCAGCTGAGGACGAAGAACGGGAAGGGTCCGAGACGGAGGTAGTCAATAAAAGATATTGTCAACAATTATAGGAAGATGACTATTGGGGAGGCATAGAATGAACTAGATTTCGATGTCGAAGATGCAGGGGAAAAGGACGATTCTGAAGAGAAGTTGGGGTTCCCGATGGTTGGAGCAGTTTCTTCTAATATGAAAGTAAATTTTCTGGCGCTCCAAGAGATGCTGGCTTCAATTTGGCGGCCAGGCAAGGGAGTTACAATCAAGGAAATCGGAGAAAAAAGATATATGTTCACTGATAAGTCCGTATTTTGACACGTATTTGATGCGTGTTGAGATCGGCTTTTGATGA
Source organism: Cuscuta epithymum (assembly GCA_945859915.1). Taxonomy (NCBI): domain Eukaryota; kingdom Viridiplantae; phylum Streptophyta; class Magnoliopsida; order Solanales; family Convolvulaceae; genus Cuscuta; species Cuscuta epithymum. The sequence goes on along the minus strand of CAMAPF010000114.1, from coordinate 364,523 downwards.
TTTTCCTAGTTTTAAGGTGTTACAAGTCTCAATTTTAGCTCAAGTTATGTTTACCGGGCGTTGGTTCGAGTTTTGTGTTGTTTGTAGTCAAAATCAGGGAATTTGAGCCCGGTACCGGCACTTGAGGAAAAATCGGGATGATTTGAGAAGAATTTGAGAATGATTTGATAGCTTTGGAGGTCACCGGAAGATTCACGATGAAGATTTGAAGGAAAAAGAGCTCTAGGATTGGCTACGGGGTCAAAAGAAGATGAATGAAGCCTGAAAACGACGATCAGGATGACCTTCTGTCAATAGTTCAAGCATATCTCTTTGTAGAAACAACCAATGGACACGATTAAAGTTCCATATGAAAGCTAACGTCAAGGGCTACAAATGATATGAAGACACCTTTGCGAGAATCTGAGAGGAAGAAGGTGAAAACAGACGATGAAGTCAGATGATCTCTGCTGCGATTTCAGAATGACACCTTCCACCGTTTTGATCATATCTCTTGATTGGATGATTCAAATCACATTCGGCAAATTGGGGTGGATAGAGGACTTCATTATCTACAACTTTAATGAAGGAAGTTTTGTCAAATTCGGACTATAAAAACGCTGAAAAAACACAGACGCACGACCGCGCGTAGAAGTACGCACGATCGTGCGTAAGAGCGAAAACGACCGTGAAGCTACTGCCATGTACTCACGATCGTGCGTACCAGGCCACGCACGATCGTGCGTACACCCGAAACGCGGATTTCAGCCCCTTTTTAGTCCCAGTTCAGCCCAAACTCATCTGTTTTCTATAAATAAGACCTCCATACCCATATTTTGAGGTTACGAACATTACGGGGAGGCCTAGGGACGAATTTAACACCGTTTTTACGTTATTTTCTTCCAAGACCCTAGGATTATTTGTAAGTTCATCTTTTTAATTAAAGACAATTATTTCTATTCATCCCAATTCTGTTGATTCTTCAATTATGAATTGTGAGTAGTTTAATTAGGGATTTGGGATTGATGAAGGGGTTAATCATGATTGATGGCTAGATTTTTGTTAGTTTAATTGCATGAATGCCGTTTAATTTGTGTTTGAATAATTTAACTGATATCTTTTGTAACCTGGAACCGCGGCTAGGATTGCAATTGCTTGTAGAATAAATTAAGAGAGATCTAGTTCATTCTAGGATACATTCACACACACTTAATCGTTCGCTAAGAGATGAGTAACGATTAAGGGGCCGTAAGCTCGCTCGTTTTGACAATAATTTAGGATCTTGTCGCATGAGAGATCAGCCTGGTCCCCTAAATTATTGTACTCTACGCCGCGAGAGCAGTAAGAACTTAGTAATGATTAGCTAGGCTCAATTAAATTAAATTCATGTAATTAGGCTTGTTCTGCCAGAAATCTAGTTAACCCCGGAATCAATTCCTGTTCCCTTCGTCGTTAATTAGAAAGAAACCAATCTTTTTATTTAATCTCTCATTCGCATTAGTTTAATTTTTTATACCAATCATATCTCGCACGACGCATTTATTTTATTTATTTCTTTTAATCGCTGAATTTAATTAATTCTTGATTCCCTTTTGTCTGTCCCTGTGGAGACGATACTCATACTTACACCACTATATTACGATCTATTTTAAGTGCGAGAAAACACACATCATTCACTTATAACCATGTTTTAGATATGAATCGTGTGTTAGAGGACAGAAATTGGTTCTTTGAAAGGGATTTACTTTTCTTAAAAGTAGTTCAGCCAGATGACATTCCTGAAAAATTAAATATATTTGAGGCAGAGTTTTGAGTTCAGTTGCATAATGCCCCTCATAAGTTTAGAAATCTGAATTCTGCTAAGCAAATTGGAAATTTTATTGGCTCTTTCATCAAGTTTGATAACAACCAATATGGAGTTAAATGGAAATCTTATATGAGAATTAGAGTAAGCATGAATGTTAGGAAGCCCCTGAAGAAGGGTCTACTCCGAAGAAGGATGGCAAGGAACATTGGGTAGATTTCAAATATGAAAAACTACCTAATTTATGTTTCATGTGGGGGGTGATTGGGCACTCGGATAAGTTTTGTCCTCTTAGATATGAGGAAGGGATTGTTTTCGAAAAATCCTTTGAAGTTGAACTTAGGGCAAGTGAAGGAGTGAAGACTAGCCCTACAGGACCTAATAAGTGGCTAGTCCAAGATTCTTCAAGCTCCGGGGGAGTCGGACAACAGCGGGAGACTGATCTTCGGGACGAGCAGTCGGCTAAGACTTGTGCTAGCGTGTCAAAACAGGGGGCAGATTGTTATAACTTTGTTCCAGCTCAGGTCTCCAAGTTTTACACCCACAAAGGATGAATGACCACCACTAAAATCAACTAGGGGAGAAGGGGGCGTCAGCCAACGGTCAATTTCCGGCCAAAACGTCTAATGCTCCACCGAGGGGCTGTGAGGAGTGAAATTGGAGAAAGGGTTACGGCCACTTACAGGAAACAACGGAACTATTGGGCGGTCTAGGAACTAACGTCCAAGTCTTATTCGCTCTAAGTGACTCCATCTCACTTTTCATGGCGCAAAGCCATTTAGCGGACTCATTAGACTTAAGGGCCTCTCTATAGGTTCTAGGTTCGTTAAGCTCAAGGGTCTCAAACACAGAGAAAGCAAACATAGAAGTATCACACATATGGAAAACATAATCAGGCATACTATCAGCAGTTCTCCTAATTACTCTCCTACTTCTATCTCTAGCAAGTTGATAATCATGCAAATCATTCTCACTAGCATCCGCACTCTCATGATGCGATTCATTGTCATTTGAATGCACATGAGAATGCTCCACCTCACTCGAAGTGGTGGTAGTATCATGCTCAGAAGAATCAGAATCATGCAATTCAGAAGAATTAGAATCATGCAAAACAACATTATCATGATTAGCAAACAAAGGGCTAGCAGCATGTGGTATGGACTCCACCTCAACGGGTGTACTACTAGGATCAGACTCAGAATCAGGAACTGACTTAACCAGACAAGGAAACTCGGATTCATTGAAAACAACGTTTCTACTCACCACAACTTTGAAACCTACCTGGTTCCTATCCCAAACCCTATACCCCTTCACACCCTCGGGATAACCTAGGAAGACTCCTTTCTTAGACCTAGGATCCAACTTGTCACCTTGTTGGTGCACATACGCTGCACACCCAAACACTCTAAGATTAGACAAATCAAGGGGTTTGTTTGAAAAAACAGATTCAGGGCACTTCCCACCCAAGGGAACAGAAGGAGACCGGTTAATCAAGTAGACACCAGTGTTAACTGCTTCACCCCAAAACTTTTTAGACAAACCGGCGGTGGCAAGCATACTCCTAACCTTATCTAGAACAGTCCTATTCATCCTCTCGGCTATCCCATTTTGTTGGGGAGTATAAGGCACAGTTTTATGCCTTCTAATCCCACAATCAACACCCAGTTGATCCATATCCTTATTGCAAAACTCTAGACCATTATCTGTCCTAAGGGTTTTGACCTTCTTACCAGTTTAATTTTCTACAAGGTTTTTCCACTCCCTAAACTTCACAAAGACATCGGACTTATGCTCAAGGAGACGGACCCACACCTTCCTAGAAAAATCATCAATGATGGACAGAAAATATCTCTTACCCCCGTGGGTAGAGACACTAGCAGGACCCCACACATCAGCATGAACATACTCTAACACAGAGGTACACTTAGTAGGATTAGGATATGGGGAGGAGGGGAATGTAACCTTATGCTGCTTGCCTAACACACAAGATTCACAAAAGGGGATGAGGGACACAGAATCCTTACCAAAAAAACCAGATTTATGCAAAATCTCTAAACCCCTATTACTCATGTGTCCTAATCTATTATGCCACAAAACAGATTTATCAGAACTAACAACATGAGCAGAATCACAGAAAGGCTGAGCATGGCACACATACAAGTTATTCACCTTTTTTGCCTTAAACAAAACAAGGGAATTTTTCAAAACTTTCATGCACCCATTACCCCATTTACCCTCTAACCCACTACCCTCAAAAGCAGCAACAGAAAACAAGTTATGACGCAAATCAGGAACATGCCTCACATTTTTCATAGTAAACACAGTCCCATTATCAAACTTCAAGCATACATCACCCACCCCATGAATTTTGCATTTCTTATTATCAGCAAGAGACGCAAAACCATCATTGCAAGAATCATAAGAAGAAAACAGGGATCTAAAAGGTGTCATATGATAAGTACAACCAGAGTCAATCAACCACTCATTTTCAGTCATGCTACTCAACACAGAATTGGCAGAATCACAAATCATAAAAACTTCTTCATGCAAGTTATTATCATCTACCACATTAGCATGTTCAGACTTCTTCGGATGGGGACAATCCTTAATGAAGTGACTAGAATTACCACAATTATAGCACACTCTCTTCTTAGACTTACCTCTCTTCTTCCCCGGGTCATTGTTTTTGTTCTTATCGTTGTTGCCCTTCTTATGGTTTCTAGATCTACTCTTAGACCTACCCCTCACAAACAACGCTTCACCTGAGTCCCTAGACTGACTGTTACTACCCCTCGAGTGTCTAAGGTCTAACTCCTTACTCCTTAATCCATTAATGACTACATCCAACGAGATATCATCTCTACCATACTTTATGGCAGATTTGACGTCATTGTATGAGTCAGGGATGGCATTAAGTAACACTATGGGTGTGTAGTCATCTATGTGTTTATCACCGGCTTGCTTAATATTCTGAATAAGCTTGTTAAACACATCTAGGTTCTCATCTATGTCCTTAGACAGGTCAAGCCTAAATCTAAAGAACTTCTCAAGCAAAAACAATTTATCAGGCAAAGAAGTATCGGTATACGTCTTATCTAACTTGTCCCACAAAGCCTTTGCAGAATCTATAATACCCACCTTCCTGAGTACTGAATCAGAAAGGTTCAGGTATATAGAGGAACAAGCAGTTTCATTCATTTCATCGCGCTTAGCAGCATCCTCAGAGTCTAAATAGAGACCAGTCACTGCTCTATAGACTTTCTGTTGGATCAACACGCATTTGATTTTCTGTTTCCAGATATCAAAATCTGTCTTTCCGTTAAATGGAAGCATGCCATATTGATTGACAGCCATATTAACCGGAAAGCAAGCACAACACGCAAGAGAGTAAATAAAAAATTATCAAGCAAAGAACAGTACGAAGCAACTAGCACGAACAAGCCGAGACGACCAATGAACACAAAGCTCGGGTACAATCTCCTTATTCTTTCGTACCGTACGAAGCAACTAGCACGAACAAGCCGAGAAGACCAATGAACGCAAGGCTCAGGTACAATCTCCTTGTTCTTTCGTACAAGCAAGATAAAATTTTTATTTACTCAACAGACAGATAAATGATTAATTATAACCTATAGGGCTATCAATTGTACGAAGCAACTAGCACGAACAAGCCGAGAAGACCAATGAGCACAAAGCTCGGGTACAATCTCCTTGTTCTTTCGTACAAGCACAAATAGGCTAGAATTAAATCAACAAGCAAGGAAACGGGATTTAAAACTAATCCGGACAGAAATATTCCCAACTTCGGACAACAAGTATCCAAACAAATATTCTTAACCGGAGAGTTTATCCACGAATCAATCAACAGAAAAATCAAAATAAAAAAAATTCAACACGTGATTAAATTTAAACCGGAAGAAATATTCACAACTTTGGACAACGAGTATCCAAACAAAATATTCTTCACCGGAAAATTAATTCACGATTCAACAAGTAATCACAATTCAACTAACAATCAAATAATTGCAATTCAACTTGAAATTAAAATGAATGAACTACGAATAAAAATCACACAAAGGATTAGTAAACGTACCAGGGGGCGGACACAGCCGGCATCCAAGACCACGTAGGTCAGCAGCGGGCAGCGGGGAGCGGGGGGGAAAAATAAATCCGGTGGCACTCCGGTACACCAAGGATGTTAAACGCCAATTTACCTGAGCGGGGCCCGAGGTTGGGTTACCCGACTTACCGTAGGCAGCGTGGGCTGCTGTAGAGCACGGCGGCAATGGACTGGACTGGCGGCAGCAGACTGAACCGGCGGCAGCAGGTCTGGACCGGTGATGGCAGCAGCTTCTGGACTCCGGCAGAAGCTCTGGCTGGCTGGTTTGGCTCCTGGCAGACGGCGGCAGCACCCCTGGACCTCCCGGCTCTGATACCACTGTTATAACTTTGTTCCAGCTCAGGTCTCCAAGTTTTACACCCACAAAGGATGAATAACCACCACTAAAATCAACTAGGGGAGAAGGGGGCGTCAACCAACGGTCAATTTCCGGCCAAAACGTCTAATGCTCCACCGAGGGGCTGTGAGGAGTGAAATTGGGGAAAGGGTTACGGCCACCCTTCAATCGGCAGACAAAGGAAGGATTAAATAGGCGAGGCATATAATCAAACATGGTTGATAGCCGTTATATTTACTTGTGTTTAACATAAGTATTTATAAGTATTTGTTGAAGAAAGGAAGAGAAATCGGACAAATACCTTCAGAATGAGAGCTAGAGCATAAAACATTGCGATGAACGACTTTTTAGACCAAGAGAATGACGTTCTGCCCATAATTTGAGTATAACGTATTCTATAGAACTCGAAATCACTCGATTCGAGTTTCATTTGAATGCTAACTCAATAAGGAACAAATGTTATGAAGACGTCATGGCCAAAATATGAAAGGAACAAGACTCAATCAACCAACAAAGTCAGATGTTGCTGGTGGGATTTCAGGATGCATACCTCTCAGTGTTTTAGCCATAACGTTTGATTGGATGAATAAAATCACGTCATTCAAGTTTTGGTGGATAGAAGACTTCATTATCTACAACTTTGGTGAAGGAATCATGTCCAAATTCGTAGCGGAACATCCCCAAAATCCCGGGACAAAAACCGACACTTTTTGATCAATTTCGGAAGAAGAGAAAGGAAGCGCATTTTTGGGCGCTGCAACCGGCGCCGGTCAGCCTATAACCGGCGCCGGTTGGAAGGTTTTTTCGCACTTAACGAGCCTGTTTGCGACCGGGGCCGGTTCTAGACTGACCGGGGCCGGTTGGGACGATTTCAGCTCAAACAAAAGGTCGTGCAAGAGGATTTTTTATGGGAAAACTTCACCTTCCTCATCTCTTGATCAAATATTGCTCCATACCTGATTGTTGGGCTCGAATAGACTAAAAGATGTCATTCTTTAGCCTATATAAAGCCTTCAATTCATCAAGCAAACACATTCCATTCCATAGATTAATTCTTAGTCTTTATACTTTGTTTTTGCTATTTTTCTTCAAGTTCTTGAGGAGGAAACTTCAACCTCCGAAACCATTGGTGTTTAGGTATTATTTCCTTTGTAATTTCATGTTCCATTACATTTCAATATTGTATTGTGATTAATATGAGCATTAGAGGCTAATTTCTTAGCTAAGGCTAGGGATGAACTTCTATGCCCACTAGGTGTTTGATAAAAGTTCTAAACCAATAAATTGTGATTTATCCTTTACATTTTGATTGTTTATGACTATGGTGTACAACATAGAAGTATGTTAAACTTAGTTTATGCTTGCAATTAACGTTGAGGTCTAAACTATGAACATTAAAGGATAAACATAGATATTACCGAGAATAGAAATATATCCGGTATTATATGATACGGGTGTGATGTCTTGATATTCAACGGGGTTTTCGGTAGATGAATGTAAGCCGTAACGGGACTTACACGTAACGAAAACCACGCTCTCGCTGCCTTAACCGGAGTTGAGAATATATTAGCGACATCGTATTCATAATTATTGGAGAAGAACTATTATTAAATAACTATTAAAGCATTTAGGTGAATCCCGATTGCCTTAGTAATTCTCATTCTTGTTTAAACCAATCTCAAAGAGCAAAGTTCCTAAAAAAATATATCATTTACATTCTTTGCATTCAATACTCGACTTTATAATATCAACCATTTCCCTGTGGATCGACCCGGTATTTACCGGTATTTTATTACTACATCGGCACTTGTATACTTGCAAGTTTAGCCCGATCAAGTTTTTGGCGCCGTTGCCGGGGAAATACGGCTTGTTGTTATAAAGTCAATCAAACAAAACCATACACACTTTACATTTCACTTGTTCTTGTTGTTAAGTTTTTCAGAAAATTCCTTGTGTTTGTATGCTCTTAAGAAGTCAAGGGTCTAAGAACCTTGAAACTCTTGACCTTGAAATCGAAAGAACGTGCAAGCACATCTTCAAATACACCCGAAAGGCAAAAATGATGCCAACACTCAATGAAAGAAAGAGGCCCGTGGTTGCCGCCACTCCCTCATGTATTGTCCTAAGCGAGGCGGCTCGGGACTATGAAATGAAAAATAGCTACTTCAATGCTATGCCTCAATTTCATGGTCTTCCGGGGGAGAATCCACTTAACTTCATCACCGAGTTCTATGGATTCATCCAAGGAATCCCTAGGCATGGTCTCACCGAGGACGATCTCAAACTCAAAAGCTTTCCCTACACTTTGAAAGGGGCGGCAAGGATGTGGTTCTTGGAGCAAGCACCGGCGATTTTTACAACGTGGGAAGGTATCTATAATGCTTTCATTTCTAAGTATTACACACCCACTATGACTCAAGAGCTAAGGCAACGAATCTTCAACTTCAAACAACAAGTTGGAGAACTATTTCAAGACGCATGGAGGCGCTTCAAAGCCTTGTTGAAGGAATGCCCTCATCACCGCATTCCTCTTGATCTTCAAATTGATACATTCTACAATGGTTTGAACTCTTCATGCCAAGCCATTGTAGATAACCGTGCGGAGGGCTATATTGGCAACAAAACTGAAACGGAAGCTTTGAGAATCCTTGAATCCATTGCTTCAAATCCTCAACTACAAGGAGGAGATGTAAAATTGGCCGGTGTGAGCGAGGTGTCTATAGCTCATGAGTTAGACAAGCGGTTTGCTGATTTTCAAGAAGCCATGCACAAAGATCTTCAAGCTTCTATTCACACGGCTCTACAAGCCGTGATTGGAGGGGCCAACAAGGTGGATAACATGGAGAGCATAGCACAACCGGAAGGTAATTCATCTCAAACTCTTGAAGAGGTGAATTTTATGAATTCATATGGGAATAGGGGGAACCAAGGAGGCAATAACTACCCCAACAATCAACAAAGGTGGAACCAAGGTAACTCTTGGAAACCACAAGAGGGGCCTCATAATCCTCCTCCTAATCCTCCATCCGGGTTTTCACAAGGGCAAACAATGGAGGAGATGATGAAAACCCTCACCCAAAATATTGTGGCTAGTGTAAAAGCCCAAAATGAGGAGAACTTTAGTAGAGTGGAGGCATCCATTGGGAATCTCCATTCACAATTCACAAAGCTTGATCTCCGGTTTGAAGATCAAAACCGGAAAATTCATCAACGCATGGACAACATTGAACAATACACCAAGTCATCTATTCACAACTTGGAGGTACAAATTGGGCAAATTGCTCAAGGAAAAAGCACAAGAGAGCAGGGGCGGTTTCCCACCACAACGGAAATCAATCATCGGGAGAGCGTGATGGCCATTACCACAAGAAGTGGGAGACAAATGGAGGACCCCAAGATGTCGGAAAGGAGAAAGACGCAGGAGGAACAAGAAGATGTTGCACATACACCGCTCCCACCTATCATGGCTCAATATGTTCCTCACATCCCTTACCCACAAAAATTGAAGAAGAAAGGAGATGATAAGAAATACAAGAAATTTCTTGATATTTTCAAGAAATTAAGCATCAACATACCTTTTGCGGAGGCCATTGCGGAGATCCCATCTTATGCAAAATTTCTTAAAGGTATCATCTCCAACAAAAAGAGGTTAGAAGAATTCACAACTGTGGCACTAACGGAGGAATGTAGTGCCATTATTCAAAACAAACTTCCCCCAAAACTAAAAGATCCCGGAAGCTTCACTATTCCATGCTCTATCGGAAAAATCGGGGAGGTAAGGTCTCTTTGTGACCTTGGTGCTAGCATAAATCTTATGCCTTACTCCCTATTTAAAAAGCTAAGTGTGGGGGAACTCCAACCAACAACGGTTGCTTTGCAATTAGCGGATAGAACAATCCGCTATCCGATAGGCATCATGGAGGATGTCCTTGTCAAAGTTGGAAAATTCTACTTCCCAGTAGATTTTCTTGTTTTGGACATGGAAGAGATGGAAGTTCCCGTCATCCTTGGGAGATCTTTTTTGGCCACCTCCGCAGCCGTCATTGATGTGCAAGCAGGCACCGTAAAGCTAAGAGTGGGAGGAGACGATGAAACATTCAATGTATGGAAAACACAATCCATACCAACTCAAAACATGGAGGTCAACACAAATCCTTCCATCCCTCCAACACACCACGGGAATGAAAAGAATGGACGGACAACTCCATGGCCTCCCCACGATCTCAAAAAGGTAACGTTGGTCAAACGTCTTCAGGAGCCCAATCACACGTGAGAGGTACGTTGCGTCCGGCCTATGACGTTAAACTGAGCGCTAATTGGGAGGCAACCCAACAAATTCAATTATAAATAAATATGTTTAGTTAAATACATATTCATATTTATTTATAATTGAAACCCAAAAAAAAAAAAACAAAAAAAAAACAAAAAAAAACAAAAAGAAAACAAAAAAAAAAAAAAGCATCATCTAAACTCAAGTATCATGCATCTCCTACTCTCACAAGACGGCTCATTCCGCTATTGAAGATTTCATCCTCCAATGTACATTGAGGACAATGTATCTCAAGTGTGGGGGGTGCATTTCATGGTTAGTTAAACAAATTTTGTGTGCAAAAACAATTTTTTTTTAGGAAGGTAAAATTTTCATATTTCTCTTTTTAATGGGTATTTGGTTGAGAAAGTTTTTTTTTAATTATTTACAAAAACCTATCATTTTTTTTTAGACTACTCTTTACTCTTGAAAATTTTTCCAAAAAAAAATAAATTCTTGTGACTAGAAAGCATCTCCTTCCTTCATTTCCAAAAATGGTCAAATACTACATTCAAGCACCATTTTGGAACACAAAACCCACTCTCACACCTCATCAAATAAATTGGCATCATCAAATGACTTTCAGTAAATACTAGTTGAAGACCTTTTCAAATGAGTTTGAAAAAAAAAAGAAAAAAAAAGAAAAAAAAAGAAGAAGAAAAAAAACTCATGGTCTCATCTAGGAAGTTCAATTGATTCATACAACTTAAAAGTCAAAAACACCAAAAAGCCATCCCACTCACCCAAAAAAAAAACCATAGTCACAAATCATTCCTTTATTTTCAAGAGTATAAGTAGTTTTCTAAATCTAAATGATACTTTTTGTGTTTGATTAAAAAATGGTTTTTGGACCGAGAATGATAAAAGAGTTTATATGTCATTTTTTATCTCTCTTAAAAATTAAATTTTTTTTGTTCATATATTTTTGTTGAAACTAACCAAGGCATCCAAAGTTGAAGAAATTGCTTGAGGACAAGCAACGCTCAAGTGTGGGGGGATTTGATAGCCGTTATATTTACTTGTGTTTAACATAAGTATTTATAAGTATTTGTTGAAGAAAGGAAGAGAAATCGGACAAATACCTTCAGAATGAGAGCTAGAGCATAAAACATTGCGATGAACGACTTTTTAGACCAAGAGAATGACGTTCTGCCCATAATTTGAGTATAACGTATTCTATAGAACTCGAAATCACTCGATTCGAGTTTCATGTGAATGCTAACTCAATAAGGAACAAATGTTATGAAGACGTCATGGCCAAAATATGAAAGGAACAAGACTCAATCAACCAACAAAGTCAGATGTTGCTGGTGGGATTTCAGGATGCATACCTCTCTGTGTTTTAGCCATAACGTTTGATTGGATGAATAAAATCACGTCATTCAAGTTTTGATGGATAGAAGACTTCATTATCTACAACTTTGGTGAAGGAATCATGTCCAAATTCGTAGCGGAACATCCCCAAAATCCCGGGACAAAAACCGACACTTTTTGATCAATTTCGGAAGAAGAGAAAGGAAGCGCATTTTTGGGCGCTGCAACCGGCGCCGGTCAGCCTATAACCGGCGCCGGTTGGAAGGTTTTTTCGCACTTAACGAGCCTGTTTGCGACCGGGGCCGGTTCTAGACTGACCGGGGCCGGTTGGGACGATTTCAGCTCAAACAAAAGGTCGTGCAAGAGGATTTTTGATGGGAAAACTTCACCTTCCTCATCTCTTGATCAAATATTGCTCCATACCTGATTGTTGGGCTCGAATAGACTAAAAGATGTCATTCTTTAGCCTATATAAAGCCTTCAATTCATCAAGCAAACACATTCCATTCCATAGATTAATTCTTAGTCTTTATACTTTGTTTTTGCTATTTTTCTTCAAGTTCTTGAGGAGGAAACTTCAACCTCCGAAACCATTGGTGTTTAGGTATTATTTCCTTTGTAATTTCATGTTCCATTACATTTCAATATTGTATTGTGATTAATATGAGCATTAGAGGCTAATTTCTTAGCTAAGGCTAGGGATGAACTTCTATGCCCACTAGGTGTTTGATAAAAGTTCTAAACCAATAAATTGTGATTTATCCTTTACATTTTGATTGTTTATGACTATGGTGTACAACATAGAAGTATGTTAAACTTAGTTTATGCTTGCAATTAACGTTGAGGTCTAAACTATGAACATTAAAGGATAAACATAGATATTACCGAGAATAGAAATATATCCGGTATTATATGATACGGGTGTGATGTCTTGATATTCAACGGGGTTTTCGGTAGATGAATGTAAGCCGTAACGGGACTTACACGTAACGAAAACCACGCTCTCGCTGCCTTAACCGGAGTTGAGAATATATTAGCGACATCGTATTCATAATTATTGGAGAAGAACTATTATTAAATAACTATTAAAGCATTTAGGTGAATCCCGATTGCCTTAGTAATTCTCATTCTTGTTTAAACCAATCTCAAAGAGCAAAGTTCCTAAAAAAATATATCATTTACATTCTTTGCATTCAATACTCGACTTTATAATATCAACCATTTCCCTGTGGATCGACCCGGTATTTACCGGTATTTTATTACTACATCGGCACTTGTATACTTGCAAGTTTAGCCCGATCAATGGTAACACTTACCATGTGAGGAATTGCAGCTGCGTGAAAGAAGGAAGGCAGAAGAAACGGCTCACATGAGGGGATGCGATGCGGAAGTCTACAGACAAGGGCCGAGAACACCTTTGTGGGATTTGGGCTTAGGAAATAAACTGGGCCAATACCAACACATTCTCCACCTTATTGGACCTTAGTGGTGTAGAGCACAACGCTCTAAAATAACACAGATGACATGGACGAAAATCCAGGAGAGAATAAGCGTAGGATGATTTGGGAAGGCAATCTGAAAGGAGTCATAGAGGGCGAGGACATGGCGCTTGATGGATCAAAAAATGGGGAGGCGGCAGGTCAGACCCCCTAGATCCGCCAGTTTTGCATTGGGGGATTATGATCCGAAGTTCAAGTGCTGGTTTTTATTTTATTATCTGTTTTAAATTTTCCTGCAACAGTCTTTCATTTATGTTTTGTTTTTACTCTTTCGTTTGCTGTAAAACTCTCGCATTAGGTTTGGGGGTAGGAAGTTCTACGATTATCGTCGTTTGCTTTCATTTGCCCAAGTTAGATCTAGCGAGTTATATTGCTTTGTCAAATGTGATTAACTCAGAGTCTCGACCAAGAGTTGATTTTCCTGCTGAATGCTATTTTAATGATATAAGCACCTTACGATAATAAAAAAAACTCTGAAAAATAAACTCTTAATAAATTTTATTCTTGGAACTCTTAATAAATGTTATTCTTGGGACTGGTGGAGTGCTTAATACTCCCTCGTGTCAAGAAGAACTTACTTCATGGTTTTTAAAAAGTGAAACTTTTTATTTTGACTTTCTCATTGTGCCCCTAAAAAGTAGATAAAGTGTGGTGGGAGAAAGAAACAGGGTGTAAATTAGATAATAAATTAAGGATATAAGGGTAACTTTATATTAAAAAGTAGCCAAAAATAGAAATGTGAAATTTATTTTGGACTTATCCAAAAAGGAAAGTGTAAAGTTGTTTTGGGAATAGAGGGAGTTATAATCTAGGATTGAGATGGGCTCCTTCAAAACATTAACCACTACATCAAAATTTGAAAAGCAAACACTTATTACGCCTTTTTGAATGTACAAATAGGTCTCGTCCATGAGGGCAAAGTCAGGATTTCTCAATAAGGGAAAGCCCTCCACAACTTCTTGCTAAGACGCTTAGACCCGTTTGGTGTGATGTAAAGTGAACACTTTGCATGCAAAGTGTGGGGAAATAAATAGGTTACATCATTTGTGCAAAGTGTGGGGAAGTAAATAGGTTACACCGTTTGTTTTAATTATTTAATTTAAAAATTAACTCTGTAGGGCACTTTTTTAGGGTGGTAAACTACTTTACATTGCTCGTACTAATTATAAAATACGGAGTATGTCGAGTTCCATGTTTTTCAATCCAGCCGAAACCTAAAAAACAGGGGAGGGGATCATCCGGAACGTACATCATCAATCATCTTCTAGCTGCAGTATGTTGAGGTGCTTCTACGTACTTCTCTAATTAATTGATGTGTTATGTGTACTACATGAGATGATTTTGTGAATAGAAATTGAAAAAGATTATGACATGATGTTCCTCTGTTTCACAATTTTAATAACTAGTATGTGTACCCGTGCACTGCACGAGAAAATATGTTCGTAAAGTTTTTATTAAAATTGTCGGGAAAATGAATTGTACATGAATTCATCAATTAGTGTTTAAAAGAAAATTCAATCGACTATGGATAGAGCTGTCAAAATTAGTTGAAGTCCATAGGGCTGGCCCCTTTCATCTCATTTCACGGTGGGTTAGAGTTGTCATTCTTCAATCCTGTGAACTCACCGATTTCAATTCGTGGTGCAACTTGCACGGGTAGCAGGTTAAGTGAGTTGACCCATGTAGGTTGCGAGTCAACCAAAATGTAAACATCTAGTTTTTACTTTTATTATCTTCAATATGATGCTTTTCTACAATTCTACCCAAATAATTTCAAATATACTTATTAATTTACAACTCTTGTTGAACTATTATTTCTATATATAATAATTATTCAAATAAATTACTCTAACATTATTTCTATATATGTACCAGAACGTTAGATTTGAAAATTATATATTACGGAGTATATATAAGAGGTTGAGTTCAAATGAGAAGACACCTTAACGTGTAAAAAGTGAATTAGAATGAACAGAAATGTTAGATTTGAAAATTGTGCATCATTTGAAATAGAAATTTGTGCTATAATAAATTAAAAACGCTGTGATATTTTTGTAAAAAATCTACCTTTCTTATCCTTTCAAAGTCCGACTTATTTTAGCTATAAGTGTATTGTGCACCCCCATTAAAAATAATGTGCATTTTGAGATCATTAGGCAGTTAAATGATCCAAGCGATGAAATTGGGGAGTGCTAACCCATTTAACAACTTGAACATAAATTGTGAAGTATAAATAAATATGAGACAAAAAAATGAATCTTCCTTTAGAGATTGATCTGATAGACCTTGTGAATTATTAAATAGATATGTAACATCAAATTTGTCTCATTAAGATCGAGACATGTGCAGCTATTAAAAAAGAGTTTATCTAGCTAATGTTGAAATGAAAAGTATGGACTTAATGTAAGAATGATTTAGAACTACATATGCATTATACTATTCGGAGCTACACAAACTTAGTGAATGGAAGAAAAAGGATATGTCCGAGAAAATTAATGAGACGGGGATGTAATAATTATCATATTTTGAAAACAAATAAGAAACAATTTATAAAAACCCCGAATAAGGGAGAATCTCCAATAGTTGATGAGAAAAGAAATAGAAGTAATATTTTTATTTTAAGAGTGGCTAAAAATTGTTAATTATTTTTATTTTTGAGTATTTGGATCTTGTAATACCGGTGAGTGCAAAATTTTATCTAATTTTATATTGAACATTATAACAAATATATACACATATATTAATATAAAACATATCTATAATATTGGAATACATAAGAGTAGAGTTATAGAAGTTGAATAGTTTTTTCTTTAATTTATTGTTTTGCCACATGTCATTTTTTATACAAAGGATGTTGCCACATGTCAACAATTCCTCTAAAGAGTTCTTTAGGGGTTTGCTTTATTATATTATATAGATTATGTGGCTTATTATTTTAATATATACTACGTATTATTTATACATAGACGTGTGTGTACATATATACACACAAATATTCCGGTCAGGAATTTCCTGACAGGAGCCCCGTCCGGACTCCTCCATTTGGGGGGCCTTCCCGAGTTCCCGGTGCTATTTTTTGCTCAAATTTTTTGTGTATATTGTTCATCAAGTCTAGTTTATCCATACCAAATTTCAGCAAAAAATTCAATCAGGAAGGTCGTCAAATGATATTTTCAAGTTAACTGGTCCTGAAAATACACAAAAAATTTGAGCAAAAAATACCACCGGGAAGGCCCCCAAATGGAGGAGTCCGGGCGGGGCTTCTGTCCGGAATTTCCGGACAGGAATAGCTCTCTCTCTCTCTCTCTCTCTCTATATATATATATATATATATATATATATATATATATATATATATATATACTACCTCTGTCCCGTTGGAATGTTCCCACTTCCCTTTTTTGGATGTCCCAATGGAAAGTTCTCATTTCCCTAAATGGAAAGTTATCCTACATCAAAACAGTGTCAAACAGTGCAAAACAGTGTCAAACAGTGTCCAAACAGTGTCCAAACAGTAAAATTTACCCCCTGGTAAGTTTATTTCCTTAATATGTGTGTAGGTCAAACCGGGAACATTCCAACGGGACGGAGGGAGTATATATACTAGCGTTTGCTCACGCAAGACGCGAGAGCGTTTGTCCAATATGTTCTTTTTCCCATATGTTCTTTTTCTTAAATAACTATTATTACGTAGTGTATTACATGCGACATTGTTAGGAGCTTCCTTAAACAGTTAATGAAATATCATATACTTTTCATAAATTGCCAGATCAGTTATATCCATGTCTGCGAAGTATATATTGTGTAGAAAATATGTCCTATATTTTGAAAGTATGTGATTATATATACTCCGTATGATTTGGATGTATCTTGTTTTAATATACGAAATAGTTGTAAATGTAAGAAAAAGGGCACAAATATTACTTGTAGTCTTTTGAAATACAAAACTTGATTAGTTTTTTTAACAAAAATATGACTGACCTTTTGTTTGATTAATTCATTTTTTGCATTGTAATTTATATTCAATTTCTTCTTCATCCCACACTTGCCTAGCTTTCGTCACCAGAACTTCAATTGAAAGCAGCTTCCAGAAACCGCAGTTCAAACGTTTTGGCGTATTTGTTTGATTTTTTTTTAAATTCACAAAAAGAAGTTATCACAATTTTTTTTGGCAATTAAGAAGTTATCACATATTAATTGGTGACGGTAACATCATTTGTGACCGCTACCGTTACATCTGATATACTCTCTTCCACTACAAAAAAATTCGGTTGTAGTCACGGATTTAGTCACGGACCCTAGTTTAAAAAATCCGTGACTAACTTCTTTAGTCACGGATTTTGTCCGTGACTAAATCCGTGACTGTTTGGGCGTGACTAAATTTAGTCACGCCAAATAGTCCGTGACTAAATGTAGTCACGGATTAGTCACGGACTAGATCCGTGACTAATCTGTCACCGGAATAGCTACTCCGGCATTTTAGTCACGGCTAAGATCCGTGACTAATTTTTTTTATTGTAGTCACGGACACGTCCGTGACTAAATATTTTTTTTTTGAAAAAATGCGGCCAAATTAGTCACGGAAATATCCGTGACTAAGTTTTCAAATTTTGAAATTTTGAAAATTTTCAAATAACCGCGGTTCCTATTTTCAAATTTTTGAAATTTCGTATTAGTCAAGGTCATAAATCCGTGACTAAAATTTTTTAATAAAAAAAATAAATTTTAAATTTATAAAAGAATTCCGGACTAAAAACTTAGTCATGGACCAGATCCGTGACTAAGTTATTTGGTTTTAAAAAAAAAAGTTTTTTTGTTTTAAAAAAAAATTAAAAAATATGTTTCAAATATTAGAATAAAATTAACAGATTAGAATAAAAGTAATAAACAGACTACTAGAATACACATTTTATTTAACAAACAGACTGGAATAAAAGTAATAATAAACAGACTAGAATTATAGTATAAATAAACAATGTTCAATTTAAATTAAAAATGTATATCATTTACAAGCTCTTCCGGCCACCATTATGATAATATCTAGAATCATCATATAGATAATCTTCTTCGGTCTCGTTTTCTTCTCAGTTGCCTCCACATTGGCCTTCTCGGTTGCCACCGCGACTGCCTCCCCCGTGACTGCCTCCTCCTTGGCTGCCTCCTCCTTGACTGCCACCTATATGAGTTTTTTTTACTTTTTATAAGAAAGTTATAAAATTCATTTTAATTCATTTTTTAACTTTAATTCATTTTAATAAGGACATTAAAATTCATTTTTATAATGAAATCCTAGACTTTAAAAAATTCAGTTTTTGTATTAAAATTAGTTTTTATAAGGAAGTTATACAAATCATTTCAAAACTTACTAAACTTAAAAACAGATTTGGAGGCTTAAAAATTGTTTTAAACTTAAAAACTGTTTTAAACTTTATCCTTTTTTTGTATGAAAAACAGTTTATATAAACTGTTATACTTTTTTTTTATATAAAAATGAGTTTTTATACTTTATATAAATCAAATTTTATAATTTTTTTAAAAACAATTTTTTTGTATTTATTCGTATGCCATTTTAAAAAATCAGTATAAATCATATTTTAAACATTTTAATTGTTATAATTTCGAAAAAATAGCATAACATTTCAAAAAAATAGTTTAATATTTCAAAAACAGTTTTTCATACTCTAATTTAACTTTATTTTTATATCAACTTAATATAAAACAGTTTTTATTAAACTGTTTTTTCATTAAACGGAGTTTAATAAACAATTTTTATAAAACAGTTTAATAGAAAACAGTTTTTAGTAAACTGTTTTGTTATAATCAATATTTTCTATTTTATTTCAGAGTTTTTCAATAATATTTTGTGAACCAGTGTTTATTAATCTGTTTTAATAAAAGCAATTTTTGTTAAACTGTTTTTTAATTAAACAGTCTCTGACTCTCTAATAAATAGTTTTTTATTAAACAGTTTAATTAAAAAACAGTTTTTATTAAACAGTTTATATAGTTTTTAATAATATTTTGTTTAAACTGTTTAAAATTAACATGTTAAACTTTTTTGGAAGAATAACATGAGGGGATATTTTTTTAAATAATTCGGGAATAACAATTTGGCTAGATGATAAAATAATAATAATCCCTATAATGTCCAAAGAATTGTATTGAGCATGCTTCATTATAAGTCAAAAAAGGTTTGAATAATCATGCATGTGGTTTAAACAAAAACAAAATCATATTTAGGAATGCATATTAAACATATACTCAAAAAATATAGTCATGCATATTAAACATATAATAAACTATATCATATTAAACATGTATACAAACTAAAGAAATTTATAAACTAAATCATATTTCGAAATTTAATATTAAACATGTATTACTACACAAAACATGTATACAAAACTAAAGAATCATGCATAAAACAAATTGAGCATATAAACTAAACCATATTAAACATGTATTAATACCCAAAACCGAAAATTAATATACAAAGCTAAAGAATCATGCATAGAACAAATTGAAAATTTCGGAAATTATATAAAACTAAAAATCATGTATATAATCATGCATTTGAGTGTATTTCAACAAAAATAATGCGAACATACTTATAATAACATGCATTCATGGAATAAAAATCAAATACTAAAAATAAGAATGAAATAATTAAAATTTAGAACACATAATCTTGATGAAAAAGGTAAGAGGGACGGCGAAGATCGATGGAGCTAGGTACCGGAGAGCGGCGGCGGACGGTGGAGACTGACGGTGGAGAGTGGCGGCGGACGGTGGCGACGGACGGTGGAGGTCGAAGGGGTTGGCGGACAGAGAGAAGAAGTAAAGGGAGAGGGAGAGTTTTAGGATTTTGGAGAGTGTCGAATGAAAAATTCGCAAGTGTTAATTATATATATGGGCGTAGTCACGGAGTTAGTCACGGATATATCCGTGACTACACTGTCGTAGTTAATGTAGTCAAACACGCGGAAGACGAAGAGTCAGCGCCGTCATTGACTGGCATAGTCACGGTCAAATCCGTGACTACGGCCGTGACTAATTCAAATTTTTGAATTAGTCACGGCCGTAGTCACGGATTTGACCGTGACTATTTTTTCAAAAAAAAAATTTAAAAATTTCGAATTATTAAAAGTATATTTCTGAGCGCCGAAAATTAAATTTTTTTGTAGTCACGGTATTAGTCACGGATGTGTCCGTGACTAATTCCCCGGAATAAAATAACCCACGCCGGAAACGGGATCGGGGCTATCGGAGGATTTTAGTCACGGATCTGACCGTGACTAAGCTTAGTCACGGACATAGTCACGGTCAAATCCGTGACTAATTTTTTTTTTAAAATTCCGTGACTAGTCCGTGACTAGTCCGTGACAAACTAGTCACGGACCAAATCCGTGACTAAAATCCGTGACTAGAACGCTGTTTTTTTGTAGTGTTCGTCCCACTAAGATTTTTCCATCACTTTTTTCATTTCCTTTCTACTAAGATTGTCTTATACCAAATTTGTTAAAATTGTTAGATATTTTAGGAACAATCATTTAGATACTCGTATATGATATTTTATGAATTAAGTGTACAATCATTTATAAGTAGTATGATATTTTGTGTTATTATTTAAACAACTTAAAAAATGAAACAAAGGGGACGTACAAAACAACAAATTATAGTGAATCTCCATTAAATGCGAGTGGACGTTCGAGTTGCATGATCTGCCGTTAGTTTAGCTAACGGAGGTGCAGGCTATTTTTGACTATAAAAAAATTATGCACATTAATTTCATAAAAAAGTACCAGTATTAATGTGTACAAGAGAAGAGAAGGAAATAATGTAGGGGTACTAACCCCTATTCATAGTTATAATGTTTTTAGATTATACAATTAGGTATGTTTTTTACTCTCAATTTCAAATTTACGTGTGCTCTTGTTTTTTGAGTCAAACAATACATTTATCTTGCATGTATTTTAAAAATAGATTGCATATAATTATGTGTTTTTATTTTACATGCAAAATGATTATATCCCTACATTTTACATGCAATCACTTTATATGTAAAGTTTTAATGTGCAAACAACCAAACGCCCCCTTAGAGCAAACTAGAGGGTATTCTAAGCATGTATTGTGCGTCCCTAATAGGGTATTCAATAATACCTTTATGTAAAGCGATCGAGAAATATATATCCATAAATCTATAAATATATAGTAAAAACCCTGAAATAGCTAAAATTGCAACTTAGATATGTGCGACTTCGTATGAAATTGGGGTGTGATTTCACTTTCAAGTTACTGATTGGTGGGTTGTGGGTATAATAGAATGTACATGTTAGAATATATAACCCCCCCAATTACTTTATATTCAACAATCGAAGAAATTGAGTATCCATGCAGAGCTAGTTGTGAGAATAATGAGGAAGCCTACCGAATGGTAGCCCCACAAGTATTATTTATAATAAAAGAGTCAATGATACACTGAGATTCCTACTATAATTAGACAACCTAATTAATATTAATAAATACATTATTACACCTCCTCAAGCTGTGCAGGGGGGACAATGCGCAGATTGTCACGTAGAAAAGTAAAACACTGTGGAGATAAGCACTTGGTGAAAATGTCGGCCAATTGAAGCTGAGTAGGAACGAACTTGACTTGTAAATCACCATGAGCCACTCTTTCCCGAACAAAATGGTAATCAACATTAATATGTTTGCTACGAGCATGCTGAATAGGATTTGCAAACAGGTAAGAAGCAGACAGGATTAGCAATCAAGATGCCTAACTCGAACAAAATAGAACGAATGTGAAGAGTGTCTTGAACCGCATAAGCAATAGCACGATATTCTGCTGATAAGCACAATAATTACTTATGTTTTACATAAGTAATTATATTTATCTGTACAAAAATGTGAAGCGAAAACAGGTAAATATTCCCGAGTGAGCGGAAACATGAAATACGGCTTGGAGCAACAAAAATAGGGTCAAAAGTCAAAAGGGGTCGAAAATCGGCACTTCTGGATCAATTTTGGGCATCAAAAGAGGAAAAGAAGCTAAGTACAAAATTGGGCGCAGGAACCGGCGCCGGTCATCTCACATCCGGCGCCGGTCGTTGGGATTTTTTTCCCAAATCGGGCCTGTTTCCAACCAGCACAGAGCAACCAGTGCACTTTTTCATCCGACCGGCGCCGGACATGCTCCAACCGGCGCCGGTTATTCCGATTTTCTGCTAAAACAGTTCGACGTGCAGAAGATTTCTAATGGGAAAAACCCATCTTCCTCCATATCTGATCAAATATTGCTTCCATACCCGATTGTTAGGCTTGAATAGACTAAAAGATGCCTTTCTTTAGCCTATATAAAGCCCTTAATTCATCAAGCAATAACATTCCATTCCATAGATTAAATCATAGCTTTTATATTTTTGTTCTTGGTATTTTCTTCAAGTTCTTGAGGAGGAAACTTCAACCTCCAAAACCATTGGTGTTTAGGTATTATTTCCTTTGTAATTTCATGTTCCATTACATTTCATATTGTATTGTGATTAATATGACCATTAGAGGCTAATTTCTTAGCTAAGGCTAGGGATGAACCTCTATGCACACTAGGTGTTTGATAAAAGTTCTAAACCAATAAATTGTGATTTATCCTTTATATTTTGACTGTTTATGACTATGGTGTACAACATAGAAATATGTTAAATTTAGTTTATGCTTGCAATTAACGTTGAAGTCTAAACTATGAACATTAAAGGATATAAACATATATAGTACCGAGAATAGAAATATATCCGGTCTTATATGATACAGGTGTGATGTCTTGATATTCAACGGGGTTTTCGGTAGATGAATGTAAGCTGTAACGGGACTTACACGTAACGAAAACCACGCTCTCACTGCCTTAACCGGAGTTGAGAATATATTAGCGACATCGTATTCATGATTATTGGGGAAGAACTATTATTAAACAACTATTAAAGCATTTAGGTGAATCCTGATTGCCGTAGTAATTCTCATTCTTGTTTAAACCAATCTCAAAGAGCAAAGTTCCTGGAAAAAAATATATCATTTACATTCTTTGCATTCAATACTCGACTTTATAATATCAACCATTTCCCTGTGGATCGACCCGGTATTTACCGGTATTTTATTACTACATCGGCACTTGTATACTTGCAAGTTTAGCCCGATCATCTGCCTCGGTAGAAGATCGGGAAACAGTAGGTTGTTTCTTGGACTTCCAGGACACTAAATTCGGACAAAAAAAGATAGCAAAATCAGACGTGGATCTGCTGCTGTCTGGACACCCTCCCGAATCAGCATCTGAATAAGCCACGATAGTAGGTGCCACAGTACTCGGCTGAAGAAGTAAGCCAAAATCAGCCGTCCCTTGTAAGTACCTGAAAATTCGCTTAACAGCCAAAAAATGAGTAGTACGGGGAGCATGCATAAACTGGGAAACCAGGTGAACAGCGTAAGTAATATCAGGTCGAGTCATGGTTAAATACTGTAGTGCTCTTACCATACTCCTGAATTCAGTCGGATATGCTAATAGATTCCCATCAGTCAGAGAAAGCTTGGTACGAGTAGGAAGAGGAGTACGTACCTGTTTAAGAGTATGAAGATGAAAGCGTAGCAACAAATCCGACACATACTTATGTTGGGAAAGAAAAAGACCATGAGGAGTATGAAGAGCTTGAATCCCAAGGAAAAAATGTAAATCACCCAAATCTTTCATAGCAAAAGATTTATCAAGACGAGAAATAAAGGAATTAATGAAAGATGGGTTATTACCTGTAAGAATAATATCATCAACATAGAGAAGCAA
This sequence comes from Cuscuta epithymum, assembly GCA_945859915.1. Taxonomy (NCBI): domain Eukaryota; kingdom Viridiplantae; phylum Streptophyta; class Magnoliopsida; order Solanales; family Convolvulaceae; genus Cuscuta; species Cuscuta epithymum. Next base: position 340,333 of record CAMAPF010000114.1, on the reverse strand, counting down.
ATATATAGTATGCACACCATGGTTATAAATAAACAAGGAATTATCTGAACGACTACAAATAAAGCCATGCATCAACAAGACACTACTGAAACGGTAGAACCATGTGCGAGGTGCCTGTTGAAGCCCATAAATAGCCTTACGAAGACGACAAACATAATGAGGAAACTGAGGGTGAACAAAGCCAGGCGGTTGACGCATATAAACCTCCTCCGTTAGATGACCATGAAGAAAAGCATTTTTAACATCCAGCTGACGGATTTGCCAGCCAAATGAAACAGCTAAGGTGAGAACAAGACGAACTGTAGTAGGCCTAACAATAGGACTAAAAGTTTCTGAAAAATCCACACCTGCCTGCTGATTAAAACCTTGAGCAACCAGACGTGCCTTAAACCGCTCAACGAAACCATCGGAATTAAATTTAGTTTGAATTAACATAGACTTTGAATTAAGTTTACTTTGAATACTCAAACTGGAATTAAGTTTACTTTGAATTTAGTTTGAACCTCAAAATACTCGCATTATTTAAAGAACCTCCATCTTCAAATACATTCTCTTCAAATAAATATTCAAATTTATTTCTTATTATCTATCTTCATTCTTTATGCCATATAAAAATTGAATCTTGTATAGCATTTGAGCACACATTCAATTGTTTTTAATTTGTAACTTATCTAATATCTGTAGCATCTTGAATGACCACTTTTATGAAAAGTATTGTTATTAATATTGATCTAGTATGGAAATATACAATTCCCCAGTTTTATTTTTTTTTTACCCTAAATCCATGTCTTACAAACCATGATATAAATAAATAATAAATGAATAAGAAGTTAAAAACCATATTATTTACCCGGATGGATTTGTAATATTGTGATTAACATTTTCTTATTTAGGCATCTCATTCACCATATAAGGGGTGTTTGGAACTGATTCTGCTTCTGTTTCTTTTTTAAAGCAGAAGCAGAATCAGAATCAGTTTTCAGAAGCTGGTCTCACCCGGCTTCTAAAAAAACCTGATTCTATGTGCACACAGCAACTTTGGAGGGGCGCGGAGCATCTCCTTCTATTAATCATACCCATGCAGACACACGGGGGCAGTCGCAGAAGTATGAAGGAAACTGAATCCTCCAGATCCAGCCGAAGCCGCCACCGCCGTCGTCGAAGTTCGTATGACACGGATTCAGATTCCGCGTCTCCTGCAGCCTCAGAATTGGACTCTTCCAGCCGCGAGTCATCTCCATCCAGACGCAATCGAAATCGCAGTCGTAGCATTCGACACAGATTGAAGAATTCCAGTGATTCTGAGACGGAGGGAGATGATAGGTGGAAGAGTAAGAAGAGGAAAATCACGGATGAGCAGATTGCTGAGTATATGGCAAAGAAGGCTGAGAAAAAGTTGAAGAAGGCGGCGAAGAAACTGAACGCAAAACACAAACCTTTTGGGTACTCAAACGATTCAAATCTAAACGAGAAATTCATCTGGGAAAAGAAAATCTTCAGGGACATATCCAGAGGCGTTCCTCTCGAGTCATTCTCACTCAAAGCTGAAAAGGAAAGACAAAAAGAACGGATAGCGGAAATAGAGAAGGTGAAGAAGCGGAGAGAAGAGCGAGAGGTAGAAAAGGCTCAGCGTGAGGAGGAAATCGCCATGCTTGCCAGGGAGCGTGCTAGATCCGAGTTTCAAGATTGGGAGAAAAATGAAGAGGGATTCCACTTTGCCCAAAGCAAAACCAGGACAAAGATTCGAATCCAACAAGGGAGAATCAAGCCAATTGATGTTTTCACCAAGCAGCTCGATCCTTCTGATTATTTTGACATAGAAATCAACAAGCCCTACATGGTTTTCAAGGGTTTAACTATGAAGGAATTAGAAGAGCTTGAAGAGGACATCAAGCTACACCTTGACCTGGATAGGGCTACGGAAACACATACACAGTACTGGGAAGCACTTTTGGTGGTTTGCAATTGGGAATTGGACGAAGCAAGGAAAAAGGATGCCATGGATCGAGCCAGACTGCGTGGAGAGCATTTACCCCCAGAGTTGCGGGCTGAAGAGAGGGGTCTGCATTCTAGCATTGAAGCAGATGTGAAGCTCATCTTGCAGGGTAAGAGCTATGAAGAATTGGAAGCTCTCCAGTCTCAAATCGAGTCCCAGATGCGCTCTGGTACAGCTAAAGTCGTTGAGTATTGGGAAGCTGTTCTTAAGAGACTCCAGATTTTCAAGGCCAAGTCTTGCCTTAAAGAAATCCATGCCAAATTGTTGCGTAAATATCTGGAATTTCTTGAAAAGCCATCTTCTGAGAAGAAAGATGATGAAAATGATATGAACTTTATTAAGCCCGGCAATGAAGAAGAGGCGGATGACCATATTGAAAAGGAAGATAGAGCGGTTTCTGTAGAGCCTGTGCTGATTGAAGTAGATACTAAGGAAGATGTAAGAGTTGAAGAAGAAGAAGATGATATGTATGCTGGATCACATTCGCCTGTATTAATAAATTCTGACGAAAAGGAAGAAGCAATAGATCCTGAAGAAGACAAAGCCATGCTTGAAAAGAAGAGAATGTCAGTTCTGGAAGAACGTCGCCTTCAGGATATTGTTATTCCAAAACCAGAAGATAAAGTCTTTGAGAAGAAGGCATTGAAAGCCATGGGAGCTATGGAGGAAGGAGACACAATGTTTGGCTCTAACGACGAAGTTAATATTGATTCGCAGGTTTACTGGTGGCATGACAAGTACCGACCAAGAAAACCGAAGTACTTAAATCGGGTTCATACTGGATATGAATGGAACAAGTATAACCAGACTCACTATGATCATGACAACCCACCCCCAAAGATTGTGCAGGGATATAAGTTCAATATACTTTTTCCGGATCTAGTTGAGAAGTCAAAGGCCCCGACTTTTGTGATAGACAAGGATGGTGATAGTGTTGATACTTGCATCATAAGGTTTCATGCGGGCCCGCCGTATGAGGACATAGCTTTCCGGATCGTTAACAGAGAATGGGAATACTCTCACAAGAAAGGGTTTAAATGCAAATTCGACGGAGGGATTCTGCATTTGTATTTTAACTTCAAACGCCATAGATACCGTCGGTGAAGGGAATTCTTATATTTTGCTAGTGGCTTTATGCCTATGGATTTGTATTTGAAGCACTTTATGTCACTTTGGCCTTTGCTGCTGCTATTATTCATCACGTAAGCCTTATTTTTGAATCCGTTTCTCTAATATTTGGCACTTCTCTTCTTTTAGTTGTTTTAATCCTCCCCAGTTGGGTCAACCTGTGCGTTTAGAGGATCTGTCTGATTGAGCGTTTTAGAGGGGTTTGAAAAGGTTAATCTGTATCTTGATATGTATTTGAGATATTATAAAAATTAATAGTAAAATGTTAACATACTATCTGATCGTGTAGCATTTCATCATCTTTCTCCGTCTTTAGAATCATTCTATCAGGTTGACCCAACTGGGGAGATTTGCGGATATCTCGTTCTCCCATATTAAACGATCAATGAAAAGGGCGGCTAATGGTTTTGCACAAGTCGCGTGTTCCCTGTCTGATTGTCTGATTGTCATTTCTGGTTTTCGGTTCCTTTTTTGTTTATCTTGAATGTATTGAACAATGATTTTATTAATGCTAATTAATTTTATTCCTCTAAAAAAAGAATCATTCTATGTACCCAGATATAGACAAGTTTTTTAAAACTGAAAGCACTTCAACACCATTAATCCAACGACACCATTGAAAATGTGAACAAACTTTTTTTATGACTAATAAGTAATTTTGACATTCTTCCTGGATGAAAAGATTTTGCTTAGCAGTCCTTGCTTCAGGCTAGTAGCACTTGGTACTAGCGCTACTCAGTAATTTTCACTGAAGCAGTGCCACTGTCCCAGAGAGCAATGTCCTTATTTCCACTTGCTAATAAACTGTAAGTCTGTAAGGCTCCATTTGCTAGCTTTAATTTGCTTACTCTACTTATGGATAAGTTGCCATATTGTTGACCAAACGCATTTTCTTTTAGAAAATTCAGCAGACCTGCCATTTAAGCCCAAATAACCCTCACCAAATGGACTGTTAGTTCATCAAGTCTTGGTTCCTACCAACTTCTTCAGGTGTACAAAATATTATACTGATTGCTGGACAGAAACTGACTTTATGGGCCGGTCATTTTTTGCACCTCGGAGAGATCACGAAACATCATTATAATATTTTTTCCTCATACAAAGGGTGAGTGACTAATGCCAGAGAAGCCACTCCCTCTTTATTTGTTTTCATTGCCTAAGCTCATCTGATGCATACGTTTAACCGTTTGAATGAGGGGCATTCGGTGGAATTGTGGAAATAGAGGATTGAAGCCCGTGCCACCCGAAAAGGGAGTTTTTCCTTTAGACCACTCACATTTATGTGACTCGGTATGTTTGTATAAACCAGGCTAAAGGATCAAATAGGTACATGAACTAACATAAAGTGTTCAATTAGCCCCTTATATAGGAGGTTCTGCCCGGCCGTCACCAATTAGGGCGGTTCCCGGTGGAACTTTTTGATGAAATTTTTTGAGCATCTTCTTCTTTAAGTCTAGTTTACCCATACCAAATTTCAGTTAAAAATTCAACCGAGAAGGCAGTCAAATGATTTTTTGAAGATAACTGCGCAATTAAACAGCGCAATACATTTCGGAAAATCATTTGACTGCCTTCCCTATTTAATTTTTAGTTGAAACTTGATATGGGTAAACTAGACTTAATGAAGAAGACGTTAAAAAAAATTCATCAAAAAATTCCACCGGGAACCGCCCAATTGGCGACGGCCGGGCAGAACCTCCTATATAAGGGGCTAATTGAACATTTTAAGTTAGTTCATGTACCTATTTGACCCTTTAGCCTATAAACTATTGACAATTTTCTTTACATTTCTTTGCATTTCATCTGGACTTTGCTCATTTGGACTGATTTTTTGGGTTTGCTGATCTTGTTTGTTCATGTTAGGTCTACTTTGTTTTAGTTAACGTGTATGTTCTAGTTAATGTGTTATGTTTTGGTTTGATATTATGTGTATTTTATTAATCTATGAACTTAGATTTTTGAAGTGATGAATCTTTTTGTAAACTTTTAAAGTGATGAAATATTTCGTACTTTTTGGAGTATGTCACATTGTTTACATTATGGAGTATATAAATGACATTATTTTTCATGTTGCTTGACAGTGATTACTTCTACTTAGACAAAAAAACATACTACGGAGTATTATTATTTAGAATTCCAAAACATTTTTACTCATACTTTAGGAATCTTCTTTATTTCTAAAATCAGCTTACATTTATTATCCAAACGTTTTTCACTTAAAGGTGCCCCAATAGGTAAAGTTTCTGGATCCGTCCCTGGAAACCATGTAGAAACTTTGACCTCATACAACATGGTCTTATAGTTTTATTACCTTAAAATAGATAGGGAAAACTGTCAATTAAGTCCTCCTACTATGTCAAAAAAGTCAATTAAATCCTCGTACTTTAAAATTCGTCAATTAAATCCTCCAACTTTACAAATATGTTCAATTGAACTACTCCCTCTGTCCCCCTAACTTTGTCTCGTTTTACCTTTTTCGTCCGTCCCATTAAGTTTGTCCCATACCATATTAGGTAATATTTGAGTGGTTAGAATTCATTCGTACTTTATTTACACTTTATCAATTCAATACAAACCACACAATTCCACTTTTACTTAAAAACAACACCACACCCTTTTGTCCCAAACTTAGGGGGACGGAGGTAGTATTTTAGAGTTCACCTACCGGTTGTCCTGTAACCTGCAACTGTGGCGATCCAGGTTGCAGCCCACGTGGCATTTACATATTTTTCTTTAATTTTCTTTTTTTTTCTCTAGCCTTTCCTTTCCCATTCCCCTTTCCCTTTTTCCGGTTTCCTTCTTCCCCGTCTGTAGCAAAAGTCCATTACACAAGTTCTGCACGACTAATTTTTTGGGTGGATGGGTGGCTAGAAAGAAGCTAATATCGGACCATGACGACACTTTTGGAATCTCTGAAAAGGGGTATTCCACCGTTTTTACAGAAATGTGTTCCGCCTATCTTGCTGTTGCCGGAGAAGATGGATACACCAGACCCGAGCACCGCCGTCGAAATCACGCTTGCCTGGCCTATATATAAAAAACAAATAGAAAACAATTCCGCAATCGATTTCCATCCACCAGTCACCTGTATCGATGGAAACAGTTGATTCCACCGGCGAGATCGATCCAGTGAAGGCCGAACGTCAGCCCCCCCTCTCCGGCGGCAATAAAGGTCGAAGAGAATCCCCTCCCCGACAGCAACAACGCAAAAAAGAACAAGTTCTATTCCACTTCTGAGTTGCATCCGCCAATCGTTTGCACCGACGGAACCGGTTGACTCCACCGGTGAGATCGAATCGGTGACGGCCGAAGGACAATCCAACCGCCGCCGGCGGTAATAACGGCCAAAGAGAATGCTCCCCTCCCGCAGCAACGATGCATAAAAAGAAATCAAACATAAAAAGAAATCAAACAGGGAGAAATTTTCAGAGCATCAAGGAAGAAAGTGGACGCGGAAGAAAAAACAAGGAAAAAAAAGGGAAAAACTTATTCGCCATGGCTTGCCACGTGTATAAGTTACCGGACTACGGGATGGTTACCTTTAAAAAGGCTCAATTGAACTTTTTTGCAAAGTTGGAGGATTTATTTGAATGTTGTTTTTAAAGTAGTAGGATCTAATTGACTTTTTTGATATAGTAGGAGGGTTTATTTGGTAGTTTTCCCAAAAAGATATAAGTCTCATCCTTGTAGACCTCCGGCAACGATCAGCTAGTCGAGTAAGATGTGTTAAGTTAAAATTTGATACTACGTATAAAAAAAGGACACACCATCTTCCACACCCATTTACACATCAAGTGTATTTTGTTTGTGCACATAAATTAATGATTTTCATTTTAGTAAATGGAGTTGTCCGCGACTCCCAAAAAGTAAATTATCTGTGCACAAACAATTCGGGGTGATAGACAATTCCCTTTACTATATTGAAAATCAACCGTCTATGTATGAACAAAATACACTCAGTTTTGATTGCATTATGATACAAAGGATGTTTTCTTTTGAACTGAAATTTGCTGGTCTGGTCTGGTTAGGTCTGGTCTAGTAAACGTCTGGTCTCTGTGTATTTTATAACTACGAAAGTCAAATCTGATCTGATCTGGTCTGGTATGGTCTGAGACTGAAAACAGTTCAAAAAAAAAACATCCATAGTACTACGTATGAAATTTTCAGTTTTGATACTTCTAATCGAGATAAGGAACAAAAACAATCCTCGATGGTAACAACATAAAATGGGAAAGTTAATTTAATGACTATAAGGATGTTTTCTTTTGGACTGTTCCAACAGAACATCCTCGATGTTAACAACAAAACATCCATATTACTCTCTTAGTTCCAAGGCAATTTTTCTCGGTCTAAGAATGTTTTCTTTTGGACTGTTTTCAGTCCCAGACCAGACCAGACCAGACTTCCGTAGTTATAAAATACAAAGAGACCAGACGTTTACCAAACCAGACCAGACCAATTCAGACCAGACCAGACCAGACCAGACCAGACAAGATCAAGCAAGACCAAACCAGACCAACAAATTTTTGTCCAAAAGAAAACATCCTAACTTGACACATTTATTAAGTTACTGAGAATAATATATATATATATGTGTGTGTGTGTGTGTGTGTGTGTGTGTAGGAAACTTCATGTCAGGCCGGCCTGACGGGCTGCTCTGTCCGGCCGAGACCGTTTGTGCACCTTCCCGGTGGAATTTTTTGATGAATTTTTTTGAGCATGTTCCTCATCAAGTCTAGTTTGTCCATACCAAATTTCAGTTCAAAATTCGATCGGGAAGGCATTCAAATCATTTTTTGAAGTTGACTACGTTTTTATATATATATTTTGACGCAGTCAACTTCAAAAAATCATTTGAATGCCTTCCCGATCGAATTTTGAGCTGAAATTTGGTATGGACAAACTAGACTTGATGAGGAACATGCTCAAAAAATTTCATCAAAAAATTCCATCAAAAAATTCCACCGGGAAGGTGCCCAAACGGGCTCGGCCGGACGGAGCAGCCCGTTAGGCCGGCCTGATGAGAAGAGCACTATATATATATAATTGTGATTAAGTAAAAATATTAAATGAATGTCATCTACAAAAAAAGAATTCTAAAGAGGAAATGAGAAGATGTTTTGAGACATTCCAAAACCATAAGTGAGGATTTTTTTGGGACAAAGATAATATGATGTTTATATTAATAGGAAATACAGAGTGCATTTTTATATGGGGGATCGATAGTCATACTACTTTTAGTACTTCTAATAAAAGGAGGAATTTGACTTAGCATCACACTTTTTAGTTGATATTAAACTTTGCATTTCATTTTCAAAAAACTTTGACTTTGCATACCATTTCACTTACAAGTCAATGACTTTGCATCTCATTCAAAAAAAATCTTCACAAAATGTTATATGATCAGGTGCAAAACCAGTTTTTCAGAATGGGGTGCAAAATCCAATACAACAACAACATCCAAACCTTAGTCCCAAAAGATATTGGGTCGGCTAACATGAATCGATATATGATATCACCACCAAAAGGAAAAGAAAGAAAATAAAGATAAAAAATATAAGCTATTAGGAAAAAGATAATATAAAAGAAATGAATATACCTAAAAATGATAAAATAAAAGGATAAAAATAATGTTTATATATAAGGATAAAAGGATAAAAAAAAACAAGAAAAAATAGGGGAAAAGATAATACGAGATCACTTCGGACTCCCCTAACCCACGTCTGTTTGGGCCTTCCTATCCCTCTCTTCCTTGCCTCTTCCCCACACATCTCAACTCGTCTTACAGGTGCATCACTCGCTCTTCTACGCACATGACCAAACCACCGTAGGCGCGACTCCCGCATCTTGTCTTCAATGGGTGGTACTCTCACCCTGTGTCTGATTGTCTCATTTCTCACTTGGTCCTTCCTAGTAGCCCACACATCCAACGCAACATGCGCATCTTCACCACACCCATCTTTTGAATGTGACATTGTTTCACCGCCCAACACTCTACGCCATACAGTAATGCAGACCTAATTGTTGTCCTTTAAAACTCACCCTTTGGTCTAGTCGACATACCTATATCGCATAAAAATCCCGACACACTCTTCCACTTCATCCACCCTTTTCTCATTCTATATATGGGATACATCTCCATCTAACTCACCGTCCTTCTGAATTATGGAGCCTAAGTAACGGAACATATCGCTGACCGGTATCTCCTTACCATCTAGAATAATTCCGCTGCTACCACTGCTTCTACCTCCACCAAACTTACACTCCATGTACTCTGTCTTGCTCCGACTTAGTCTGTAATCCTTGTTCTCCAATGTTTCTCGCCATACTTCCAACTTTGTTTTAAGACCTGATTGCGTCTCATCAATCCATACAATATCGTCGGCAAACATCATGCACCACGGTATTTCGTCTTGAATTGACTTCGTAAGTTCATCCATGACAATGGCAAATAAGAAAGGGCTCAGAGCCGATCCTTGGTGCACTATGATAGTAATAGGGAACTCCGTAGTCCTATCTACATTAGTACGGACACTTGTAATACAATCGTCATACATATCCATGACGATGATCATACACTTGCGTGATATGTCTTTTCTAGTTAAGGCCCACCAAATAACTTCTCGAGATACCATATCATAAGCCTTTTCTAAGTCAATGAACACCAAATGAAGATCCTTGTGAGCGTCTCTATACTTCTCCATAAGTTGCCGAATAAGGTGGATGACCTTAGTTGTTGAGCGATCATGCATAAAACCGAATTGATTCTCTGAAATCTTCATAGTTCTTCGAAGTCTTTTCTCAATCACTCGCTCCCAAAGTTTCATGGTGTAACTCATAAGCTTAATCCCTCTATAGTTGACACATTTTTGTACATCACCTTTATTTTTGAATAAAGGGATAAGAGTACTCTTCATCCAACTCGTTGACATCTTGTTGTTTCTCCAAATCATGTTGAAGAAACTTGTTAACCACTCGACGCCTCTCTCCCCCAAACTTCTCCAAGCCTCGATCGGTATGCCATTTGGACCCACTGCTTTCTTCCGTCCCATCTTCCTCAAAGCCTCCATTTTTCCTTAATAATGAGGTGCAAAATCAAATTCGTAATAAAATAATGCAATTACTTTAGACATAATTTTTAAAATAAATTACATATCCAATCAAAATAGTTTATGTTTTTCTTAAATAGAAGTAATTCACTACCATCATGAAGATTTAATGCTATACTGTGGCACCATCATAGTCATACAGTCATACTTTAATATAAGACGTTTTATAATTGACAATATTTTTAAGGAAAAATTGAAAATAATAATTTTAATTATTGTCGGGTCCGCTAACAATAATTCCAACTATTGTTTATTTTTATATAATCCCAATTATATGGACCGTCCGATAATAATGTTCCTTGATCATATATTACCTGCTATAACAAATGAATTTTAAGTAGAAATTAAGCGTAAAAATTAAAAGATGAGATTATTTATATGAATTACTTGTTATATCTCTTCTCATCCACTTTAGAAACTACTGTGTATATGATTTATTTATAGCCGGTCACGTCGGACCATTATTGGCGGAAGAGGTCCATAAAGTTGGAATTATTCTGAAATAATTGATAATTGAGATTATTATGAGTGGATCGCCAATAGTTTTGAAATTTTTACTATCAATTTTTCGTATTTTTAAACATTACTTTGAAATATGGCATTGTTTTTATTAATATAATTTCTTTTAATTTTTCTTAATTCACTTGAGATAATTCATCTTGTGTTGAGATAATTTCTTTCTCACGCTAATCTCTGCGAGCGTGATGCTGCTTACTGCAAAACTGCAGAGTATTCCTCACAGGCTACCAGTCGTTCCTCCCGAAATCTTCGGAGCTGAACCGTTCACCCTTGTTGGCTCATCATCAAGTCAACTTCTTTTTTCCATTTCTCAATCCTCTTCCGGAATTCAACAATTCTTAGATATTCTAACATCATAACTGCCATAATTTATTTATTGCAATATCCCCTGTTCGATTGATCGTTTCATGGTTCCGGAATTGGAAATGGGTGTTGACGAAATCTTCGGAGAGTCCCGAGCGGTCAGTATCCCGACCAAGAGCGCGATCTACGTGTGGGGCTACAACAACGCCGGCCAAACGGGTCGGAAGGGTAAAGATACGAGCTTGCGGATCCCTAGGCCACTGCCGCCTGGCCTATTCGGCTGCCCCGCAGCTGGAGGGAATTCACGGTGGTTGGACATCGCTTGTGGCCGCGAGCACACAGCCGCAGTCGCCTCCGACGGCACCCTCTTTACGTGGGGTTTGGTTCCTTTATTCCATTTCCTTAACATATCATTTCACCATTTATCTAACTTTTATTTATAACCAATCGTGGAGCTATCAATTCTCAGTTGCTTCTAAAGCTAGCTCTTTTTCCATGATCAGAGTTTTGTTAATAAAACTAATTTATTGAAATGCTCGAATAATTTGTTTGTAATTACGGTTTATCCTTCAAAAAGAAAAATATTGAAAATGTTCCAACTAACATGTGGGAAAATTATGTAAAAGTAGTTCTTCTCAATATTTTTTACATATAATACCTGAATACCAAAATGTTTACTTATTTCTGAATTCAAACAGGGACGAATGAGTTTGGTCAGTTGGGTGATGGAACTGAAAGGAGTAGAAATTACCCTAGGAAAGTGAAGCAATTGCAGTCCGAATTTGTGTTATCTGTTTCCTGTGGAGCACACTGTACAGCTGCCATTGCAGAGCCTCGCGAGAACAATGATGGATCCAAGTCAACTAGGAGACTCTGGGTCTGGGGTCAAAACCAGGTCTTGTTTGTGGATTTTAGCGAGATCCGTTCATCTCTGTATTTCTTTCTCCCTTTCCATTCATACCAACTAACAGTTGTATATCATTCTTCTTTTATTTCAGGGCTCTAACCATCCCCGTCTATTTTGGGGTGCCTTTGCTCCTGATGTGGTATGGAATCTGTCTCCTGAAATATATGCCACTCCCCCGGTTCACAATAAGTGTTGGCTGTGTCATTACAGATGTTTTTTTTTTGTTTCACAATATGTGCTCTCTCAAAACACCAAGACAGTACATTACTACTATGTTATTCCATCTCCCCCCTTCTTGAAAATCCTTATGCTGAATTAAACTTTAGTGACAATTAGATGCCAATAAGGGGGAGTATGGTAAAATATTTCTCTATTTGATAACACAATAATATGTTTGATTTCTCTCAAAATGACACTCTTTGAGAATTGGAGGTAGTGTAATGTGCCAAGCCATTCTTATTCATTCAAAATATCCAGATTATTCGCCAAGTCTCATGTGGGGCAGTTCATGTTGTGGCTCTATCAGGAGATGGTGTACTGCAAGCATGGGGTAACTTCTGTCTTGTTTTTTTCTTTCCCCCGTTTTTGTGTAGTTTATCCTCTGTAGGTTATCTGACTAGATGAAACTCATTACTCAAGGTGTATAGTCTAACTTTAATTGTGGATTGGTTTTACAAGTTATGAGTTTAAACTAATTTAACCAGACAACTGGTAAAGGGAAAATATTAATTAGAACTCTTGCTGCTTGGGCAAAACCAGGCTATAATGAATATGGTCAGCTTGGGAGAGGTGTTACAAGTGAAGGCCTTCAAGGCCCTCGTGTGATTAGTGGATATGCTAGATTTCTCGATGAAGTCCCTGAGCTTGTGAAGATTACACAAGTGTCATGCGGGGAGTACCACTCTGCGGCCATATCCGAAGAAGGCGAGGTGTAAGTGCTCATAGGACCCTTTATTGATGAAAATAGGTTTAGTGATAAGCATAAGAAAGCTTTGGATATCTTCATGACACAAGAGGAGTCACATGGAAGTGTAGGAAACTAGTTGACCACCCTCTGACCACAATATAATGTCTAATCCAGTGACATACTGACATTTAAGTCATAATTTAAATGAGTAGTGTGTTGCTCATTTCTTGTTCTAATAGAGAGAAATAAAATGGAAGAAAAAGAAAAGACAGAAAGGTAAAAATAAAGTATTGGATGCAAATGGAATTTGGGCTTTATATATGATTAGGTAAAAGCCTGTATTCCACAGTAGATATCCTTTCTGGTGGAAAATCTTTTTCTCAATGCTGAGCTTTTCTCTATCGATCATAACAGCAAGGTTGTATGTATCTCTCAGATCTAGTTGGATATGAAATGAAACTATGAAAGTGCATTTTTGTGCAATCATCTTCTAGTTTCTATTTGAATTTCAACGTTCAAAGAGATTGCATATGAATAAGCCGCTTCCTTAATGTAGAGGCTAGATACTTACACTACTTACGTAGCAAGTTATAGAAATATTCCCACCGGGGGGCGTAGCTCACTTGGTAGGAAGAGAGTGCCACAAGGGAGAGGTTTCGGGCTCAACTCCAAGCAATGACTTGGGATGGAGCTCACTCTCTTTCCATCAATGTGTGATCAAAGCTTAACTTACATCCTCCCAGATTACAGTGCAGTCGGTTCTGGAGGCCCTCAGGGATGAGGTGTCATCCTTTTTTTTTTATATAGAAATATCAAATATCCCCATCGTTTTCTTCTGGCATTCTCATTTTCGTACCAATTAAATAGAATTTTGTTTGACCAAAGTACAGCTTTTTAGCTTGGCCGGATACATCTTTTAATAATCAGTAATCATACTTATAATAGCGTTATCCATAAATCTGGAGGTATTTTCTAGTGATAGACTTCACAGCTGTTTTATGAAGTTTGTTGATTTTTCAGCCGTAAAGAGATGACACGTATACCCAGATAGTGCTAGAATAACCCCTGTAACCCTTTGGTATCACTTTCCCCGTTTGCTTAGCATTATTTCTGAAATGCCACAGATACCAGAAGCCAACAAATAGTAGGCATTGAAAAATCCAGTGTTGTTGTGGACTCTGAATCCACCAATTGAGATCAAATAAAACTGGATTGAAGGGTTTTCTGATTTTGATACCAAATTTCCTTGCAAAGTGATCCCAAACTACCAAAGCATTTTTTTTCTCTTTCTGACAACAACTTTTTCGAGGCCACCTGAATGCCCAACACTTTTTTAGAACAGAGTCCATGGAATCAATCAATGCCAAAGGTTCCATGTAAGAATGAAATTTTAGGTGGAATTCTTGGGAAGCAGATCAACTCTAAAAATATTAAAGAAATGGATGATGAGAACATCTGGAGAAAACCAGAAATATACAATTCCCTGTTTTACCCACAAGCAAAAAAGGCATCATCCTTACCCTTGGTATTGGGAATATCCCTATTTATCCAGCAGGGTGGAAGGACAGAGTAGAGTTTTCATTATGTCCTAGGTCTCATTGATAGTATAGTCTTCATTTTTTCCTTCCATCTTGAAGGAGGATATAGTTGCTTAGTGGACCCTCCTGGCAGCAAGTGTCCAGGAAAAAATGCATTTTCCATTCACCAAGAGTCCAAAACTTGTTTTCATCCATACATATCTCCATCTGCTTGATCTTCTTCCACATAGTTGAACCTCAGGCTTTAAGTTTCACCAAAGACCGGTGTTTCCCTTTGCAATATTCCAGTTGCATGACTTGACTCTGTAGAGACTTCAGGTAATTATATTTCCATCAAAGAGTGCTCATGCAAATGTCGGTTAGGTCCTGCAAGAATGTAATCCTCAACCCTCTAGTCCTTTTAGCATTTAAAGCTTGTTTCAACCAGATCAATGAATTTTTCTCCCATTAGTCCTATCCACACTAAGGGAGTGTTTGCAACAGCTTCTGCTTTAAAAAAAGCACTTTTGGGGTGATTTGGAAAAAGTGATTAGTTGTAAAAGTTGATAGTGTTTGAGAAAAAAGTGATTTTGAAAAGTAAAAGTTGGTAGTGTTTGGTAAAATAAGTGCTTTTGGTGTATAAATAGGGGAAAAACACTTTTGACACGAAAGCCGAGAAAAGTAAAAAATTGGTAGTGTTTGGTAAATAAGTGCTTTTTAAAGCCAAAAGCTGAGAAGTGCTTTTTTTAAAGCTGTTGCAAACCAGCCCTAAAAGAGTTGCACAGTTTTTTCAAATAATTTAGTTGCACTCTTAGGAGGAGACAAAGCTTTGGAGGGTATAGATTCTCATAAATCAGCCAACGATTAAGTAAAAGGATTGAAAAAGCGATCCTTCAACTAAATTTATCATATGTAACTTATACTCCGTATTATTTGTATATGCCTCTATTTTGGCAAATTACATGAAAAAATGTTTTTTTTAATCAAAGAGGACTCAATCTTGGTGGAAAAGAATCAAAACAAGATTCTGTTTTTGGGGCGGATTAGCTTCTTTGATTTTTCATTAGGTGCATGTTTTGTGTTCAAGTTTAGCAGCATGATATTCGTGCAGGAATTTGTAGTTTGGTAGCCCCCGCTTAGCACCAAACATTTTGTCACAATGTTACTCTCAATTTCTCATGCCATGGATTACAAGTTTTTTTTCCTACATAACAGTATCGCAATCCAGAAAGCTTATAACTTGCTGTTGGTAGAAGTACTTAGTTTTCTCGAAGTCCTATTTATGCAGACGATAGTAGCGCTTTATATCTACCAACTTATTTTCTTTATTTGCTGAATGTTTTCATACATATCTTCTTCTTGAAATGGTTTAATATAATGTCACAGCTACACTTGGGGACTAGGAAATGTGGGACAGCTAGGGCATTGTTCTCTCCAATCAGGTGATAAGGAACTTCTACCTAGACGTGTGGTCTCCCTTGATGGTGTATTTATCAAGGACATTTCATGCGGTGGTGTCCATACATGTGCTCTGACCACTAAAGGGGCTCTCTATACATGGGGTGGAGGTCAAGCTGGACAATTGGGCCTTGGGCCCGTTTCGGGATTTTTCTCTTGCAAATTCGATGAGTCAGACATGATGCTTAGGAATATACCCATTCTGGTTATACCGGCTGGCGTGCAACTTGTTGCTTGTGGCCATTCTCACACATTAGTTTTCACCAAGGAAGGAAGAATCCATGGATGGGGTTATAATAGCTATGGTCAAGCTGCTAATGAGAAATCGACATATGCTTGGTATCCCTCGCCAGTTGATTGGTATGACCCGCTTAAGGATCTATCTGGATGGAAGGTTTTGGAGGGGCAGAGTTCAGAGGACTTAGACTATATCGATATATATATATATATATATATATATATATATATATATATATATATATATATATACACACACACACACACACACACACACTTGAAATTTTACAAAATTTGAAAGATGAACGTAGTAGGTTTTTGAGCCTCATATATTTTCAGAAATATACTATTTTTCAAGATATAGTCTATGCCTTTCAACACATTCCCGTTTTAACCCCTCTCCAAACAGGTCTGAAAGCTATTTGCTTTAAATGTTAGATATGTATTGATTAAATTATTCTAAAATTAAGCATTGTCATAGGTGTGTTGGAGAAGTCAGGAAACTGGCAGCTGGTGGGGGTCATTCTGCAGTATTGACGGATGCATGTTCATTGAAGGAGTTATGCGAGTTTCGTCTTGCTGAAAGCGTGAATCTTGCCAATGCATATGAAATTGAGGATGTTGCATCAAGAACAGGGTCTGATGCACTCGCTCGCCTTTGCGAAAGATTAAGGTATTGGTTTAATGGTAGCATGTACCCGTTGACTCTATGAGCATACTGTCGAGTGCTTTTATTTCATGCTCGCAACATTTAGGGCCCGTTTGGAACTTAGAAATGGCTAGGAATAGAAATAACAACATCCAAGTCCTATTCCCGAAAGATTTTGGGGTCGGCTAGCATGAATCAATCTATGATAATGGAGCCGAAAAGAAAATTAGAAAAATAAAAAGATATAAACAAGATAAAAACATCATCATTACCCTAGTGCCGCAATGGCTTCCACCTACTGTGGGGTAACGGGGGTTGGATGTACACAACCTTACCCCTGTACTTTTAGAGACTATATCTGGATTACCCATGACAGCGTAAAAAATTGCATAATTTGATTGCTGCTTCATAACAAAGAAGCGCAAACAATTAAGTGAACCATTTTGCTTTATTCTATCATATTCTCAAGCCAAAAATAGTATTTTTGCTCCATTGGAAATGGTGAAAAAAGATAGAAATAACACAAAGATGAAAAAGGCAAGATAAAAGAAAACAAAAATATAAAAGATAAAATTAAAAAGAAAGATAAAGATAAAAAGATAAAAGTAAAAGAAAAAAAGAAAATAGAGAAATTGAGATTAATCACCCAGACGAATATGCGCCCTCTATTTTGCTCTATCCAAAACCATACTCTCATCCATACCTAGAAGAAGCATATAACTAATCCAGGTCTGGTTGAGTGTTCCTCTCCCTCTCCTCCCTGCCTATTGGCTAGGAATAGAAAATAAGGCGGAAATTGGAAGTAAAGTATTTTCTTAGGAAATAAAATATTGCTTTAAACTCCATATTTTGGACATTTATTCAAACTCATTTTGTTTATATTTCATTATTTCTATTACATATAGACTAAAAGCTAAATATATGTAATTATAAAAAAAAGAATTTGATTTCCCTTCATATTCTTCTCTAGGTAAAACCAAAGATAAAAAAACATCTTCATTGGTATATTTTCCAACCATTTTGAGTTCCAAACATTGCCCTTCCAAGTCCATTTACTTGGGTAAAAATGCGTGCGTGTGTATACTGTATAATAAAGACCTTGTGTGGAAGAAACCTTTCATGTTAGATCTTTATACCATTTATATTCATTCACAAATGCACACTCATTTTTTGGCTTGAGAATATGATGGAATAAAGCAAAACGATTCACTGAATTGTCTGCGCTTCTTTGTTATGAAGCAGCAGTCAGTCCATGCAATTTTGGACGCGATTTTCCTTACGGGTCATCCGGAAACAGTCTCTCCGTGCTTTAGTACAGGAGTAAGACTGTGTACATCCGACCCCCCCTTATCCCACCGTAGGTGGGAGTCTTTGCGGCACTGGGGTAAATGAAAATGAAAATGAAATGATGACAAATGCACACTCAAGTAAAGGGTCAGGTGATGTTATGCATTTGACATACCTTAAGCATGGCTGTGAGAGCTATCCACTCATTTTCTTATTGAGGGTTAACCTGGCATTCCCTAAACCTTTCCTTTCTCATAAACTCGTATAGTCTTACAGTCTTACTCTTATACGATAGTAGTTGACTCTATGATCTCTATAAACTAACTGCAGTTCTCAACACTACCCCTTTGTCCTGTTTCTTATGGGGCAGTTAATATCTGTTTGCATGTTTTGATATGCAGGGAGCATATGCTTGATGGGGAAAATCATAGACTTAGCAGTGATGAGTTTGATGTATGAAGCCTAGACAATGTAGAAGTATTGTTTGTATAATTCTTGTATTTGCCATACTGGGGGGAGATTGATTCCAAATAACATAGACTGTCCTCCCTAGCTAAACAACCTTTTTTCTTAGCAGCTTATTAGCAGCTAATTCTTCAATAATAAAGCTCGAGAAATGTACTTGATAGCAGCTTTTTACTGGAGCATCAAGAGCTCTGAGTAAACATGTTCATTGTAAATATATTTAGTGCATTGCGTTACTCTTCTGTAATTGGAATTTGCTCTTACATTTTGCCTCCACTCCTATGAAAGCGGAGTTGATATCGGTTATATCCGGTTCCAATTCTCGGGGTCGGTTTCGCACCTGCTCTATTTTTTAATCACATCTTTTCTTAAAATCAGGAATATAATTGGTCCGATTCTATTCTGGGGCAACTGGTATAGACCTGCACTGGTTCTGGTTTGGAACAAAAAACGAGGGGATTTGGATCAGTTTTCTACCGGTTCCAAAACTCGTACAACTATTTTTGTGTCATTTTTCCTTATAATTTATACACGACAAGTTCCATATCAATCAAATACTAATTTCAATTTCATTAGTATGCGTGCCATTTCCAAAGCTGGCCGAACCAAGGTTCTCAAAGTTTATTAAAACCGATGAATTTTTCTGCTTACGCCTGTGTGGCTGTGTATGAGTCACTGTTATCTTCTGCTTAGGATATGGAATGCTGGTTTGATTTGATTTGAGACATTTTGAACATTTAAATTTAATTTAAATTTTAGTTTGTGTGCTTACACCCTCTACTCTAACTGACACACAACGCCCATTTGGTAATCCTGAAATCAGTTGAATACACTAAAACAGTTGAAATTCTAGTTAAAGTGGCTGAATTAACCAAATCTGTTGAATAATACGGAGTAGAAAACATGTTAAGAATTCAGTCAATTAAGCCTCTTGAGCTTGAATTTCATCAATTTTATCAGATTCGATCAATTCAAAAGTGCAACATGAACAGACAATCATTTTGAGTATATCGATCATAAAAGACTACCAAGAACGGGCAATAAGCGTTTCTCTAGTGACTGAATCGTATTTCAAGCTTGTGGGGAATAGTTTGAATGTTCCATACATCCATTGACACACTATACATCTACTTCGCAAATTGCAATAATCCACCTGAATGTCCCATACGTATGCCTATATGATATCGTATATTGCCCGTTCTACATACGCATGGGATATTCCACTACAGTACTACGTATGCCTTTATTGCGTATCTAGTTTATTTCCCTAATGATTTTACAAACACATAAGGCTAACTTTTGGTTAAAAAACGACATATTTATTACCTATTTGACTAATGTCCCATGCTTCCTTTGACAAACCATCCATTTCATTATGTTAGGAAAAACAACCATCTATTCTGCACGAATATAAGGTCTATCACTGTTGGGATTGATTAAGTCACCGTGATCTACATCCTCTAAAATGCCCTGTCGGATTGGGGCGTAGAAACCCTTGATGTTGGGGATTCAACCTCTTTAGTGAAAGGAAAAACAATCCTCTAAGCGGACATATATTATAACTACATACTCCGTAATAAGAAACATGTACTAGTATATTTCTTAAGGTATCTCTCATGCACATCGACCTCAACATTTATAAGTCACGTTTGCGGAGGTTGGTACACTCATATAATAATAATGTAAAATCTTTACATACAAAATATTATTGTGGTGCGTGATTTTTCCCATAGTCTATTTGTCTATATTATCCAATACTGTGGAATAAAATTACACTATCTCAACTCTCAAGGAGTTAATGACTTAACATTATTATTAAACATTAAGCACTTTCGGAAAAAACATTAAGCAGGAACATTAGTTAATTTAGAACTTTTTACGAGCAATTTACTGATGTTTTAATCCAATCCACTTTAATTTGAGTTTTTTAGGCATCACCTCCAAATAAAGTAGCTAGATCACAATTGATCCCGTCCGCTTTTTATCTTTTAAAAGTGATCTACTGCCATTTCATACGTGACTATATCAAACAAATTTCGTGATAGAAAAAATTGATAGAAAAAAGGTTATCAAACATCTGATCACCGATTCTATTAATTTAATTTAGTCTTCACTTTTTTGATAGAAAAAACATATTTCAACAATTATTCTGGCAAACCGCAAAGTCAAAACTAGTTTTAAAAACCTATATACTCCGTATATACCAATGGATGGGGAAAAATTTCTTATTTGATCATCAGATCACTCAAGAAAGGTCACTAAGACTTTTCAAATTACCAAACCTTTTGAAATTATCTCGCGTTTGATCCATTAGCATATTGTCGATGTAAACACTAATTTCATTCTCAAGGCTTATGCGTTCCACCCAACTAATGTACTAACAAAACTCAACTATATTAAGAAAATTTTAACCAATAGGGTTAATTAATTACATAAGCATGAGCATGAAGTTAATTTTACATTAGGACACAAGTGTTATTATATTTACTAGGGGTGGATTCGGTTCGGGAACCGAACCGAATGTGGGAAAACCGAAACCGAAACCGATTTTTCGGTTTACTAAATGTTTGAACCGAAACCGAACCAAATGTGATCGGTACCCAAAAAACGGTGTTAAGGTGACGGTTCATTGGTGACGGTTCAGGAATCAAGGTGACGGCTGCCGCAGAAACAGTGCACTTCTCGAGGCAAGGCCATCATTACACTCCTCATTCCTCCTCCTACTATACTAGGTTCAAACCCACCTTACGATCGATATAGTTGATTTTAAATTTTAAATTGTTACTAAATTAATTTTAACCTCCTCCTCCTCCTCCTACTATACTAGGTTCTAAGACTTTTGTAAATTAGGATAAGTAATTTTGTTTATTTATTACTCATCTAGATTAGAAAACATCCTTAAAGTCTAGATACCTAAATACTTGGATTAAAATAGGCTTAAAAGACTTAATTAAAGGGGAGAACAAACTAACAAAGTACAAACCTGTACTTTGGGACTTCGGAGCTACGGATTCTGATTTTACGGGTTGCACTTCTTGGAACACAAATGATTTTGTTTAGGAATTCAAAAATAATACTCCGCAATTGCTGCCTGTTTTACCTTCGTATTAGCCAAATCGGAAGTTATCAGCTTTTAGAATGAAGTTGAGCCGAAAGGTTTTATACCTATTGGGGACAATCTATTTCTTAATTGGAGCAAATGTGTGGGCTATGTTTTTTCCTAATAGTCTACGTGCAAAATTATGGAGGCGTAGACACCATACAACTCGTGGCAAATTTATAATTTTGGTGAAAATCATGATTTTTCTTAAATGACCATTTATACAATTATGATGAGCATCAAGCTTGTTTTATTAAGTATTAGGAGTTTAACAATGAACACTAGTGATCTCTGCTTCATTCATATCTTCTAATTCATTTTTTTTAATTTTTCCGTTAATAAAATTCTTTTATACGTTTATAATCAATTTCAATTAATTTCAATATGTGAACCTAATGTAGTATTATACGTTTGAAATGTGAAAAATTTTAAAATGAGTGTTGAAGTTTATTCCTTCAATCCTCGGGTCCAACACGTAAGCCCAAGAGTTTCGAGTGGAGTGTGTATGTGAATGAACTAGCCCAACAACAAATAAGATGGATCAAGAAACAATATGTAGCAAGTAAAAGATTAGGTATTATTAATCAGTTAATAACTCCCCAATACAATACGCTTGCTATGGCTCGTCGGCCGTTCGTCTTACAAGGCAGTAGAAGACCTGCGAGTAAGAGAAGTATAAGCTAGCTAGAGTGCTAAGAATAGTAAGTTGTCAACCCTTTACAATGAAATAAATGCTGCTATTTATACCACCAATGGGCAGTTGGCCATGCTGGCGTTGAGGGCTGTGTGTGGCCGGCGTTTCAACCACCAAATCCCCAACATTTAATGCGTTTCCTGCCAGAATCTTAGTTTCCTGCCTAACCTGTGGGGACGTGCGTCCAGCTGGGAAAGGAGGCCTGCTCCTGATGATATTGAAAAGGGTAATGGGCCATTCGTATCCTGGTCCTTGGAGGATTTGTCACTTGGATTGGGCTGGCTCCAGGCGTTAGTAGCTTCCGGAGGCGACGTTCGTCGCCGTTGTGACTGTCTGCGGGTTTGACCCACATGTCTTCGTGTGGACACTCATCAAGGTGGGCTGCCTCGTTGGGCTAGACGTTCGTCTGGACTGAGGGATGAGTGGGCCGACCCTTGTCTTGGGCCATTAACCCAACACAAGTCCCCCACTTCTGATGTTCTGAGCATGCGAGGGACATAAAGAAGTATATTGCTCCTTAAGGGTGGGACGCTCATATCACGAAGCTTATGTTTGCCGCATTCCCGGAGGTGGACGTTCCTCTCCATGGTGTCTCTTCATTGGTGGCGGTTCAGGAATCAAGGTGACGGCTGCCGCAGAAACGGTGCACTTCTCGAGGCAAGGCCATCATTACACTCCTCATTCCACGCGCGGCGCGTGCTTCTGGGATACGCTCCTTACCACGTGTCACTTAGCTACTGGTTTCATGAAGCGGTGCTTCCCTTATAAATACCAGAATTCCCCATATGTTTAGGGTTTCCGATTCTCGCTTTCTCGCTCTAGACTCTCCGCCGTTCTGCAATCCGCTCATCTACAAGCTTCCCGGCTCACGTCCGCTGATCTAAGGTATTGTTGGTTCTTATTTTCCCTTCTTCGTGATCCTTTTCTGATTCTTCCAATGACCTCCATGGAAATTTCATCGAGTTCCGGCTCGGGTTCCTCTTCCGGCTCTTCTTCTGGCTCTGAGTCCGGTTCCCGCTCTTCTGAGGGCGCCAGTACCTCTGGCCGCTCCGACTCCCCGTCCGTTGCAGGGACGATTATTCAAGATAATGCCCTTGACACCTCTACCTCTGCTAGTACCTCCTCGGCAGACGCAACCCAGGGTTATGCGGCCGCCCCTGGGGGAGATGGGGGCAATGCCCCCCAGGAGGGTGCGATCCAGATGGTCGTGGAGAATGTGGCCGCCGATAATGATTGCCCAACAGATTATGACTCAGGCAACGAGGCCGTTGATGGTTCCGATGTAGAAGTATTTGACCTGGGTCTCACGGTTGATGTGGAGCGTCACCTTTGCCCCATTAAGAATGCGATTGGACATGAGCAGTTCTTCTCGGACCCGGCTCTCAAGGAGCTTAGCATTTACTTCCCTGATCCGCTATGCTACAACCTTCGAGGCGCAACCCATGTGATGAGGAGATGCCCGGCAATGGTTATGGTGCATTTCGACTCAATCAGGGCTGGGCTACGATTCCCACTTAACCCTTTTTATATTGACTTTTTCCATTGTTTCCAAGTGGCCCCGACGCAGTTCATGCCCAACTCTTACCGCTTTATCTCTTCATTCCTAGTCCGCTGCAAGGCTGTTGGGGTCACTGCAACTTTAGAGTTGTTCCACTATTTCTTCTGACTTACGCCCCAAAATTCCGATGGGTATCTGAGCATAGCCGCCCGTCCTAAGCGAAAGCTCTTTGAGGGGGCGCCGAGGTCCATCCACGAATGGAAGAACAAGTATTTCTTCGTCCATTATTCAGATGCTCGTCTGCCCATTCACTGGAATGGATATCCTCCCAAAATTGGCTCTCCGAAGTTGTCCGACGAGCTGGAGGAGCCAGTTAAGAAGTTGAAGGATGGCGGAATCCAGGATGTGGAAGACCTCCTTACCTTCGAGAAGCTCGCCGAGGCGGGGATAGGTACCACCTGAATCTCTGGACTTCCCTTCCCCCTACATTTTAATAATAATTGAATAAAAAATTAAGGCATGTTAAAGAAAAAAATAAAGAAAAGAAAGAACTAAAAAAGAAAACAACTAAAGCATTGAAAATTGAAGCAACGAAAAACTGAAAAGTAAAGAAAGAAAGAGAAAAGCAACGAACAAAAAAAAAGAGAAAAAAAAAGTAAAGCCAACCAAGTAACCAACGGAAGGACTCTGGCGCGGAAGGAAGAGGGGCGACGGAAAAATATAAGCATCAACAACCATTAACCTAAAAATTGAGTCTAATTACAAAAAAAAACGGCTGTACCATGCTCTAGGTACAGCCGGTTGTACGTTATAAATTGCCGACCTAATTAGAGAGAAATGTAAGAAATCAAGACTATAATTCTCTGATATTGTGCCCATATTTAAACTTAATAGACACAAATCGTTCTTATTAGAACTCTACTTATATCTCGCGCTATAAATTTTAACAATCCGAGTTTTGGTCTAGAACTAGACTATTTACAACCCTACACATAATAACATGGCCGGCTCAATAAATTAGGAGACCCGGTGCGAGTCACAAAAAATAGGCCTTATATTAAATCAATACAATACCAAAAATCAACCTTAAGAAAACACAAAAAAAGTACAAACAATTGTCAGATTGAAAAATGATCACTTTTTCGAACTTGAACAAATAAAATTAGTAAAAAAATGTAAAATCGGAAATGAACGAATGGAAATAGGATAAGAAAAAGTGAATTTTATACCTTTGTTTGGATAACTGAATAGTTAGATCATTCGGGTAAATAAAGTAATCAACTATTTTAAAAATAATTATCATATATATATATACACTATATAGATTTTACAAAAAAATGGGCCTTATATTTTTGGAGGCCCTGTGCAAAGGCACGCTTTGCACACCCTCATCTACGGCCCTGCATAATAATGACATTAAATTTACCAGTTTGAAATATAATACTATATTGCCCCGAAATGAAGTTAAATTCATATTTACTATTTCCGCCTTCAACACAATTATATTTTAATACATGATTTTATGTACTGAAGTACTACGTATTATATATTAAAATACAAAATATAGCGGGATTGTCGGGCTTTGTCATGAACATGCTCATCTTTGTGCTAATTGTATCGTGATAAAATGAGTTCGACTGACATTTTGGCACAAATTTGAAAATGCTTCGTAAATCCATGCGAAAGCCATTACTTCCTAGGCTAGTGAAGTAGTGATATACCAGATAACCAACAAGTATGTCCCTTTTTGTAAGATATTAGATATGTACTAATCACATGGGCGCAATAAACCGACCTGCAAAAAAACAAAAGTGAACTAAAAAAACATGAATCAAATCGTTGTTCTGTTTTGGTTTTGGTTTTCACCTTTGAAAACCGAACCAAACTGATTAATAAATCGAATTATTCAAATTGTTGTTTTATATTAACCATCAAGTATTAACAATAATATTTTCCTTAGTTTTCAACTCCTAATCTACTAATAGTTTGTTCTAGAATTATTCTGATTATTTAAGGTATTAATATGTGATATTTATGGTTTAATTAAGTGAAATGCTTATATTTACACTTTAGTCTCTTACTATATACTACGTATAATGCTACTATATTTTTGCTATGTGTTGCATGATGATGACGATATTATTACTGTTGTTTATTATCACATAATATTTTATTTTTAAACTATTTTCAAAAATTAAGTACGAGTTATGAAAATTTAGAACATTCAGCATACCTTTGTCTAAAAAGAAAATTAATAAGTTTTTAAGTTATTACTATTAATGAAAACAATTTGAATAAAAAAATAAAAATGAATTGATGTATTATGTATACAACCTTTATAAATAAAAGTTTAACTTTCGACTAGGTACATATGTTTCATGTATTATAAACTTATGCATTTAATTACTTTAAAGAAACTTAAAGATATATGCACGATGTAATTTATTGTCTGGTGTCCATTTTGTTTCATCTCATATTTATATAAATTTTTGTATTATTTTTTCATTAATTATTGAATGATGCAAGTTTTTTTTTGTCTTGCAATAACAATATAATACTAGCCTCTGTATCATATTAGTTGCAACATTGCAATTTATACATTATTCATGTGCTCTACTTTGACTAAATTTTATTTATTAATGTTTGTGAATTATTATTTTTTTGAAAATATTTTTGAGTTCGTCTTATTACTAAGTTTCATAATCTAATTTTTTATTTTCTTACTAATACAGAATTAAATTTAATGATGGTCAAAGTTGTGCGTTTGTAAACGTAAAAAAGACATGTTGCATCTAAAAAGGAATCAGAAAGTATTTTTTAGTCAGTGGTTATTTTGTACAGAACCTCGATCAATAAACCAAATAAATCAAACTCTGATTTCAAATGTTGAAAGACAATCTAAACTGATTCGAATCAACTTTTTCTACGATTCATCATTTGTTGGATTTAAACTAAGGTGATTAATTAAGTTGAACCCCTAGTAAATAAGTCCATGTGAAACGTAAACATAGATTTTTTTAGAGGAAAACTAGCTTTTATTAATTCAATTTATCAAACTCCAAATGGAGTACAATATTATCAGGGGGAAAATCATAACTAATATAACTTCTAAACTAGCTTCGTTTGCAATATATGACTTCTAAACTAGCTTCGTTGCGAAGAGTGTGCCTAATATCTTCAATGACTGTATCAAAATAGGAGTCTCCCTCTCGATCGATAATACTTGTAACAACCAACAAAGAATCTGTCTCCAGTTTTACTCTTTCCCATCTTTGTTCTTTGATCCACGCGAGTGTTTCTCGGATTCTAATTAATAGCCTCAGAGATTGCCGCTGTCCAATTTGCTTGCATGGCGCGACAGCCCCCCCGTCAAGAATTCACCCTGATGATCTCTGGCTACCCACGCCCAAGCCCGTCTGCCTCTTCTTTAACTTTAACCCATCAATATTAACTTTAACCCATCCAACCGCCGGTTTTTTCCAGCTAGATGCCTGCTCCCTGGGCTGCTGAATTGCCCATTTTCTATTTGTTTCCTGCCAGCTTCCTAGCATGCTAACTCCTCCCTCCACAACCTGCCTCCATCCCAACATTTTATTTCTCCATGTCCTCTCGTTCCTAGCTTTCCATATACTCCAAAGGGAAACTACAAACTGGCTGAGTCTATCTTGTTGCATATTTTCAAAAAAGCCCCTAACCCAATCACCAAAAGTCCCTCCAGTTCGAATAAAACTAGTCCCCAGGTAGCTCCATATAGTGTTCGCCATTCGACAATCTCAGAATAAATGCAATTCTGTCTCCTCCGCCTCCCCACATAATCTGCACTCTCCTCCTATATCCACACATCTTTTTTGAAGGTTAACCGCTGTTGGGAGTGTGCCTGACATTACTTGCCAAAAGAAACATTTTATTTTTGGTGGCATATTAAAATTCCACATTTTGTCCAACCCACCAGTCTCCCACTTGATATTCTCCTCTCAATTTTCTATATCCACTTTTAACCGTATAAATGCCTCTAGGATCCGCATTCCACCATATACCATCCTGAATACTTCTCTTACTCAAAGGAATAGCTAGAATATTTTGCTTTTCTTCCTCCGAAAATAAGTTTGAAACTCTTTCTACATTCCAACTTTCCCCATTCTTATTTAGGAGTGCGGCTACATTCATGTCTGCGATCCCATTTGGTGGTGATGTATGGATCATGCCGTCACTTGTCCCGGGTAACAACTTGTCCCTCCATACCGAGATTGTTTGGTCATTGCCCACTTTTCTGCGTAAACCGCTATTCATCAATTCCTGTGCATGAAGTATGCTACTCCATACAAAGGACGGATTGCTTCCTGTTTTAGCCTGCAAAAATGAACAGTTAGGAAAATATTTTGCATTAAAAATCCTTCCGACGAACGAATCCGGTTGCTTGATGAGCCTCCAAGCTTGCTTTCCTAACATAGCTATATTAAATTCCCGCAAGGAGCGGAAACCTATTCCCCCCTTCTGCTTGGGCACACATAAAGCTTGCCACGATCTCCAACGAATACCCTTTTGAGTTAAGTCTGAGCCCTTCCACCAGTAGCCGTTCATTATGGTTTCTGAGGACATGGTCGAATGATACAAAGTTCGGTTGGTTGCAAAGGGGTATAGACAGAAGGCTGGAATAGACTATGATGAAGTGTTCGCACCAGTAGCTTGGATGGATACAATTCGATTATTGACTGCACAGGCAGCCCAGATGAAGTGGCCGATCTACCAAATGGATGTAAAATCAGCATTCCTGAATGGAACTTTGGAGGAAGAAGTTTATGTCGAACAGCGCCCGACTATGTTCAGGTCGGACAACAGAAAAAGGTGTTGAATTTGAAGAAAGCTGTATATGGGCTAAAGCAGGCACCGAGGGCATGGAACACTCGGATTGACACATACTTCAAACAAAATGGATTCGTGCAATGTCCATATGAGCATGCTTTATATGTGAAGAAAAGTGAGATTGGAGTTCTTTTCGTCGCACTTTACGTGGACGGTCTAATATTCATGGGAAGCAATCACAAGATGGTGATGAAATTCAAAGAAGAAATGAAGAAAGAGATCGAAATGACCGATTTGGGCCTAATGAAATATTTTTTAGGACTAGAGGTGAAGCAAGCTGGGGCCGGGATTTTTATCTGTCAGGAAGCCTATGCTAAGGAGATCTTGAAGAGGTTCAATATGGAAGAGTGCAAGCCAGTCAGAACACCAATGGAGACCGGAACCAAAATTTCCAAGTTTGGGGGAAGAAATCGAGTCGATACAGGACTGTACAGAAGCCTGGTCGGGTGCCTGAGATATCTGACTTGTACAAGACCAGACATAGCATACAACGTTGGAGTGATCAGTCGTTTTATGGAAGAGCCTTGTCAATCACATTGGAAGGCGACAAAAAGAATTTTGAGATATATTCAAGGGACGAAGTCGCTCGGACTTCTGTACAAGAGGTTTGACGAGCTCAAACTGGTCGGATATTCTGACAGTGATTGGTGCGGGGATATTGATGATCGAAAAGTACAACAGGCTACGTCTTTAGCGTGGGGAGCACGGCGTTTACATGGTTATCGAAGAAGCAGCCGATTGTGACACTCTCGACGTGTGAAGCCGAGTACGTAGCTGTATCTTATTGTGTGAGGCATGCCATTTGGTTGAGGAAAATGTTGACCGAGCTCGAGATCGGAGAGACGAAGCCGACCCCGATTTTTGTGGACAACAAATCAGCAATTGAGCTAGCTAAGAACCCAGTACACCACGAAAGGAGCAAGCATATAGATGTAAGATTTCACTTCATCAGGGAACAAGTAAAGACTAAGGAGGTCATGCTGACTCATGTGGCGAGCCGGGATCAAGCAGCAGATATTTTTACGAAGGCGTTACCGATCGCATTATTTGAACATTGCAAAACAGCGCTCAGATTAAGAGATGGAAGCGAATCAAGATTAGGGGAGGAATTTGTTGGGATTAGTTAATCTTAATTCTAGCAACAAATAATTAACATTAATTATTAAATGAAGTCACATGGGAAGTTGGATATCTAGGGAAACTGAAAGGTTGTCTAGGGGAATTAAAAGGCATCCCTAGAGAATTAGAGAGACTTCTAGAAAATTAGTATTAATTATCATGTTTTTGTAATGCCTATATAAAGGGCCACCATTGTACAATTGTTATGGGTTGAGGTGGATGAGGCAAATTATATTCTCCTTCATAATATTTTTCGGTATTGTGTGTGTGTGTGTGTAACCTCTTCCGAGTTATATTCCGATTAATCTTGGGCCAACACGTTCAACAAGCCGCTGCTATGAACCGCGTCTCTAAATCCTCGTAATAGCCACGGGGGTTGTGGCAGTCTACCTTGCCTCTCAGAATCCGAGAGTATATCATTAAAATCTCCCATGATGAGCCAAGGCCTGTCTGCCAATTGCGAAGCCATTTAATTAACTCCCAAGTGTCTCGTCTTCTACTCCGTTCAGGGAAGCCATAATAGCCCCTAAAACGCCATTTCGGGTCATCCTCATCTAACTGCACCATACAATCCCCTCGTTGTCCACTGCGAAACAACGTTGAAAGCCCAGTTGTTCTCTAACTTCTTCACACCGCACACTGTTCGTTTTAGTCTCCATTAAAAAGAGGATGCTCGACCTTTTGGATTGAATTGTATCCGATAGAACCTGGACCGTCCCAAGCCACGACAGTTCCAGGAGACTATTCCCATATTGCTCTTCTTCTTCTCTCCTTAAGCTGTCCGTAATTAGGTACCTGCGCCGCCGTCAATGGGGCCGCCGACCTCCACAAAACTAAACCCTACGCAGAGGGTTCCGTCCGCCTAACCGCCCCAATATTTGTTAATTACTTTATTTTTCAAAAACTATAGTCCGCGTACTTTATGACACGTCACACGTAAACATAGATAAGTGATCGAGTTCACATTAGTTTATAATTTCTTATTTTTATTTACTTTCCTAAATCTTTTTATAACACCTAAACATAACTTTTTATCGAAAATGACATTGTAGTGGCAAATTAGTTGACTAATGCTCCGTACCCCTTTAACAAAGTTACAATCTATCTCATAGACGATATATCTCCGGTCTACAAAAAGGCGAGATAATCGGCAACCATGTTTACCTTTTTGTGAAGTTCATATGTTCCGTAGTATTTAAGATATTAATATGTGATATCCTTTGGTTTAATCAAGTGAAATTTTTGTATTAATATTTTAGTCTCTTGTTATAATGCTATATTGCTATTACATTCACATTTCAAACTGTCATTTACATATGGAAAAATTGAAAATAATAATCCCAACTATTGCCGGTCCGCTAACAATAATCCCAACTATTGATTATTTTTGTATAATCCCAACTATATGAACCATCTGCCAATAATGGTCCATGACCAAATATTACCTTCTATAAAAGTGAATTTTAAATAGAAATTAAACGTAAAAATTAAAAGTTGAGATTATTTATAGAAATTACTTGCTATATCTCTTCTCATCCACTTCAGAAAGTACATGAATTTATTTACAGGGACTGTTATTGGCGGAAGGACCCTGAAGTTGGGATTATTCTGAAATAATCGATAGTTGGGATTATTATAAGCGGACCGCCAATAGTTGGGATTATTACAATCAATTTTTCCTTTACATATTTGCTATTTGTTCCATGATAGTGATCTGTTGTTGCTATATATTGTTAGTTTCTTTTGTTTATTATCACTTTTACTATTAAGCACTTTTTAAAAATCACTTATAAAAACTTTTACTATTATCACCGTTAAATAAATTCTTAAAATATACCGTGCTTTGTAATGCGCAGTATGTTTTAAGAATTTATTTAACTGCCTTCCCGATTGAATTTTGAGCTGAAATTTGGTATGCATAAACTAGATTTGATGAAGAACATGCTCAAAAAGTTTCATCAAAAAATTTCACAGGGAATCACCCCAAATAGTGAATTCCGCACGGAGATTCCTTCAGGAGGTACTGACTCGAACAAGACTCTCTCTCTCTCTCTCTCTCTCTATATATATATATATATATATATATATATATATAATTAATATAAATGTGGTTGGATTCTTAATACTTTTGTGAAGAATTAGTTAAGTGAAGAAAAAGAGGAAAAAGAAACGGATCAAATAATGCTTTCTACTATTATGAAATCGTCACACATAAGGCCATGCACTTAATAAAGTGTCATGTAAATACGTCTACTTATAAAAAACAATAGGATGAGTCCAAATGACCCGTTGACAGCCTCTTAATCCTGATTTTAGCTTACATGTCAATTTTTTGACATGTATTTCAACCAATCTTAGGCAAACATTCGACGTGTGCCATATAATCTATTATAAAAAGATGGTTTCAAGAACACTAAAATCGGGATTAGGAGGTTGTAAATAGGTCGTTAGGACTTATTTGATTGTTTTTTACAAGTAGACGCATTTAGATGACACTTTATTGAGTACATGACCTTATGTGATGATTTCATAATAGTAGAAAGCCTTATTTGACCCTTTTCTCAAAAAAGAATAGAGGATTCAATAATGAATGAGATGACCAGATAGATCGATGAAGGAGAATAAAAGACTGGAGAAAAAGATAATTAGCTGCAGTTTTTTGAGCAAAACAATGCCGAATTGAGACCGGTATACCATGCACATGCTATAAAAGTCATGGTACAATTTTAGAACATTGAGTGTATGCTTTAATTATGTTCCTTTCGTTTTGTCATATTGTGTTGCATGATGTTGCATTTTATTGCATCATCGATTACTTTAATTTCTAACTTGTTGTTTTTTAGTGTATTGAATTGTTTGTTGTTATCTCGTGTTGATTTTTGCGGTGTATTTTTCATAGGTCATTGTTTATTTTGATTTCTATTTTTTACTACTACCTCCATCCTAAAAAGAGTTGCAAATTTGACTTTTCTTAGTCAAACAATCTCATTTTGTTCACTTAATTAGGATGTCAATTTTTAATTATTTTCTAATTTGGAGTTTACAACTTTGAAGAGATTTTAATGGAGTTTTTGAATATGTAAATTTTAATTATTAAAAATTGAATTAATTAACCATAAGGAGGGTTGACTTTTATTATTGGTTGACCCAAAAATGTTAACTTTACAAAACAAATTGGGACGGAGGGAGTACTTACTAATAAACCACACACATATAAACTCTTATAATATTAAATTTGGATTCATGAAAATTAACAACAGGAAACATGAATAAACAACAAATAAATAATTTCCAATTTATCAACAAAACGCCAGAAACTCAAAAAAGCCACACATAAAAAAAATTACAGTAAAATAGCATGGTGAAAACAATTAAGTTTTGTCTCTATTTAAAAAATAAAATAAAAAATTCATGTTGTATTTTATTGTACAATTTTTAATCATTATTACAAATTTCATACACTTTAATTATTTATGTTTTCACATTCTTAGTTTCAAAATCTTATTTTTTGTGCTTTTTAAAAACTTACACGTGATATTATTAGATACTTTTTAGTGTTTTAATTATAATAATAATTATTATTATTATTATTAGTGATATAATAATTAATAAGGTGTACAACTTAAGACTTGGTCAATAAATTTGGGTTGAATCGGTTGCAGTAGTTTAACCATTCCTACAACAAAAAGAATCATTTTTATTTACAACAGCCAAACAGTAAAATGTTACTCCGTACTACATCAAAGTCGTTGTAGTATACGGAGTAGTGGTTATTATTTCCACTTGTCAAGCGAGTGACCCTGGTTTGATATGATCCCGGGCAACTGCGAACAAAGTTTTGGTGACTTTAATTTACTCCTTTTTCAAAGTATGTGAGAAGGACCTTAAGTAAATATTTGAGCAAAAGCAGTATTACAGTAGTAGTATTTGTGTGAAAGGACAATAAGTAAATATTCAAACAAAGGTAGGCCATATATTACAATGTACATTATTGTATCTTGCATATGTGGAGACTATAACTTATAACTACTTGCACATGAGGAAAGTCCATGAGGGTATGTTTGTGCAATACAATATGAAAATGGGGAAAATGGTAGAACAGAATTTGATTCCTGCAAAAATGTGGAGCTTCATTCCAGCACACTTTGTACTTGTGTTAGAGAGAATGAAGAGATCAACTCTCTTCCAGTTTCTTTTCCTTTTATACATTATTATTATTGTCATTCATTTGTAGAGTGGTGATGGTAGGATGAAACCCTTATGTGTAGTCCATTTGGTGCTTGAACTCTTGGAAACTTCATTAGCTCATCCCCCCCTACTTCTTCCCAACTGCATTTAACCCATCAATAATGTTAGCCATAGTTTATAATAATCAACACTTGGGTTAATCTAAATCAAAAGATTCAATCAAATTGAATCAATTTTCAACGCGATTTTCATCTTGGGTTATACGGAAAGAGTCTCTCTGTGCTTTAGTACAGAGGTAAAGTTGTGTACATCTGACCGTAGATGGAAGCTTTGCAACACTAAGGTAATGTTGTTGCAATAACTCCGGTTTTATATGACCAATTTATTCTACTCATTATCCAATGTGGGATAATGAGTAGCAAATTGTTTATTTGGTGTTTTTACTTTTTACCCACCTGTATCTAGTAACAAAGTAGTGAAGG
Organism: Cuscuta epithymum; assembly: GCA_945859915.1. Taxonomy (NCBI): domain Eukaryota; kingdom Viridiplantae; phylum Streptophyta; class Magnoliopsida; order Solanales; family Convolvulaceae; genus Cuscuta; species Cuscuta epithymum. Next base: position 305,907 of record CAMAPF010000114.1, on the reverse strand, counting down.
AAAGTTGATATTTCTGCAATTCCAAGTTCCTTTCCAGGACACTGCCTGGTCCCTCCTCCAAACACAAGGAAGTTATTTTGGCTCTCTAATCCCTTTTCCTGCATTAAAAAGTAAAACCCCATCCATAAATATGTGTTTTTGGTTGCTAAATTTCACTAATTGAGAATCAAACTATGAATTGTTTTTCATTAATTATTACTACATACCAGCCATCTCCACGGATTGAAAGTGTATGGATCCGGATAAACTTGAGGATCATAATTCACCTCTCTTGTATAGACATAAATTTTCCATCCTTCTGGTATAACAAAGCCTGCAAAAAACGAAACAATTTTCTTTAGGAAATTATTAAGTTGGATGTATGGGTTTTTAGGGAAATTTCTTGGATTTAGTCTCAAAGCTTAAGTTTGTACCAATTATTACTAGCTATAACTATAGCTCTAAGCAGTAGCAAATCATGTCTTGCAACTACTAAATGTACCGATACTGATTAAGATTTTACCATCGAAATGTGTTATTTCTGGCAAAGATTCACCATAAAAGTTGTTGCTCACATGAAATTTTTCGTGAGTAATTGTGTGTTCCGTTTTAGAAAAAGTATCAGGCATGGACAAACTTTTCAGTTATATTAATATATTGAGATATTACCCAAAATAGGACTAAAAAGGTTTGAAAATTCCAAAATAGGACTGTCATGTTTTTATTCCCAAAATAGGACTAATTACTGTCATGTTTTGGCAGTGCCAGACTTTAAATATGACAGTATTTTCCAAACTTGGCAGTAAATAGTCCTATTTTGGAAATAAATACATGACAGTCCTATTTTGTAATTTCCAAACTTTTTTAGTCCTATTTCGGGAACTTTCCCTAATATATTTGTTCAAGTGAGCAAAAGTACTAAACTGATGATGGATACACACATAAACTATGGGGCTAAATCATTAGTTTTGTTAACCGATATATCACTATTGAATTTTAGGCAAAAGGGCCCGGGGAGATAATAGGGCATTTGCGTCCATTTTCCCAACCTACAAATAGAATAACTTCATTTTGGGGAAAAGATGGGCCAGGATTGTGAAAGAGATGGGCCAGGATTGTGACAACTAGGCTAGAATGGTAGGTATGCCATGTGGATAATTTCTTAGATACTTCGTTTTTTTTTTTTTCTTTTTTTTTTTTTTGGTAGAAGGTAAACATATATAGACGTTGCAAAAATTCTGTACATCATTAGAGGGGCATTCCCCAATCAAACTCAAGCAAAAAACAAACTTTTTCCAAACCACAAGATTCAAAGAGTTCAGAAATCAATCATGTTAATGAGATAAATTTTGAACAACACCCGATAAACAAGTAGTCTAATCTGAAAGATTACTCCCTGGACAGTCGCATTTTTGTGCGCAAAAATGAGCTCATTTCTTGCTTTCCATATTGAGTATACTTCGTTTTTTCGTTTGTATGGTAAAGACAGAGAGAGATACGTAGTATAGCATACTACCTCCCTCCCGGCTCCCATTAATGTGTTCGTTTCTTTTAACACAATTATTGAGAAAATGAAAATGATTGGAAAATAAAAAATTGTGATAAAGATTTGAAGAGAATAAAAAAATGATATGAATCATATGTTTTCTCTCAAAAATTGAAACATACTAAGTAATTTGAGACAAACCAAAAATAAAAGTAAGACACAAAAATTGGATGGAGGATGTATCAAATATGGCCTCTCTTAGCGTATTAGATCATAAAAATGCTACTTGTACACGTCAACTTATACATTTGTTTACAAATCAACTCAATGTATTTTGTTTGTACAAATATATTGATTTTGCATTTTAGTAAAAGAAAGTGTCTATAACCCCAAAAAAGTGAATTATGTGTGCACAAACTACTCGGGATCACAGGCAATTCCCTTTATTAAAAGAAAAATCAATTTTGTGCACAAACAAAACACATTTGACGTGTAATCGACGGTGTAGATCGACACGTATAAATAACATTCTATTCTTCTTTAATCATTTCATATTATCATACCCTCCCATTTGCATCCAACCACACAAAAACACCAATAAATAGAGTGATGTGGACTGGTTGTTTGACTCTTAACAATTGCACAAACGAACAATAAATGTGACGCACGTACCATTGAGTTCCATTTCTCGAGTTGTCTTCCTCAGCACTCCGTTCACTATTGTAGCTAGCCGCGACGTCTCAAAGATCACCTGCATATTCACCTTTTTTATTTCTCCCACCACTTTTTTTTTTCCTTTTTTTCCGTCCAAACAATCCCTAAAACATATCATAATCTTGGAACTTTTTATGTTACTTATGTACTCAACGCTTACCGCGCGCGTAAATCGCATCGATTTGTAGTCGTCGTGGTCAATCGGGTCGTTCGGTCCTTTCTTTTCTCTAATCGCCAAATGCTCGTTCTGAATATATATAATAATAAATCATTGTATAATATTTTGAGCTTACTGATGTTCTTGATGATAAAAAAAACCTATGTTGCACAGAAACACGAAAATCATAAGGAAACAGAAAACGGGAAACGTCAACTTTTACTCAAAAAAGTTTATTTGGAGAGTTTCCAATGAGTTTTCGAAACGGGAAATGTACTTTTTCTCTAGAGTTTCCATGCTACATAGAAAAAACCTCAATCTTAGTATCTACTTACCCTTAGCTCTTGGAGAGCAAGGGGATGATCATGGAGATACTTGACAGCCATCATAGAAGTGGTGGAAACAGTTTCATAACCAGAGTATAGTATTGTTATGATTAGATCAATCATCTCATCATCACTTAGTTTGTATCTATTTTCCTCTTGATTCATCAACAGCAATCCCAACATGTCTTCTTGTCTCCTTTCCGCTGACCTTCTTTCCTTTATCAACTTTTCCAACATGCAAACTATGTTTTTCCTTGCCTGTTACATCGCCGCAATACTTTTAGACTAAAACGGCCACTTTTTATATAAAGTTCTCAAAAGTTTGTTTGTTACTCCCTCCATCCCTAATTTATCTTCCAAATAGGTTTGACACACAGTTTAAAATAGTGGGTATTTTGTGGTGTAGAACTGTGCAGAAGAGAGAGAAATGTGTAAGAATTGTTGTTATGAACCACAAATTATTTGTCAAAAGGGGAAAGTGGAAGTTTTAGTTGGGACGTATGAAAAAAGAAAGTTGGAAGTTTATTTAGAAAAGGAGGGAGTAGATTTTTTAATCTCATTTACCTGGACCCCACGACGGTAATTGGTGTTTGGGAGATTAATGGGGAGAGAAAGTGTTCCTAGTACGAGCTTCGAGAACTCGGACATAAATTCTTCAGCAATGGAGCTTGCCTCAATGCCAGCTATTTGCTTCAGAGCGGAAAGAAATGCCATCTGGAAATTATATCATTTCCCAATGTCACACAATAACCCGAAAAATTACACTAAAAATAGGGTATTTTTGAAAAATGACATAATTATTTAATTTTTTTTTATTGAAAATTGACATAATTATTTAGAGAATAGTTAAATAAGGCTTTTCGAGTATATTTTGAAAAGTAATTTTAATGAGTTTATATAATATAATGAAATTATTGATGATAATTCTGAAGTTATATGTTTATTATTTTAATATTCGATGCTTTTGTCATATAAGAATTATAATTATTTCATGAAAAAGAATTGATAATCTTTAATTGGAATGTTCAAAATAGACAAGTAAGAAACTTAAATTATGACGAAGGGAGTACTACTTTGTCAATCCTATAAAACTTTGTGAACATTCTTATTTGTTCATTTAAAAAAAAATTGTCATTTCAATTTAAGAAAACATTTCTCATTTGGCCATTTTAAAAGTTTTTTGCCATTTTCATTTAAAGTGATAAATACGTAGTGTGAGATTACAGTTATTTCACTTTATATACACTTATTATCTACTTTCTTATCAATGTGCAAGTCAACTTTGATCATGTTTTATATGTTTATGTCGAGGACATAAGGAGTATTTTTTTGCAAGTAGTGCTTACCATCTAAAGAGTATTGTCATTTTACGACATTAGTTGTCATATTAATGTCCGATAATGTTGATAATATGATTTTAAGACAATATAATCCAACTTTAAGGGAAAATTGTGGGACTCTTTTTCGACTAAGAAAAAACCGCATTTTTATTTTTATTTTGAGAAATTATGAAAAAGAAGAAGAAAAGAAAAAAGAAAGAAACCTTGTTGGTCATTTGTTGAATGTCGATGACGTGGGAATCCCAGGAGGTGACGTGGGATCTCATGAACTCATCAATTTTGGGCAAAAGGGAGTGTCTGATCATGGTGGGGCTAATGAGGGAGAGCAAAGCCCCTCTCATGTTTTTGTGAGCAGCCCCATGAACAGCTGCAATGTTGCATTTTCCCAGAATGTCCAGCATTGACTTTGGGTACCCGGGAACCAGCCCTTTCGCCTCATTCCCAAGTATGTATCTGTTCACCTCTGGATCCATTGATACAATGGTCGGGCACCCTAATATGTGTGATTTGAAAAACCAACCATATCTGCAATCAATAAATATCAAGTCACATATTAATACTCCCTCCATCTCAATGTTAACTCATCTATTGACTTCTCACATATACCAAGAAAAGAAAGTGTAAATTCTTGCGGTTGAGAGTTATGAATACATGAGAAAAATGAGGATGTTTGAATCTACCTCTTAAAACTGATTCTGCTCTTTTAGGAGCAGAAACTGATATTGGATTGGAGTGTTTGAGTAAAAGTGCATAAATACTTCTAAATAGTTTAAATTGTTGTTAGAAGTAGTTTTTGAGAAATTGGGTAACCAGTTTTTGAAAAATTGATTCTTATTTTGCTTTAAATAAAGAAATAGAAGTAACCAATTCAAAACACCTTACAGCTGCGTGGAGTATGAATAAGAACTCTTTGTAACAAAAAGAAATGAAGTTTGTTTTGAGAGCAATGGAAAACGAAAGAATGTCCAATTGAGTACAATTATTCAATTGTACTCAATTGAATCTACTTCTTAAAACCGATTCTGCTCGCTCACGAAGCAGAAATAAATATTAGAGTGCTTGAGTGAAAGTGCATAAATACTTCTAAGTAGTCTAAATTGTTGTTAGAAGTAGTTTTTGAGAAATTGGGGTGACCGGTTTTTGAAAACTTGATTCTTATTTTGTTTTAAATAAAGAAATAGAAGTAGAATCAATTCAAAAAGAAATGAAGTTTGTTTTGAGAGGAATGGAAAACGAAAGAATGTCCAATTGAGTACAATTATTCTGGTGAAAAATGAGAATGATAAACATTTTTATTTCATAGTGTGCACATTTGTTTATTAGATATAGCAAAATTTAGTTTATATACTCCACAAAAATGCCACTGTGTTCCATCCGAAAAAATGCACAATTTTTAAATTCACCTCTGATCTCTTGTCTCTAATAAAATCACATTCTTAATTATTTGATATAAATATATATGGTTATTTTATACATATAGATAAATCACCGACCTTGCTCTCTGGTTCTTCATGAAGTTGGGGCCTAGTTTTAGAAACTCAGATGTCTCACCAAAAACAGGCCAACCCATAGTGCCAGGAGGCAAGCTTTTCTTCCTGTACCTAACATCATTCCACTTTAGTAAAGCTGCACTGAGGAAACAAACCCCAGAAATGAGCATAAAGAAAGAAAGGAAGAAAGCCATTGTGGTTCCCAGGAGAGAAATGGGGAGTGGTGGAGGGTGCTTAATTGGTTTGGTTCTGCCTGTGAGGATGGAGGGGCTTAGTCTGTTGTTTATATAGAAGAAGAGATAGTCAAGTGCCTTGGGATTAGTTCTTAGCTAAGGTCCATTTTGTGGTGGAGCCCGGGGAGACAAATGATTCGAATTTGGGGTTATTGTAGAAGTCATCCTTTTTGCATCTCTTTCATTTTTTTTACATCATACAATGATTAGATTGGAATTTTTGGCTAAATATGTTGTACTCCGTATAAATAATTAATTTGTTGAGAATGTGTTTTGAATAGGGGGGAAATATCTAAATACGAGTAACCAAACACAATTGACGTAAATAAGAGCTTTAGAGCTTTATCGGGCTGAATTGTGTAATAATAAGAAAAATCAATGTTGAAGTTATTTTTGTGACTGTATTGGCTGAAGTTACTGTAGACATCGATTTAGCTGTTTTTATATATAATATTTTATTTAATTTATTTTTGAACGTAACTGGCGCTTAAATTATCAAAACATAACGTAAACAGGATACAAAATGACAAAAAAGTATTTTATTTGACGTCCGCTTTAGAACCAGACTTTGAAAAAATTACCTCTGTAGAAGCAATATAATTCGTTGACCCCGCTTTGGTCTTAACTGAGCCAATGACTTGCAGACCAGACTCCTCGTCTCATGTCTTAAGTTCTAAAGTTCTTTTGCTGGAAAAACACAATACAGCTAACGCAAAGTACCAATCCAAAACAAAACGAAAGATAAAAAACGATAAGCAAGCAAAATAAAGGTGTCTCTCAACCATCATGGCTACCAGAAGTCTTAGTAGTTCTGGCGGGCCAGGGACCCAGACTCCGCCTCGTTCCCGTTTTTTTGGGTCATTTCCCTCACCTCATCTCCCCTTCCTTTGTTTTATTAATAAAATATATTTTAATTTTTTCATAAATGAGCTAATTCAGCCACTTCAACATGAATTTCATCCATTTCAACAGAATCTGTTGATTCAGCCGATTACGGTATTACAAAAAAGGCTCTTAATTCTAAATAAGGCTTAAAATAGTAGGGAAATTATGTTAAATAGGAGTAAAAAAGTTTTAGAATTTTAAAACATGTTTACTCCTATTATTGGAACTTTTCCGACATAATTAACCTCAAAATTTTTAAAGAATATGTCCATATGGGAGTAAATGATTGAAAGTAGAATTTTTGTCATTAACCTTCCTTTAATATTTGTAATGTTTCTTAAAATCAAAACAAGAACAAAATCAGATCATAATTAACGACTCGTCGTTATCTCCAGAAGCCCGCATCCACTGCCGTATTATGGATAGCTTTTCTAGACTCTGGTATTAGAGCCCGTTTGGAAAAACTGGAACCGGATGAATCGGCTGATCCTGCTTGATAGAGTATATAAACCAGGAACCCCCAGCCCACATACTCTTGCTACCCCAAACATGTCCGATAAGCCCATTCGGCCTAAGTACAGCGACCCAAGCACCATACAACCCATATTCCACAGGGGACGCCTTCGGCACCATGGCCGAAGGCCTTAAACTCAGGGACGCCACTCCATTTCGTCCCAACTGCATGCCCGGAATCTTTGATCTCGAGTGTCAGTCTTTGGCCACATAGTCTTCGCCCTTGGTACCGAAGGCCTCCATACTCGGCTGAAGCTTCTTTTTGTCTAGCGCCCAACCACCGCATTTAATGCGGTGCCACGTGCCAACACCCGCACAATGGGGGGGGGGGCTCTCCTCCATAGACTAGCCTACACGTGTACGTGCATTTAATACAACTAACATTTATGAATAGTATAAACAGCGTCCCTTGGACATTTATAATCAACCATTGGTTAATTATTGATACCACTCTCTCTCTCTCTCTCTCGTACTTATTGCTCTAACTTCTCTCTAGATACCACTATCAGTATCCCGATATAGACTATCTATCACTGTTGAAATTTATGTACTCCCTCCGTTCCCAAAAATACTTCCCACTTTCCTTTTTGGGCCATTCCCAAAAATTCTTCCCACTTTCCCTTTTTGGACAATTTGTGTGGCTCACATTCATTTTATCTTTTTCTCACACAACCACAACCACACATTTCTACTTTATTCCACTTTCTTAATAGGCGTGCCAAGTCAAACCGGGAAGAATTTTTAGGAACGGAGGGAGTAGTTCTGACTTAAGTGGCTGTATTGGCTTATTCTGCTGTTTTATGAAAAAAAAATTAAAATATATTTTATTAATAAAATAAAGAAAAAAATATGTAGAAATAGCTAAAATGGTCCTCTACATTAACTTCAGCCGAAACAACCAGATAAGTAACTCCAACCTTGATTTCTTATTATTACACATTTCAACGCACGTAATAAAAAGTTATGTGTCTGGTGAAAGGTTGGCTGATAAGCCTGATAAGCTGAATAACGTTTGTTGGGGTATTGGGCCCAAGCCCAATACTCCCGGCCCAAAGCATAAAGAAGGACCAGGGGAAACAGGAGGCCCAACGGAAGTAGAAAGGTTCAAGACGTCCCGAACGGGGGATAACTGAACAACATTCAGGTAGATTTGTCCACTTGAGACAATCAACAGAGTACTGGCATCAAACACCCCCAAAACGGGGTCCCGCACACCGAACGCGCTGCCCAGACGGGTGGTCAGCAAGTGGGAGCCGCATTTAATGCTGAGTTATGACCATAGCAAGTAGAGGCATGGGTGCATTTCGTGGCAGAGGTAACAGCCTACCAGGTTCAGCCACGTGTCCACCTCACCCCCCCTCTAGTATAAATACCTGCATCGAATGTATTGTAAAGGGTTAACATTTTCATACTCAGAGCTTAGCAATAGAATCATATCTCTGTTCTTTTACTCAAACTCACATCGACATACCGTTCGGGCAGTTTCATTGTAATAACAAGAATCACATAATACAATTAGCTTATGAGTTAAGTCCATACTCACTGTTTTATATTTTATACACCTTTTATATCAAGACTAAGATCCTTAAATATCCAAAGCGTGTGTTGGGCTTTCGGATCTACTGGACAAAACCTTAACAACAATGTTACCAAACAGGCTCTTAGACTGTAGTGCAAACTCTGTCATTTTTATTAGGGAAAATGTACAAATATACCCTTCTAGTATTGGTGTAGCAATAAGTATATCCTTGTTCAATTTTTGGAATAAATATACCCCTGAAGTTTATGTGGAAGTGCATATATACCAATGAACTTTTAAAAGATGCAAAAATACCCCTCATGTTCCTATATAGGAAAAACTTTACTCTTATTGACTTTAAATAGATAAAATAAATTTAAAAAAACACCAAAAGTAAATTATAAATATGAAATTGAAAAATAAAATAAAAAATTGCTTGTGTCCAATTCTCCCTTCTATTATTTTTATATCATATTTTAATATTGATAGTATAAAATATTATTTTAAAACTTGAAAATATATTTAAGATTCTTTCGAAAATGTGTTAACATGTGTGTTACATTTAAAAAATCATAAACTTTTTGTGTTTTTTGCAATAGAAAATTATGACTAAAAATAATATTTATGAATTTCAAGTGTTTCATTTACAACGGAAAAATGAAAATTTTACAATTTAAAGTTAAAGAGTTAACATTTTAACATAAAATAAATCTTTATTTTGAACTCTTTAATTTTTTTTTTATTTTTCAGTTTTGAATTTATGATGCATTTAGTGTTTTTTTTTTAAAATTACTTTATTTATTTAAAGTTAATAAGGATTAATTTGTTTTTTTGTAGGAATATGATGGGTATTTTGCACATTTTAAAAGTTCAGGGATGTATATGCTCCTCTACATAAACATCAAGAGTATATTTGTTTTCAAAAAATAGAACAAAGATATATTTATTCTCAGAACTATATTACAAGGGCATATTTAAACCTTTTCCCTTTTTATTATTGTCACTTTGAAATATCATTCACATAATACCTTTAATAATAACTACAGATGTTGTCGATATTTCCACATTTAACAATTTTATTCGTAACTGACTCATGAGGGGATATTGAAGTTAAATTATAAGTTGTAAGAGAGGAGCGGCTATGACATGCGCAAACCCTAGCCACTGCCTCCTCATTTTATCTTATTTTCTTCTCTTCTTTCAATCTTCTTTGATTACGATAATGAAAAATTATCTTCTTAATCAGTGTTTTCAGTACTATTCATCTGTTTCTTTCTCAACGTTGTTTGGAGATATTATTTTCGGTAGTGAAGTATCGTCTGCCAGATGTATATTCTCCACCACTTTTGGTCAGGCATTCTTGTGTGCTAAGAAGAGATTTGCACGGATCTCTTCATCAATCAAAAATATGATTTTCTTCAGTGCCGATATTGAGATGGATCCCCCCTCCTGAACCACCGCCATTCAAGGATGATGAGATCATTTGGATTGCTTTCTTTCCGGTGGCTGGTGAAACCAAAACAAATTTTACAGTTGGCTCCTTACCGGTGGTTGGACAAACCGATATGTTTAAGAGTTTGTTTCCTAATTATTGTGATCATAGCCGGAGCAGTCAATCTGCAGGTAGAATCTACTTTGCGAGATTAGCGATTCGGCATTTTCGATTTGAATCGTCCGTTTCTATTGTTGAAGGCTTTGGCTATTAATGTTTTTGTGAACTCCATTCCATGATAAATATATCTCATAGCCGGCTTCACGTCCCCATCGACCATTCGAAGTGTCAACATAAGTGGTCCTCCGATCCAATTTTAAGTGGCACTTGATGGATATTCCAAAAGCACGACATCTGCATAATTCTGGCACACTGCTTATCGTCTCTTATTTGGAATAATTTTTTTTTGGGACGAATCAGAGCGACAAAGGGCTGAATCTCAGAGGATCGTGGCAGCAAGGCCACTCTACCCAATATTTCTTGTAAGAAACTCCTTACAATTGAAAAGTTTAATTAGCTTATTTTATTGCTCCTTTAAACTTTTGAATGTGAAGAATGTTAAATAATACCAAATGATAAGCACTAAAAATAAATGTACTGTGCAGTGAATGAATAAGAGAATCGGTTAAGTGAATTCATTTCTTTCCACTGCTAGCAATTCAGTTAGACAGTTAGTTACTCTAACAACTGGTATCAGAGGGAGGCTCAAGAAAGTGAAGAAGGAGATTCCACGTACGAAGGAGATCTATGGCAATGAACAATCTAGTCTCAAATCTAGCGAATCTCGATGGTAAAAATTGGCGAAGATGGATTTTCGGTTATCAAGAAGTCCTTGAAATTGTAGAAGAAGGATTTTCCTCCATCACCGAAGAATCCACAGAAGCTTAAAAGAACATCGACAAGGAAAACAAGAAAAAGGTTTGTATGGCTATTTTCCAGATGCATCAGTGTTTGGACAACGCTCATTTTGAGAAAATTGCCAACGCTAATACTACTACTACTAAGGAGGCCTGCAACTCGCGAAATCGGTTGTTTCTTCCCGTAACATTTTATTTTTTCCTAAGTGTGTGTTGTTCTGATCGCTCCAGAACAGAAGACATTTTTCTTCTTCAAATCGGGATTTGACTTGCACCCCCTGCGCGCAAAGAGAGTCTTGCCACCTAAGAATCTTAACTCCTTAGAATAGGCTTCCGTTACAAGGGGTTCAAATTCCCTTGGGTTTTCCGGTGTGGGAAAAAACCACACTAGAAACCCATCTTTTTCCCAGTTTTTCCATTTCAACGAGTGAACTTCGAGAATCAATTTCTCATTCACCCGTTATCCGTTTTGAGCGTACAACATATCGGCTTGTAGACCTTAACAAGGACAATCCGAAACCACTTTGACCCGACCCAAATCGGAAGTGGACCCCACTCAAATTATTGCCCCAAAATTACCATTAATGCAATTTTTCAACACTTTTTCCAACATGAACTACTAGCGTTGACATTTTCAGTAGTGTTGTCCAATTTAACATGAACAATAGTCTCTCTTCCAACTCCATTCACAAAGATTTCAAAGAGCTTAAGGATGTTCTTTCCATTTACAATGTCCAAATGTGATTAAGTCATGTACGTCTGCATGTATTTCTACCTTGCACTTATATGCATTTTGCTTTTATAAGATTACTTGAAAAATTGTTTTTAATCTCTTATAGAATGTGTTTGGCACTTAGCGATTATCAGGTTATATTAGCGAGTTGTTAATAAAGGATTCAGTCAGCAGGTTTGACTAATGTAATAAGTTGGTGGATTGGAAAAAGATGTTTGATAATTTAGATGTTTGGACGTAGCGATTAGTAGGTAATGCCCTATTTTAAAATCACAAAATGGTAACCCAAAATGCTACTATTTGCAAAGTTACTAACGGAATTACAATTAAAAGAACGTAATTACAATAACAGAAACAAACTCTTGCCCAACTACTACATGAAACTAATAGGCAAGTACGCCTTGCAATTCACACCAAGTATCAGGGGCGGATCCAGGAATTTGAGATGCCCTGTGCTGAATAGAAATTATACTAGGTTTAAATATTAGAGGGGTGGGCTAAATGTGAAAAATGAAAAAATTTACACTAAAATAATTCAAAAAAAAAAAAAACTAAGTTGCTCTGAGCTTCAGCCTACCATAGCATGTGCATAGATCCTCCCCTGCCAAGTATCTACCTAGGGCCGCACTTGTTATCTATCCCTCTGATATTGATGCAGGGCCGTCCCTGAGAAACGGGGACCCCGTGCAACAACAAAAATTGGGCCTGATGGATATTGTTTGGGAACATAATTATATCAAATACGAAGTACTATGTACCAATTATCGAAATTTTCTCCTAATCTTGCACTTATATGCATTTTGCTTTTATAAGATTACTTGAAAAATTGTTTTTAATCTCTTATAGAATGTGTTTGGCACTTAGCGATTATCAGGTTATATTAGCGAGTTGTTAATAAAGGATTCAGTCAGCAGGTTTGACTAATGTAATAAGTTGGTGAATTGGAAAAAGATGTTTGATAATTTAGATGTTTGGACGTAGCGATTAGTAGGTAATGCCCTATTTCAAAATCACAAAATGGTAACCCAAAATGCTACTATTTGCAGAGTTACTAACAGAATTACAATTAAAAATACGTAATTACAATAAGAGAAACAAACTCTCGTCCAACTACTAGATGAAACTAATTAATAGGCAAGTACGCCTTGCAATTCACACCAAGTATCAGGGGTGGATCCAGGAATTTGAGATGCCCTGTGCTGAATAGAAATTATACTAGGTTTAAATATTAGATGAGTGGGCTAAATGTGAAAAATGAAAAAATTTACACTAAAATAATTCTAAAAAAAACTAAGTTGCTCTGAGCTTCAGTCTACCATAGCACGTGCATAGATCCTCCCCGACCAAGTATCTACCTAGGGCGGCACTTGTTATCTATCCCTCTGATATTGATCATTGATGTCTAATATACATCCTCTCGATTATCCGTATGATCAGGTTTAGAGTGCTCATGAAGTGTGTCACGGGCATAGAGTCTGGCGCAGCCCACAGCGCCTGTGCGGCGTCCCGGGGTCCCTCTCATCCCCGCGGACAAGCCTTGCTCTCATACGGGACCGGACTGGTTTCGCCCTGCCTTGGGCTCATCAGGGGAGCGGCAATAGCTCCCGACCAGTTGTGCCCTTAGACCCGCCTCTCTCTCCTTCATAGTCAAGCCCCACATGCCCGACTCGGCCAGACCTTAGCGTCTAAGGCAGAACTCCCCTTGACGCTATTGCCTCCCCCATGCCTCACCCGTCCAGCTAGCCAGTCGGTCCGTCCCATTCATTGAGCCTAACACGGTCACGAACAACAGTCCGTGACACTCTCCCTCACTCAAACTCTAGCACGCCCTCGTGCTAGGGGAGATGACTCTGCCTGAAGATCGCCATGCTTAATATTGTCAACGCGCCTCACTGCCAGGCCGCCTCCCTTTGACGCAGCCCGGCTGAGCTGGTGGCCACCCGAGTCCCCATCATCTCAAGAACCCATCCGCCCCCTGCGGACCATCAGGAGTGGAGCCGACATCAGCACGTACCGGCCCTAGAGCCACCATGCTCGCATAGTCCTCGTCCCTCACGAGGACCCCACCATTCCACGCGACAATATAAGCACGACCTGGCTCTGATACCACTTGTCACGGGCATAGAGTCTGGCGCAGCCCACAGCGCCCGTGCGGCGTCCCGGGGTCCCTCTCATCCCCGCGGACAAGCCTTGCTCTCATACGGGACCGGACTGGTTTCGCCCTGCCTTGGGCTCATCAGGGGAGCGGCAATAGCTCCCGACCAGTTGTGCCCTTAGACCCGCCTCTGTCTCCTTCATAGCCAAGCCCCACATGCCCGACTCGGCCAGACCTTAGCGTCTAAGGCAGAACTCCCCTTGACGCTATTGCCTCCCCCATGCCTCACCCGTCCAGCTAGCCAGTCGGTCCGTCCCATTCATTGAGCCTAACACGGTCACGAACAACGGTCCGTGACAAGTGCCACGAGCCGTATTCAAATTGAAAGTTCTACGCAGTTGTGTATGGATTTCATTTTTAAGCTTTGGGTTTATACTTTTATCATTGATGTACGTAATATTGAACTTGTTTGTGGATGTGGTCGTACGTATAGTAGGTTGGTTATTAATTTAATGAAATACTAGTATATATGGTCTGACCATCAATTCCTTCAACCGCCGCCTAAGGCAGCATGTTATATATACTACTGTAGCTAGCTAGTTAGGCCCTTCAATTCTCCCCAAGCCGGATGTGGCGGGTCCCAGTTTTGACGGCAACAAATCAACTCGTGCCACGTTGAATCTCCTTTTGTTCGTAATTGAAAAACGTTGTTGCCGTCAACACATTTCTAGTTCAAACAAATGACTTTTTGTGAATATATATGTGAGAATAATGATATCGTAGTTGCCGTATATATATCCTTTTGAATAATTGTGTTAGTATGTATCAATTCACATTTTTACGTTGCAATGGTGAAAATGACATTTTGTGATATAAAACTACACAAGTACACAATATTTTGTCCAATATCATTGTAGCAACCACCAAGTAAGTCCCAAACTTATGATGTGGTCACCACGTCTGATTTTTTAAGAAATTTGTTATGTGTTTTAGCCGAGCTGCGTGAATGAGAGCCTTAACCGAAGACGGAAAATCGAGATAATGTAACTCGACTTTGCTTACTTATATTCTAGCACAAGCCCTATTTTGTTTAGTCTCAAGACACATGTAGTACAACAATAGCCAATAGTGATTCCGGTGGTAATTGTGACTTTTGGGAGATAAATGTTACTATCAACGAGGCTAGGTTCATGTTTAATCAGACAATAAATTTTTAAGGGGAAGAGGAAAATAAACTTGATGAAGAAATAAAAATGATGGACCACGTTCAACAAAATTAAACAGGACGAGACTAAATTTTTATGGTAGATTCTATGGTACCCCAAATGTATCGTAATTTTGTCCAAATAGACCAATAAGAATGATGCAGTTGAATTATTTAAATCTAAATTAAAAAGCATGTAATGATTTGGACCAATCAAATGTATGGTAGGTACGGTACTCCGTTTTTTAAATGAGTACCAGAATTGTTACTAATTTTTATTGGTACAATCGTCGAAAACTACCCGTGACATTATCTACAAGTTAAATTGACTCGAACAAATAAGGGGCAACTATGTTTTACAGTTTTACACAAAAGTGACTAAATCATTAGCTAAAAACGTGAGCTGCATATACTTGTATGCGATGTTGTTCGCACTTCGCATAGTGACCCTGCCATATGTGTTACAGAAGTAGTACAGTATTATATTAACATTTTCTTATTACGTATTGAATTTTGCCATTCTCAAATGGCTTTTCCAAAATGTCTAACAATCTAAATAGATCAAGAAATTTCTAAGTAAGCACTAGTACTAAAAATGTCTTCCAGTGCACGATTCATATCCAAAACATGATTAAAAGTAAAGAGATACCTTTTTTCATCGATTTCTTTGATGGATACCCCCATACCAGGGCGTCAGGCTGAAGTCATCGCATCCTGAAGCGCCTGCAAATTAACCCTCCGATCGGAAATCACCGTCCTGACCACCGGGAAACCAATCTGTTCATCGTTCACTTCCTCCTCACCAACTTCTTCTGTATCAAAATCGAGTTCGTTATCTGCCTCCCCAATAGCCATCTTCTTATAGTTGTTAACAATTTCGTCCATCTGTGATCCTTTGTAAGCCCTCTTGCCGTTACTCTATCCCAGCCGAAAACGAAGTAATCGACCAGAATAAACCCCACCTTCGATCAACTCGAACGAAAACGAAAAGACGTAGCCAAGAAACAAGAAACTACGACCGAACTTTGATCTCCTCGATCGAATCCGGAGAAAACAGCCCAGCGGCGTGCTATCGCAGCCCTAGGAAAAACCGTTTTTACATTAAATTAAGCTAATGGAGGGGTGAGGAAATTGACTTACAAAAGTGTTATGATTGTTGTTCAGCAAATAATAATCATCATAGTAAAAATAAGAACACACATTATCTCTATTATTAGAAGTAAAAACATGAATATAATATTTTCAAATTTTGTACAAAATGATATATTCATATTTATTGTCTTTACTTTCAAATACATTTTTAAAATGGTTAAAATTTGTATATTTTAGAACAATTATTTTATTTTTCATGTTTTTCGAGTATTATCAATACTAATTTATGATTGAAAATTACATTCTCCTTAAAAATTTTATTTTGATATATCCAAATTCTATGTTTTTATTTTAGTCAATGTTGACCGGGTTAATTAACCGTTAACCGGGTTGACCATCCGGGTCCGGGTTGACCCTTGACCCGATCATCGCTCCGGGTCACCTTCCGGTCCGGTTTTTACAACATACCTTTTTTCATCATTGTTTTTAGATATGCCATTTTTATTTTCTTACTCCTATTTGATTTCAGGTATGAGTTAAATTTGGCAAAACATTAACCTCGTAACACAAACGAATCAATTAACCTCAATTCAAGCTCGACGGCGTCACCAATCACCAGGTCCACCATGTACACCTATGTAAAGAGTATCTAGCTAGCCCAGGATCTACGTGAGCATATCTACGCATGTGCCAATTTTCTCTGTAGGATATGAACAGAATCACTTTAGCGGTGAGGCTACCTATTTAGTAGCCTTCATCAGTTTAGAGACTCAAATCATAACTATTTTAGAACTATCTATACAATGATCGAATTTCATGGCTGAATATTCTTTTAACGGGTCCAAGTTTTGTACGAATATCTAAGCTAATACTCAAACAAATGTAAGTTGGATATAGGCTAAAGGGTCAAATAAGCCCTTGAACAGATTTAAAGTGTTTAATTAGCCCCTTAATAGGAGGTTCTGGGGTTCTGTCTGGCCGTTGCCAATTGGGGCGGTTCCCGGGAGAATTTTTTGATGAATTTTTTGAGCATCTTCTTATTAAGTATAGCTTACTCATGTCAAATTTCAGATAATAATTCAACCGAGAAGGCAATCAAATGATTTTTTGAAGATAACTGCGAAGTGAAACAATGCAGTACATTTCGGAAAATCATTTGACTGCCTTCCCAGTTGAATTTTTATCTGAAATTTGGTATGTGTAAACTAGACTTATAATGAAGAAGATGCTCAAAAACTTTCATCAAAAAATTCCACCGGGAACCGCCTCAATTAGCGACGACCGAGCAGAACCTCGTATATATATATAAGGGGATAATTGAACATTTTAAGTCAGTTCAAGGGCCTATTTGACCCTTTAGCCTTAAATTTAAGAGGACTATTTAACAAAGAATCTGAGCTTCTCACTTCTTTCCCACGTACTATATGGTCTTATGTTTTTTTAATGGTCTCATGTTTCTTTTTACGGAGTATCATTCATCCCATATACTCCGTATTAGAACATATATATAGGAGTTTCTTTCTTATATACTCCTGCACGGGTAACTCAGTTGGTCGAGTAGTGGTGGGAAATTTGGATCTATGCACCAAGGTTCGAATTCCCGCAGCGACCGGGGGAGGTTACAGAACCTGAAATAAGGCCGGACCTCTGATGCGCACTTTCCTTTTTTGGATGTAACATTTATATATTCCCATTTCTAAATCTTCTCATAATACCCTCAATAATTTAAAAAAATAATACACTATTACACCTATTTTTTAGATTCATCCTTCATTTTATCACATTATTTCAATCACTATCTTCTCATCATATCATCAATAATTTATATCTCCTTTCACTATTCTTAATTTCACATTCTCACCCATTTTTGAAGTAGGAAGATATATGTGATACGAGTACTCCATAAGTATTGTGACCCTTGATCATTTTTTCAATAATACCGAGTATACCCAACTTTGATTTTAGAACAGATATTATTATAAAAGAGAACGTTTCCAAATTCGAATTAGGTGACGAAGTATTAAAAAAACATTCCAACAGCACGTATAGTACTCCCTCCGTCCCTAATCTTTCTCCCATTTGGGTTGGGCACATTTATTAAGATAGTGGGATTTGTGTGGTGGAGAGTTGTGCAGAGGAGAGAGAAATGTGTAAGAATGTGTAAGAATGGTTGTTAACCACAAATTCTTTACTAAAAAGGGAAAGAGGAGATAATTTTGGGACGGACGAAAAAGGAAAGTTTGAAGATAATTCAGGGACGGAGGTAGTAGTAATTAAGGTACTGCGTATTATTAATAGTACGTTTATGAAGTCGTGGCTAGGTAGGGTAGGAACGTACAGCTTGACCGATTTGATGCCTTTTATGTGGCTAATCTAATCAGAGTCACTGTGTTCTTCAAATGGTTCGACGAAGCTCCTTTGACCACACGTGCATGACACAAGTAGACAGCTGACGTTTAGTACGGTGGCGACAGATGTTTCAAATTCAACTTTGAAATTGGAACTCTAATTCATTATTGAACTTCCAATATCCTACACGACATAAAAGAATATGTCAGATACAATATTTAGTACTCCTATATTATACAACTCGATACAGCTTGTTAGCTGAACTCATCGGTATACTTACGGTTTTTTTTTTTTTCACATTCTCTCGTATACGTAGTACTAGTATATTTTATTGTCTAGATTCTAGTCAAAAGAGGCAATATCATCATAGCATAGGTAGAATTTCGTATAGCTAATTAACTTCAATGACGAAGTTGAAAAATCATTCTATACATACACAAGAATTCAATTCCTAACAAGAATCTTCCTCCATCATCCATCTACAAGCAGGGGCGGATGTAGTAAGGCTGGAGGGGGGGCAGCTGCCCCCAATAAAGGCCCACTAACCCCTTCTAATTTTTTAGTAAATATTAAAAGCCCAACTATTTGCCCCCAATTAAAAAAATGACTTGCCCCCAATAACCCAAGATCTTCCAGCCCACCCCACTGATGAAAAGAGAACAACGGAAGAAGTAAACGTGCCGCCAAACTCTCTTGTGTGCAGAAGGCTAGACGATTGGGAAAAATCGGCCATTCAGCGAGTCAACGACTGAGCATCTGAGCCTGATTCCAACTCTTCATTCTCCATTTCTCCGACCTGGCGACCTCCGTTGCTCCGTGAGTTCGTTCTCTATTTCTCCAAGCGGAAAGAGTAAAGAGCAGAAGAGGTAAGCCTTTTCACTTGATTGATTGGCTATTTGTTTTAATTGATTTCAACTTTTTCACTTTATTTTTTCATCTTTTATCAATGACAGAAGTTAGATTTGGAGTGTTGCCCACTTTCCGTATTATGTATTTGTGTAGTTCAATTTTTAGTTTTTATATTAAATACTGTTTTTCGTATTTAACTAATTTATTTAAATACTGAAATTGTTATACATTTATTAGTGTAATAATTTATAATTATATTATATTACTATTAGAAAGCTGAAAGTAGAAACCCTAAATGTAAATTATACACGGAGTATTATTTTAGGTAGTTAAATAAAAATATAATGTATTAATGTATTAAAACAATTAGTTTTAATTTAACTTTTTTTCCAGACACAATGAAGAGATATTGGGCTACCGTTCCTTCACCGGGTAGTTCAAATAATAATGCTTCAAATATTGTATCTCAAAGTTCTTCATCAATACCTAAACAAGTTGATCTGGATGAGCTTCCCTCAGATCCCGCAAAAAGAAGGAAAATTTCAGAGTACCATCCTAATCAAAGAGATGAAATCAGGAGAAAATATTTGATTAAAGGACCTTGTCAACCACGTGGTCATGATTTCCCACAAAAAGAGATTGGGAAGACTTTAAGACGCTTTAACTCTAAATGGTTTGATCAATATCCTAATTGGTTAGAATATAGTATACAAGATGACACAGCCTTTTGTTTGCCTTGTTACTTGTTTAAAGATCACTTTGAGAATCGTGCTGGGAATGATGCATTTGTAACCGAAGGATTCTCAAGTTGGAAGGTCTTGGAATTTTGTGAGAAGCATGAAATTTCTATGCTTAATATGGATGAGGACTTTGTTAACCCAAGGAGGCCACGTCAAAGAACTAATATCACTAACCGGCATCATTATGAGTATGAATGTTTTAATAGCATAATGGATTTGCAAATTAATGAATTTGATGACCGCTTCAATGAGGTAAATTCTGAACTACTTCTTTGCATGGCTTCTTTGAGTCCGATTGATTCCTTTCGTGAGTTTGATGCTTCAAAGTTGTTGAGATTGGCTGAATTTTATCCAAGTGACTTCAGTTGTGTGGAACACAGAATTCTTGAGCATCAAGTCAGTATTTATATTGACAATGTGTTAGCAGATGAAAGGTTTGCTAGATTGAAAAGTCTTAGTGATCTTGCTCGAGTGATGGTGGATACAAGGAAACATCTTTCACATCCTTTGGTGTATAAGCTTTTAAAGCTAGCATTGACTTTGCCAGTTGCCACAGCAACCGTAGAGAGATGTTTTTCCGCTATGAAAATAGTGAAGACTAACTTGCGTAATAGAATTGGCGATAAGTATTTGAGTGATTGTCTTATTTGTTTTATTGAAAGAGATGTGTTTGAAACTGTTACAAATGAAACTGTAATGGATCTCTTCCAAAAGATGAAAACTCGACGCGAACAATTGTGATGTATTTGGTAAGACTTTAATTATTGTAACATTACATTAATACTTTATTATTATTATTATTATTATTATTATTATTATGATGCATTTTTTTCTGCCCCCAATAACTTCTAATCCTGGATCCGCCACTGTCTACAAGAATGACAAGGGAATTGTTTTGGTCATATAGATAAATAGACAAGCTTGTAAAAGCTGTTATCATCATATATTAGATAATCATAACACAAACAAGAAGAGTTGTCTAATATCAATGAGAGATATGTGAGATTTTTAGAGTTTTTAATTAAAACTTGTATGTATGTTCTTTCTATTCTTAAAAATAATAGAATTGTTTTTCTCTCATATTACCTTTGTCCTTTTATTCCCAAGAAGTGCTATTGCTCCTATTAGAGTCTGGCTAACCTTTTTGGTATTTTCCCCATTCCCCATACTTTTTCATATAAAACTCTACTATATGAAAACTGTGTTTACTTTTTTGCTCGTAATTGAAATCTGAATATACCGTTATATTCATCTTGTTGAGAGCTAAGGAGATACTCCCTCTGGTCCTTATTAAAGTTCTTAGTTTGACTTCACACATATTAAGAAAATAAATTTGACTTTACTGTGGAGTGCACTGTTTGGAAATGTTTGGACATGTTTGGCACTGTTTTGCACTGTTTTGTTTCCTAAAATGGAAGTGTGAACTTAAATAAGGGACATCTCGAAAAGGAAAGTGAGAACTTTAATAAGGACCGGAGGGAGTAATAGGTCTTTTTCGACGAAACACGGACGCTAGAAGCCGCCCCATACTCTTTGGAGAGTCATAATTCTCTCGGCCACGCGCCTCACGCACTAGCCAGAGGTCGAAAACGGTTCGCGTCATCACTGACATCAACAGAGGGGTCACCAGTTAGCCTTCATGCAATCAACAGCTTGTCACGGCTGCGTCGGCGCCACACGTGCAATTCTTGCATTGTCAGCCGCCACGTCATCCGCTCACTGCCATCTTCCATCCGCGCATAGTCAACTTCCATGTCAACGGCTCGTCAGCACCCAGAGAGCGCCACATCATCGGCCACATCACCGATTTTTCAAAATTATTTAGAAGGTGAAAATGACCATTGATGAGTCAACTTCATCTTATAGAGCTATGATTATGCTCACAGCTACTAAGTACATGCTATGGAAACCTCAAATGAAATATTTCCTTAGCTGATGAGGCGCCTTTTCAATATGAAGCTTAAATGTGGAACTTCTGTTGTCAGACACAATAGTGAGTTTCATTGTCTGATTTTTTTATCCCGGAAGGCAAACCACCGCATCCAGTGGGGCAAATGTCGGGAGACATTTACCGTTATTTATTAAAAAGATTTCAGTACAAAGAGAGGGGGACCGAACCAGAACCTCCCTAGAATACAAAATAAAGGGATAATAAAGCATAAAAAAATTGGGGGGGACTAGACCTTACCCAAAAAAAAATCCAAACACCAAAAAACTAAAAGAGCAAAATAGCCAGTAACTAAATTAGGAAACCATGATATTGAGAAATTCATTCGCGTCCAGGGCAATATATCCGAGGACTGAATTAGGCAAGTGCGCCATCCGATAGAAAATTGTCGAGTTCCGACTTCGAACCATGGACTGAGCAATCTGATGTGCAACCTCGTTGGCTTGCATGTAGCAATGCAAGAAGATCAGAAGATTGAAAAATGATTGGCAAGGTGCAAGATGGGGTTAATGAGATGCGGGTAGGAGGGATTATCTGGGCGTCGCTGAAGGAGGGAGACCGCTGCCAATGAGTCTGATTCAACCTCAAGGTCGTTAAAACCAGCCTCAGTAATCCAGTGAATCGCTACAAAGATGGCCATAATTTTCGCTTCAAGAACCGAACCGGCTTTGAGTGGGAAAGATCCGCAAGAATGAAAGCACCTAATCTGTCTCTCAAATTCGCTCCATGACGTGCACTTTGTCGTGATGTGCACTCAAAATAATAATACAATACAACACTTATACGTAGTATAGCGTAGTAAGGTTCGTATCCACAGGGAAAGGAATACTTTTCTTTTTATAGAACTAGTAACAAAATGGGGGGTTTTAGTTTGATTTGGTTTAATAAATTAAACACGAAGATGAACAAGTTATGTGGTTTAATTAATGAGAAGAAGACTTGGCTTTGCTTTTATCCACTTAATGAAATGTTCGTCGATCCCGGTTATATCTTTAACTATCTTCCTCTCGAATACTCAATCGAGGAGTATATCCAGTTCATCGAGGGTAGTTATTAATAACGAGACGCGTTCATTAATAAAACTTACTACCGAGTCAATATAGAACAAGCGCCGTATATTAACTTGATAGTAGCAATAAGATCAAGATGAAAACGATTGAAATTGATAACCTCAACACAAGCGGTTTATTGGTTTAATCAATATAGTTAATTCCCCTTGGCTTATTAACCATGAGAAGCATGCATTAACAACCCAAGTTTACTACCGTGAAAGGACCGAATTAATAACAAGCGTATTAACCGACCGATTCTAGTAATAATTAATATATGAGACAAAACTAGTTGATCCTTTAAGTAATGTTCAAAATATTAATATGAAATATGAATAGGAATTAATTAATACTCAAGGAAGAATATTAAAGAAGATGAATCCTACTATAGTTAATATCAAGATGTTAACTAATTGTCATTTTAGTAACACTCCCCAATATTAACATAGAGGAAGAAATAGCTATTACTATAACTAATGTCAAGATGTTAACTAATTGTCATCTTAGTAACACTCCCCAACATTGATATAGAAATAGTATTTAAAGAGAGAATTAATATTCAAGGAAGAAGATTAAAGAAAATAACTCACAACTTACAAATTCATTAAGCTTCAAAGTAGCAAAACCAAGATGGAAGAGTTTAGTTCCTCATTTGGAGACTAAACATGATAGAAAATATAAAGAAAACACTAATCTAAACTGAGCTAAAGAGTATATGTGAATTGGTGATTTTATTGTGAAGGAAAGGGGTGTATTTATAGGCTTTTGGGAGCTGCAGGGTCTGATACCCGACCGGGTATATAGGATACCCGACCGGGTATCTCAGGAAATTGCCCAGAAAGTCACTTTTCTGGGCATACCCGATCGGGTAAGGGTATATACCCGATCGGGTATGTGACAAATCTTTATGAAAATTTGCTCCCACGATCATTTGTTCCCGGATTTGATTTGGACAATCGAATCAAGTGAATACCCGATCGGGTATAGGCAATACCCGACCGGGTACATGAGTATTTTTTCCAAATCGAAATCTTTCTTGTCTCCTTGCACTTTCCTTGATCTTTTAAGGTCCAATCTTGATCCCTTGGATGATCTTTGACCTGTTTAGCTCAGAATAATCCTAATCTAAACAAATTACAAATAAAAATGAAAATAAAATATTACACCAAAAGTGTGTAATTTCCACAACTAGAACTAATAAAAACTAGTTAAAAATACAAACATACAATCGGAAATTACATGAATATCAACTCCCCCACACTTAGCTTCTTTACTCGTCCTCGAGTAAAGTCAAATGTTTAACAGTTCCAAGTCCTCAAGAGTTCAACAATCAACAAGAAAAAGAAAAAGACCACCAAGGATAAAACATGAGTTTTACCTTGAATCTTTAGCTCAACGAACAATATCTTCTTGGGTTTCATGGCCTTCTATGCTCATCTCTTTTCTTCTCCTCTTTTCATGTTCAAGAGATTAAATGATGTCTTATAAAAACAAATATATCTCTCATATCTCTCATTTTGCCTAGGAGCCTTTTCAGGTTTTCATCCTAGCATCTTTTTTTTTTTTTTTTCACTCACTCATTTTTTATAAGCCCTTTTTGCTTAGATTGCCCGTTTTTGGGTTTTCAACCTAACTAGCATTTCTTTTATTTTATTTTCTTTTTCTTTTTTATTTTTTTTTTGTTTTTGAAGAAAATAATGCCAGTTACAAGGTATCAAACTTATGTACGTACCAATGAGTGACTCCCCCTCACTTAGCTCGAAGCACTGTCCCTAGTGCTCGTCTCCGTCATACCCGGGCTGAAACAGACATCCTCGTAGCCTTGAATTGTTCCCTTGCATTTGAACTTTCGGCCGTATCCCTCTTCGGTGCCATTGATGCCCTTTTGACGCTTTGAAATTTAGACTTGGTGTTTTTGGGGTAGGGTTTCAGATTTTTGGGGAGGGGGAGAGATGGTGTAATTGGTGGGTACGATGTGGAGAGGAGAGTGAGGGAAGTGTTTGGTAGTGGGTTGAGGGAATTTGGTTGAGTGATGATGGAGATATGGAAGGAAAAGGGTAAAAAAATGGTGGGTTTGGGAGAGAGAAATCGGACATTGGGGTTGGGGGAAGAAGTGGCTTGAATTGGGTCTGATTTGGGGTAACAAGCTCAAGTACCCGATCGGGTGGTTTGAATACCCGACCGGGTATTTCGTTTATTTTTAAAAACTCGTTCCAGGGGTTCGTACCCGATCGGGTGTTGTGGATACTCGATCGGGTGAATCGCGTCGTAGGAAATGATTTTATTTTCATGAATTAGACCCGACCGGGTTATAGGTGTACCCGATCGGGTCTTGACCTTGTTTTCAGTCCCAAGCGCGATCGGGTGTGGGATTTCTTGCCACAACTCTGCCTTTTTCATATGTACCCGATCAGGTGGAGTAGTGGAGCCCGATCGGGTACACTATACTGGGGCGTGATTTTGTCCATTTTTTTTTAAATCTTTTTGGCATGGATCCGATCGGGTAAGTGATGATGACCGATCGGAGGTTTCCCCAACCTTTCAAAAAAAATGATTTACTCCCCCTTTTATTTGAGAAGTGTCCCAATTTTCTCGAAGTTGACATTCAAAAACAAACAAAAAAAACAAAAAAAAAAAAGATGAAAAATGCGTACCTTAGCATGGGTTGCCTCCCAAGAAGCGCCTTAGTTAACGTCGCGGCACGATGCCATCATTGTGTTCAATCGTTCAAGCTTGGATCGTGATAACTCATTTTCTTCAAATTTTCACCCGGATGACTCTTGTAGAAAGACTCAATTTTTTGACCCTTTATTTTGAAAATCTTTCCGGGATCAAATATCCGGATTTCTGTCGCTTCATGGAGTGAGGGTCCATGATTTTCACTAAGCATGGTCAATGGAAAGGGTTTTGATCCGGGTGGTATAAGAGGGAGTATGATATATTTGTGTAACTCCACCATTATTCCTTGCTTATTTGTGAACAAAGAGAAGTCCAAATTATACTCACAATTGCTGAAGATTTCATAGATATCTTTGTCCTCCACCCTTTGTGTTTCCCTTAGAGCCTCAGGAAATGGTGGCATGATATCAGGAATGACTGGTGGTTGAGTTGAGTTTTGAGGTTCCTCCTCCAGTTGAGCTTTCTCCGTAAGCTCCTCTTCTTCCTCCTCCTCGCCCATGTGGTTCACAATGCTTGGCATTTGTTTCAACTGATTGTCCAAGTTCTGTTCGTTGGACACTGTTTCTTGTGGGCATTGTGACATATTTTGTTGCATATTTGTCACATTGATAGTGAGAGCTCGGATCATGTCTTCAGTGGACATGCTGGAATAAGAACTTGAGTATGAGTTATATGTGTTGGAGAATGAATCATACCTCCCTTGGAAACCAACATCATTCCTTTGTTCAAAGTATTCTTTTTGAAGCTCTGGGCAAAAATCCGTAAGATGCCTGTGTGACATGCAAATGTTGCATGTATGGACATCTTGAGAACATGAAATAAACTCCTTTATCAGAGAAGTCAAGTCGGAAATTTGACTCTCTAGGGATGATGTGTTGGTATCCATATACTCATGAAAGCTCAGAAAATAGAAAAGTAAGATTTATATTTATATTTTTTTTTAATTTTTTTTTGTTTTTGATTTTTTAAAAGATAAAATAAAAAGAAAAATAATTTCCTTTCCCCGGCAACGGCGCCAAATTTGACGTGCACTTTGTCGTGATGTGCACTCAAAATAATAATACAATACAACACTTATACGTAGTATAGCGTAGTAAGGTTCGTATCCACAGGGAAAGGAATACTTTTCTTTTTATAGAACTAGTAACAAAATGGGGGGTTTTAGTTTGATTTGGTTTAATAAATTAAACACGAAGATGAACAAGTTATGTGGTTTAATTAATGAGAAGAAGACTTGGCTTTGCTTTTATCCACTTAATGAAATGTTCGTCGATCCCGGTTATATCTTTAACTATCTTCCTCTCGAATACTCAATCGAGGAGTATATCCAGTTCATCGAGGGTAGTTATTAATAACGAGACGCGTTCATTAATAAAACTTACTACCGAGTCAATATAGAACAAGCGCCGTATATTAACTTGATAGTAGCAATAAGATCAAGATGAAAACGATTGAAATTGATAACCTCAACACAAGCGGTTTATTGGTTTAATCAATATAGTTAATTCCCCTTGGCTTATTAACCATGAGAAGCATGCATTAACAACCCAAGTTTACTACCGTGAAAGGACCGAATTAATAACAAGCGTATTAACCGACCGATTCTAGTAATAATTAATATATGAGACAAAACTAGTTGATCCTTTAAGTAATGTTCAAAATATTAATATGAAATATGAATAGGAATTAATTAATACTCAAGGAAGAATATTAAAGAAGATGAATCCTACTATAGTTAATATCAAGATGTTAACTAATTGTCATTTTAGTAACACTCCCCAATATTAACATAGAGGAAGAAATAGCTATTACTATAACTAATGTCAAGATGTTAACTAATTGTCATCTTAGTAACACTCCCCAACATTGATATAGAAATAGTATTTAAAGAGAGAATTAATATTCAAGGAAGAAGATTAAAGAAAATAACTCACAACTTACAAATTCATTAAGCTTCAAAGTAGCAAAACCAAGATGGAAGAGTTTAGTTCCTCATTTGGAGACTAAACATGATAGAAAATATAAAGAAAACACTAATCTAAACTGAGCTAAAGAGTATATGTGAATTGGTGATTTTATTGTGAAGGAAAGGGGTGTATTTATAGGCTTTTGGGAGCTGCAGGGTCTGATACCCGACCGGGTATATAGGATACCCGACCGGGTATCTCAGGAAATTGCCCAGAAAGTCACTTTTCTGGGCATACCCGATCGGGTAAGGGTATATACCCGATCGGGTATGTGACAAATCTTTATGAAAATTTGCTCCCACGATCATTTGTTCCCGGATTTGATTTGGACAATCGAATCAAGTGAATACCCGATCGGGTATAGGCAATACCCGACCGGGTACATGAGTATTTTTTCCAAATCGAAATCTTTCTTGTCTCCTTGCACTTTCCTTGATCTTTTAAGGTCCAATCTTGATCCCTTGGATGATCTTTGACCTGTTTAGCTCAGAATAATCCTAATCTAAACAAATTACAAATAAAAATGAAAATAAAATATTACACCAAAAGTGTGTAATTTCCACAACTAGAACTAATAAAAACTAGTTAAAAATACAAACATACAATCGGAAATTACATGAATATCACTCCACCTGTAGATGATTTCTAAGTGAAAGCAACATCAACATTAAGCTTGAAGGTACGATCACTACTAGAAAATCACCTTTTGTATGTGGTCTAAATTCTTTCCCAACAAAGTTAATTTGTGGCCATATTTGTGGGGCAAAGCTTGAAGGGAAAGAACTTAGCCCACAAAGATTGAGACTTTGTATGGTCAAATTTAAGAAGACAAAGGTTAAGCATACAAACTAAATTTGTAGGCTTAACTCTTTTGTCACAAATATATTCATGGAGACATGTTATTTTTTCCAACAAAATGTAATTATAGGGAAAGCTAAGAGCATACAAATACTTCCACAAACAAACATTATGCATGTGCGTAAGCAGTAATTTGTAGACTAATCAACAGTCAGATATATACTCCCAAGAACTTGTATATAAGACAAAATAAGAGATTACATATGTTGCTAAAAGGTCAAAGAGCATCCATAGTTGAATAATATTAGAAACTTTTACATTGATCATATCTATAGGATCGGAAAAACTCTAAAAATATTGTTCCAACTATATGTTTTTTGTATCGCCTAAAATATGTACTCTTCTCCAAGGCTCTTCATCAAGATGATCAATTTCATCTAAAGTTTCTCAATATAATGTTGGGGAAGTATGTGAATTGAAGCCCTTGAAGCCCTAATGTCCTGGAACTGTTGGTCCAATACATTCAGTTTTTGGGTAATCTTTACTCAATCTCCAGTCCCCACTCCATCACCGCTTTGAGCCATACATGATGCTTTTTCTTTGTCATTAAATCATCTCCACTAGACCACTCTTGTCTCGTTTAATCCTTGCTCTGTCATCACTCAGCAGTCACAACTCAAGCCATGACAAATCTTTTCTAATAGCAGTCATCTAAGTTGTCAGATAACTTAAGGTCATACACATTCGGTAGAGAACATATAGTTCATCACGGTCCAAGTGCCTGGAAGTCCAAGAGGATCATAAGAAAAAAAAACATACATTAACAGTTGCCCTTAAAGTGACTAAGCACAATGCAAGAAGAAAATGCTACATTTGTGCATTACGAAGAGAGACCGAGACCATTTGTGGAAAATCAATCATTGAGACCTCATCATCATCTATCTAGGATATAAGAAGACATAAAAATCAGATCAATTAAATGTTATCATTATGCATTTAATAATAAAGATAACTACAGTTATAGCCCACAAGCATCTTGTAGGCATATCATTATGTTAAACTCAATGAAATCACAATGAATAAGCCCGTGTTTAGCCAAGCGAACAACAAGACCAATGATGGCTTCAAAAACTGTGTGTACGTTTTGAATTGTTTGACCTGCACATTGTACCAAATATTACATATACAAAATTACCGTTCAAAATGAAAGGAGAGATAAGAATAAAGCAGAATGACCTAAATGATTACACAGAATAGTTTTTAATGAAATTAAAGTGCATGTGAATTACATATTATTAACCTCCAGGACAGAGGTGTATGCTCCAAATATTTCAGAAGAATTTATCCACAATAAGGAGAAGCATGACACTCACACTAAATCAACAATAGTCTTTAGACATTAAGTGCTTAAGGGAAGTCAAGCTAGTGAATCTTTTTTCATAAATATTACGGAGTACTAAAGAAAAACACATAGACAAAAATGTGACTAAAGTTAGGTGGTTTTACTTGGAGTTGGGACTTAATTCATTCCTAGACCAGACCACATGAAATAAGAGCACCCTAAACCGTGAAAACAAGATTGTGATCTGACATACTCTAGCATGCTTTCAGAATATATAAATGAACAACTAAATTCAAATAGACCACTGTATGTTAACATTAAAATGCAGTCTTATTACCAAAAGTGTTTTATGCCTCATTAACCTATAGATCAAATTCATGTTCAATACCATATAATTGATTTGAGTCTTATTTTGGTTTAGGACTTTTGTCAGACACGTTGACTACTTAGTTTCTCAAATGATAATTGGAAGATCAAATTCATGAATTTATACATACCATAAATACTACATATTAATTAGGACATATAATAAGAATAAGAAGATCAAATTATTGAATTCATAAAGATTTTAAATAGTTAGGACACTAACATACTGCTTAGACTTCCAACTTGGCCGCTGCTCTAAAAACATAAGCAAGAAAAGAAGAAAAGGTTCAAACAAACTCATGAAATATCAGGATAGGAAATATGGAAACACTTTAATTGCTCTAATCGAAAGAATAAACTCAACCCATCATGTTAACGAATATTCACCGATTCACTTGCATTTTAAATAATTGCATTGGGACTTCAATTATTTAACAAAAAACAGAGCATTAACTTACTGGAACCATAAAGATCTCAAATCATTAGGACATTAAAACAGGGTTGGAAATTTGAGATTGCTTTTAATTTCTTCACAGATCACATGTTCACGTACTAATTTGTGTGGCTGAAAATTTTATAAAGTTGTTCGAGCAACTTAAAATTTTCCCAAATCAAAATAATAAAATCTTCAACAAAGATGTCTTATATAAACAACGATTAGTAGATCACTAAGTTTATACCCAATCAGAAGGAGATAGTCGATGATAATAGTAAATCAAGCAGAAGATCAAAATAAAGAATACCTGAACCTTCAAGAGAAAAAGATGTGATTGTGAATGAATGGAGTACATTCCTCATTGTCGATCTTTGTTTACGGAAAAATACTTTTACCGGCGGTGGTATTTTAGATTGTACTCAATCCATGTACTGTCATCTAAAGATTTATTCGGACAAAGTGTTTGATTACATTCAATAGTGTTTGAACAGACAAATTGGAAGCAAAGACTAAGCCAGACATATACATTTATACGAAGCACCACAAAGAAAAGTGTATACTCTGAAACATAATTTGTTAGAATACATAGAAAGATCAAAGTAATTTGTTATACCGTAAAAAGATATAGTTAACAAAAAACTGGGGATAAAAATTATCAGCATAGCAGTAATAATAATCCGGATATCAATTTTGGTATAGAAGGATTCTTATACGGAGTATGTATTAACTTCTTTCTCCTTTAGGGGGCACTATCCAAATGAATTACATTAACTATAAAATTAATAAGTAGATTAGATTAAATACATTAGAAGAAGAAATCAAGAGCGGCAATTAATCGAGCACGAAACCTGCAGCGGCAAAAGTATGCTAAATGCTCGATCTGTGCGAGGAAAGGGTCTGGTTTCAGGAACCAATAGCAACTCCGATCCCTGAGTATGTTAAGAACCGCCGCAACTGCAACCATTTATGTCACCGCATCGAAGTCTTTCTGATTGAAGGAGAAAAGGAGATCCGAAGAACACGACTAGGCAACTGCACGAAACCTGCAGTGGCAAAAGTATGCTAAATGCTGGATCTGTGCTCGATCAGGTTTCATGTCTGTTTGCCGCGGCGCGGCTGTACAGGTCGCTAGGGTAAAAAAAAATTAAAGAGGACAATTTTCACAATTTGGAGCCAACTGAAAGTATTGAATTTGTAATTAGAATTTTAAAAACCGCTCTGAAAAAGTATGAGTATTTCGCTACAAATTTTGTCTGTGCCGGTGGCTTTTTCTACAAAATATAATTTTGAAGGGATATGAAGTCTTTTTCCACGAATAATGTTTGTGTGGAAAACTAAATTCGTAGAAAACCAAAACCCACCTACAAAGCACTTATTTTGTGGCCAAAGAAGATCTATGTCCACAAATTTAATTTTGTATGCATGAAAGGTGTAGGGAAAGGGTGAAATTCTACTAGTGGATTAGACTTTTTCCAATTGACTTTAAGGAAAAGTGGAGAATATTTCTTCTTATGCGTAGCTATAAGTCCTTCACTGATTAAGGATTCAGGAATGACCCTTCGGTATTTGAATTCCAACAGACCACTGGTAAATGAAGGCTCTAATAGACCTTTTAAGAGAATCCATGATGAAAACAGTAGGATTTGTATCCCAGGTTAAAGTAGCATAATTTTTTTCAAATATGCCATGTGATGATGCCTAGAATACAATGCTTGTAGATAGGGGTGGGCACGGTCCGAGATTTGACTTATCCCGATCCCGTCCCAGTTTTATAATAACAGTCCGGTACGGGATGAGTCTTTATCCCAATGTTGTCCCATTTAAAACGGGACCGAGAAGACCCGAGAAAAACCGGGACGGTTCGGGATGTCCCATAAAAAATATGCATTTGTGAAATGTGATATAAAAATAAGCATAACATCAAAATAAAGACGTAAATATTTTTGCAAATTTAGCTTCCCTAAAATGTTAAGTAAAACCTTTAATTAACTATTTTTAATTTTTGGACGTCTCCCTAGGTATCTAGGGTTTTGTTTCTTCTAGCGCCGCTCTTCAATCTCGATCGAGAAGGGAGGGCTCGTGCGCTTGGTATTGAGATCGATCGACTGGGGCTTTTACTTATATCTTGGTGGAAGCAATTTTGCTCCGTTTTCTCTTACTTGTAGGAGTCCGAGAGCTTTGCCCAACTTTCTGCAGGGTAAGCAACAATTTTCCCTAGCAGCCGAACTCCAATCCTGCTGACATGTTGCACGCACAAAGAGAAGGAGGAGGATATGGAAGAAGTTGCTAGCAAATTCAAGAAAATGGCCATTGGGTTTCAAGAGGGCATAGGCTCTTCGCTGGCTTTACTAAATTCGTTTGGGGAGACTTCAGGAATGCTTCAAGATGCAGGGATGATGATTCGTCCCCCTCCTGAACCACCGCCGAGGATGATGATTGAAGCAAGATTTCGATTGCTATGTCAATTTATTTTGTTTAATTTCGTTTGACTGTTTTTGAGTTTCTTAGGCATAAACATTGTCGTGGATGCCTTCTTCTTTTTCTATTTCAGTCAGACTCTTACATTAGGTGTGGGTGATGAGGGTTTTGCTCTGGCCACGTTTGGCTCATTTAGACCCATTACAGGACAAGCAAATCATATTGCTCTATCCAGGGTGATTGGTTCTCCAGCTGGTCCAAGAGTTGGTGGATGGAAGTGTTTCCTTTATCGTTTGTCTCCCTTGCTGAATGTTTTTTTTATCAATTTAAAGCCCCTTGTTTAAAAAAAATCTATTTTTAATTTTTGTCTTGTAGAATAGTAGCACTAAAATATTTTTATACTTTGTAGTACACTTGTAATTTTTCAATACCACATTAAATTAAATATCATATCTATAAAGACAATATATATATATATATATATATATATATTCTAGTAGTTATATTGGAAAATAATAAATCTATAACAACACTATAATTTGGAGTAATAGTTATTCCATCATAAATAATATTCCGCACGTAATAATATATTACGGATTACTATTGGAACGAGAACTAAACAAATTTTAATCTAAAGAAACAAGAGAGAGACATGAAATATGATAAAATTACACTAGGGAGACTAAGGACTAAAAAGTTTTAATTGGGTTTGGCTATTACATAGCACTAGAAATTTAAAATAACATATTAATTTCAAACGGGACACCGGGACGGGACATGATATTTTATAGCTATCCCGGTCCCGTCCCGGTTAATATCTGTGCGGGACCAGTTCGGGATGAAATAGTTGCATCCTAAATGGATCGGGATAGTTTCGGAACGGTATCGGGGTTTTTTGATTTGGGACACCGGGACCGGGATTTTTTCCCACCCCTACTTGTAAATATCTGATATAGTCTTAGAACCTGCATTAAGCCACCATGCAAAACATATCTGCCTATGTGAGACATTACAGATTGGTATCCAAACTGAGAAAATGCTCATATACCAATCCCGAATAGGCTTAATTTGCTGACAAGTGTAGAAAATATGGGAAGTAGAAGATGACTCTTGTTTACAGAAGGGGCATTGAGAGGGGAAAATGCAAATGTGAAACTTCTGGAGATTTTCAGGAAGGGGAGAATATTATGAAAGTCTCCACATGAAGAGTTTTATTGGGTAGTACTGTTTAGGGTGCCATATGTGGGAGATTGAGAAAGTCACTGATCTATTATCTGTAATTGCATTATATGCAGATGAAAGTGTAAATCTTCCATCTTGAGAAGGACTCCAGATGTAGTTTTCATGTTGCTGCTCTACAAGACTCAGACCCAGGGAATGAAGTTGACAGATATTTTTTCAAATAGGAGAATCAGGTAGCTTAGCCTTCATATTGTCACCTCTCTGATATTTGGCATGCATATAATTAGCCCACAAAGTAGAATTATTGAACCAATTCCACCAAATCTTACGTGAGTAGGCAGTTTGAAGATCTTCAAAAAAACTGATACCCAATCCCCCCTTCTCATAAGGAAAACATAATTTCTTCCAACTTTTCAAATGGAACCTTTTATTGGGTGTTGTAGAATCCCAGAAAAAAGAAGACATCTTATTTTCCAAAATTCAAGCAACTGAATTAGGAAGCTTAGATGATGCAAGAGTGTGCAATGGAGTAGATGCCAGAACGTACTTAATGAGAATGAGTCTTCCACTTTGAGATAACACCTTCTTCCTCCATGTTGATAATTTCTTATCAAAAGAAGATATTAAGCCTTTACAGATTCTAAGTCTGTTAATGCCTTCATGTAGATAAACTCCAAGATATTGGATGGGCAGTCTGGAAATCTTCATGTTAAGCAGTCCTTAATTGGCTCAATTCTGTTTTCTAGGAATTTTTTACTAATAATAATTTGACTTTTGTTGTAATTTACAGCCTGACCGGCCAGGAGCTTGTTGATAAGAAGATAGAAAATTAGAGAATTTCAACAAGGTCCTAGCACCCCCATTCATAAAAAGGAGTAGGTCATCAACATATCCAAGGTGGGAGATCACATGAGCTCCTCTGTTTACCAGTAAGGAGAAATCTTACCCTCAATAACAAAATGTTTTAATCCTCTGGAAAAGACTTCTGAGGTTAAGATAAAGAGGTAAGGAGACAAGGGGTCCCCCTGCTTCACACCCCTTGTTGGTTTGAAAAAACCATAAGAAGCTCCATTCACCATAATAGACATGTGAGTAGCCTGTAAGTTATTCATGATTATGTTAATGAATTTAGAAGAAAAACCAAACCTGGTAAGAATGTCCTTCAGAAAAGACCATGAGACCTTGCCAAAATCCTTTGCCATATCAATCCTAATAGCAATATTTCCCCCTCTGACTTTTTTGTCCAATGAGTGCATGGCGCATTAATTCTTGAGCAAGTAAAATATGACAACTGATATCCCTGTTCTGAAGGAAGCCTGCTTGTTCTGGGGAGATAAGCTTAGGTAAAATCATGCTAAGTCTAGAAGTTAATACTCTGGTGCATACCTTGCTTATGAAAGTTGATAGACATATAGGTCTAAACTCAGTGAAGTCACTAGGTCTATCTTTTTTAGGAATATGCACAATATTGGTAGTACCCATAGCCTGAGGAATGGGAGAACAAAGGAAAAAATATTGAACAGCTGAAATCACATCATTTTTAACCAACTCTCAACAACTTCTTAAAAAAATTCCATTGATCCATCAGGGCCAGCAGCACTTTTGTGATTAAGACCCCAAACTGCCCCTTTGACTTCATCTTCATTAGGAATCTGAGTTAACATGTGATTGTCTTGCAGGTTGACTAAATGGGGAATGCAGTTGAGAATATCCTGTTCAGACTCTAACTTTGTAGCATCAGGACCTGAGAAGAGATGTTTGTAATAACTAGCAGTGGCCTCTCCAATTTGCTTAGTGTCATTAATCCAGGTACCATCATCCTTTTTAATAGAAGCAATAGTGTGTGACTTATGCCTCCCTTTGACAAAATTATGAAAGACTTTTTTATTGCTGTCTCCTCCTTTAGCCATTTAATTCTGACTTTTTTCTTCCAAAATGTCTTTTCCTGCTTATAAGTCAAAATTAATTCTGCTTGGGCTTAATGCCAATTGAATCTATTTGTTTCATCAGAATTTTCCTCAAACTTTTTTTGAGCCTCTTCAGCCTTAAGCTCACGGGCTTTAACCCTTTCAAAAATGTTGACAAACACAACAGTATTCCATTCCTTAAGATCTTTCTTAAGGTGCTTGAGCTTAAGAAATAGACCCCTCATGTCCCTTCCAAAAAAGTTAGCATTCAAGCTCTTAGAGACCAAATCCTGAAAATTAGGATGACTAATCCACATATTTTGAAACCTGAAAGGTTTAGGACTTGAGTAGGATTGAAGATGACATTTAAGAAGGATATGAGAATGATTAGAACTGGATTTATCAAGATGTTTGATAAAAATTCCACCAAACTGATCCTGAAAATCTTGATAAAATAAGATCATGTCAAGCCTCCTCAAAACTCTACCATTGCACCTCATTCCAGTCCAAGTGAAATGACTTCCAACCCAGGGAAGATCATCATAACTTGCAATTGCATTAAAATCACCACTAATGGGCCAAGGTCCTTGATTATTATCATGCCAATTAATTAAAAATTCCCAGATATTTCTCATTTCCCAGATTGTGCATTTTCCATAAATTGAAGTGAGCCAGAAAGAACAGGTACCCCAAGTGACATAACAATGAATATATTGCTCAGCCCATGAAATTCTATAAATTGAAATCATATCAGGATTCCAAAAAAGCCATATCTTACCATTAGGATGAAAGAAACATTCAGATAAGCCAAGATCTTTAGTGAAAGAGCCTCATTTGACATTATCAACCATAGGTTCAAAGATAGAAACTAAGTACATATCCAACTACCTAATAAGAGAGGAAAGCCTTGGGCAGGAGGAAACAAGTCCCCTGATATTCCAAAATAAGCAATTCATGAGGAAATAGACAGAGAAGCTTGAGAAAGCCTTCTGGCTGCATGTCTGGTAATAATGGAAGATGATTCAGATGGGATTTTGGGCTTCCTTTTCGTCCTAGTAACCTGAATAAATTCATCATTTGGATCCTTAAATGTGTAATTGGCCTCTCCTCCATGCGTAAGCTGTGCCTCTTGTATTTTTGCATCTTGCTCTGCTTTTTTCTTGACAACATTAGCTACTTTGATTTGAAGGGATTGCAGTTCTTCTTTCCAGACTTCAAATTCTGATATATGATGAGGGCACTCTTCATCTGAGGCATATCCTTTCGCAAGAAGGGAAGGATCGTACTCCATGTTGCTCTTAAGATGATGCAAGGTGGTATCATCTGCTGGCTTTTGAACATCAACTTTAAAGGATGGTATCAGACCAGGTATATCCATGTTTAAAAGTTGAGTTAAAGGATATGATTTAACTTCTTTGGATTGAGTTGTTGAAACCACAGTCTCCTCTCCACATTTGAAACAGGTGATATGGATTTTGCAGAGTTGGATGGTCCTGCTTCTGATGAGCTGGTTCCAGAAGATTTATGATTTAGGATTTGCTTCTAATATAGATTTGGTTCGATCTCAATTTCCTCCACTTCAAAGTCAGACTCATGAGGAGTGGAAGTTACTAAGCTGGAAGCAAAAGTAACCATTTTCCCTTTTCCTTTATCTTGAGTTGTAGTTGTGGGCATGTCCTGTGTAATAGATTTGGATTTAGAAACCCATTTTTCTATATTCTGAGTGATTGGTTTGGGTTGTGTGCTGGTTTTGGGCTGTTAAGCTAGTTGCTCCTTTGGCTGTGTAACACCCCGGCCCCGCGGGACCCGAGGTAGTTACTCCAGACCTCTAGTACTGTCCCCACAAACCGCCACTAGCCTTTTCCGCGCACTTTGTCATCACTTGTGCGTGCCCTAAGAAACTTCCCAGGGGGTCACCCATCCCAAGACTACTCCCGTGCAAGCACGCTTAACTTTGGAGTTCTTAGCAGATGAGCTCCCTTAAAAGGAGATGCATCTTGTTGGTATGAGTAGTACTATTAATCTATTTATATTAAATCTCAAGTGTTACAATCTGAGTCCCCCTTTTAGGGCATTTGGACTCTAAATGCCCTAAGTGAAAACAATGTAGACAATACATAGGTTTGTTCTCATAGATAATTGATTGGGGGAAACCAGTATCTCCGCAATTTATCCAGACTTTTTGAGCATATCTTTGGTAAGATCTAATTCAACACAAACTCTCACCATAGATGGTCTGATATATAAACTATCTTGTGTAGAAATAACACTTGGAGATGAAATGCAATATCTCCTATTTCTTAGTTCCCCCGATTGCTGGAAAACACTAGTTGTTAATCTCAGCAACTCAGTTTCAAATGGAAAACTTACCTTATTTTTGGTTGAGGATACATTGTTCAATGAGGAGACAATAATTGAAAAGACATGTGCATATATCAGATTCATGCTTTTGTGACGGAGAATCGAGGAATACCAAAATGAATATACAAAGAA
The DNA here is from genome assembly GCA_945859915.1 of Cuscuta epithymum. Taxonomy (NCBI): domain Eukaryota; kingdom Viridiplantae; phylum Streptophyta; class Magnoliopsida; order Solanales; family Convolvulaceae; genus Cuscuta; species Cuscuta epithymum. The sequence continues at coordinate 267,269 of CAMAPF010000114.1, read as the reverse complement.
AATGTTTAGGGAAATGGGAAAATAGAGGTAAAAGTCAGAGGAGATTAATGTATGGTTGAAAACCTTTTTATACCTACCACAGTTTCAGTATAGAGGGTTACATGATGAAGAATTTCTACAAATGGCTAGAGGAGCGAGACAAGAGTGTGCATTTTTCAATCAGAACAAGGGTGGTGAAGTGTTCATCACAATCTTAAGTGATGTAGCATACTATACTATCCATGATGAAATATATCTTCACGTCTCAAGAGAGTACACAAAATGGGTGGTAGATACTGCAACATCCTACCACGTAACTCCCCGCAAGTACTTCTTCATCTAGAGTAGCTAGATCAATTGGTGTATATTATACTTTTTTGTTTGGTGTATATTATACTTCACTATATATAAAGTTAAAGATTTTGGAGCGGTGAAGATGAGTAATCCATGTTCATCTGGAGTAGCTAGATCAATTGGTGGTGTACAAATAAAGACATGTATCAAGAGCATAATCACTTTGAAGGATGTGAGACATGTGTCAGATCTTTGGTTCAATCTCCTATTGGTAGTATCTCTTGACAAATAAGGTATAAATTTCACCATTTTAGCAGGGACTCATGGAAAATGTTGAAGGGTATTTTCACAATTGCCGGAGGACATATGTGTGGCACATTGTACAAAATACATTTGAGAATTTGTACAGACAACTTCAACGTTGCAAAGGAGGCCGGCTTCTTAGGATTTGTGGAACCAAAGATTATGCCTTAGCTTAAAGAGTGCTTAGACCCTTTTTTTTAGGGGAGGAGGTTGATGAGCGATCCTTGGAGAAGTGTTTCATAGTTTTAACTCCAAGGAAGACTATATTTCTGAGATTCGCTTGTAATTTCATTCTTGCGATTAATGGCAAGTAAATCTTCTATTCTAAATCTTATTGTTCATTTGATTATGGATAATGAGTAGTTATGTTTAGAGATTCGAGTTGGTGAATGCGTTTATGTGATCCAAGGTTCCGTTATTGATAGTTGCTTGATTTTTATATAATTCATATTTGAACAACTCATTTATCATTGTCATTTAAAACATGAAATTAAACAATCGTTATGATTATATGTAGATTCTATGGTACCCAAATGTATCATACCTTTGTTTACATGGACCAATCATAATATTGCAGTTGAATTATTTAAGTCTAAATTAAAAATGACATACCTATTTGTACCAATCAAATGAATGATAGATACGATACCCAATTTTCAAATGAGTAGAGGAGTTCTTAATCGCTTACATGCTCTGAATAATTTATGAATGATCTAAAGTATGAAAGAATGGCACACGTATTACTACTGGGCTTTGAATAGACAAATATGTGGCCATGTTCTGATTTAGACAAAAAAGAGACTTATTCTAACTGATCCGACAATTATATCCCTGCTTTATAAACCCGTTCCAGGCCATCTGCTATTCTGCGATGCTTCATCGCTCGTGTGACTCGTATCCACTTCCTTCAATGGCCTTCATCATATTTCTTTTCTGCAATCTCAATCGCCGCCATCTTCACACAGCTATCGCAATTTCCACGCACCCGCCATCTTCTTCTCTTTCTCTCGGTCGATCGAGGATGGGGTAACGACAATCCATAACCGTCTGCAGGTTGTTGATGGCGACGGACGCGGTGAGATAGCTCAGGTGAGAGTTCTCAGGTGATTTCAATCACAGAACTTTTGGGATGGAATACATCGGCTTTGAATCGGCAATTTTGGGACCCAATTACAGTTGGGTGGCGATGTGGCCGACTATTCCCACTGGAGCTGGAACGGGATTGAGGTTAGGGTGAGGGGGAGGAGATGGGTTTCCGACAAAGTATGGGTTTTCAGTGACGGAGAGGGCCCTGGGATTCTGGAAAGTGGTTGGGGCTAGGGAGGGGGCTATTGAGCTGGATGGAGCTTGGGCCTGGGGAATCAAGCCGGGGGATGCGGCGGCGGTCGGCGGTGTTGGTCAGCTATGGGGCTGGATGGGTATGAAGGTGGTCACCGGTGAGTAGGGCTGGGGGGCTGCCAGTTTAGTCACTCGCTGGTGGGTTTGGTCACTGTTCGGGGGTTTGGCGGGACGGCGGTTGTAATTCTTTGGGCGAAGAAAGTCACTGGGTGGGCGGCGGACATTTGTCACTAGGTGCTCGGGCGTTGGTAACCCCACGGACATGGGTCACTTGACGGGTGGACGTTGGTCATTGTGACGTTGGTCACTGGACTGTAGTAACTGGAACAGTAGTAACTGGAACGGTAGTAATTGAATTGTAGTAGTAACTGAATTGTAGTAACTGAGACGGTAGTCACTAGACTCTAGTAATTGGGACGGAAGTCACTGAAGCAATAGTAACTGATAAGATTTAAAAAAAAATTATGCTATTTATTTTTGAAAACTAAGATTAAAATAAAAAAGAAACATAAATGTTAAGCAAATGGAGGTTACGCATATGGAGGTTACGTAAATGGAGGTTTGGTGGTACAGAAGGCAGTGTAATGGCATGGTCTTGAGTTATTCAGATGCACCGTTAAACTTGGGAAGGGTAATTTAGAAAAGTGTGTGTTTATTAGTCACATTTGTGGAAACTAAAAAAAAGGTCTCTTTTGTGTCCCTTCTCTATTTTTTAGTAATATTCATGCCAAAATCCCCGTATTGTATGATGCCTTCCTTAACTTTACCACTCTCTTAAAGAATAGCACAGTACTCCGTATTACGGAGTATTATTTAATTGAATGATTAACTTGCATTTTTAAACCATGAAATCAAATACTATGTATCGGAATTCGGAAGCACCCAAAAATCCGAGGACTATGAAGTACGTAGTATTACGTACTCCGTATTACTACAAACTACGTAGTATATCTACGATATACACATACTCTGATACTCCGTCTACGATAGACTACGTAGTATATCGTTACATTTGAGTCTTTGACGTTCTAGAAAAAGTGAATACTCCGTATTTACGAAATCATTACATTTGACGTTGTAGAAAATAGGGACAAATATTAAGTACTTCGTATATATAAATGGTTCATATATGGATGGAATTAAATGTGAAGCTGGCTAGGTAGTAGGGGAGGCACAAAAGGTAAGGGCGGATCCAACCCCACGCGTGCACACATTAAAATAGCTATAGGTAGGGCTGTACTTAGACAGACATGCATCTAGGAACCAGTCTGCACCATGCAATGCATTTACACCGTATTAATATATGCCTAATGCCTTCAATTCAATTCAATTCTTCTACCAATGCTGAATATGCGTCTGCATCTCTCTTCTCATCTCGCCGGAGCAGATTTTAGATGGGATTGAATGGATGCATAATCATACTAAACTTAAATATTACTCCGTATGTAATTGAGTGATTAAATGTGAAAAAAATCGGAAAAAACGATACAAAAATTAGGAAAAACACACCCGCTAGGAAAATCTTTTCTTTTCCATCTCAGTAAAATTTTCTCATATCAAATTTGATAAAATTTTGTGATTTTAAATCATTTATATTTTAGTACTATCGTATTGCTTTATTAATTCAATTTCAATCATATAAACTCTTTTTTTTTTTTATAATTGTGACATCTCCTCCTCACTGGGATAGCAGTAGAGCCCACTTCGTAATACACAAATCGGATTTATTGGTTGGTTTTGCCGAAATTTATGAAGCTTTGGTTGAAGTGACTGTATTGGATGATTTTGCTGATTTATGAAAAAAATATACTTAAAATATACTTCCGTATTTTATTAATAAAATAAAAAATAAAGTAAATAAAAGATTTTAAGAAAAATAAACTAAAATGATTCTCTACAATAACTATAGTCAGAAAATTTCAACCTTATTTTTTCTTATTATTACACAATTCAACGCGCGAAATTAAAAATTACATGTTTGATGAAAAAGTTGACTGATAAGATTGATAAGCCAAAAAACAGAATGACCGAAGTCAATAGAGACTCTTAGTTAACTACGTACTCCCCCGTCCCCAAAAATACTTCCAATTTTCCCTTTTGGTCCTTCCCATAAAGAACTTCACTTTCACTTTTAATTTTGCAAAGAATTTGTGGTTCACAGTATTTCTTACACATTTCTCTCTTCTTTGCACAACTCTCCACCAGATAATTTCCGCTTTCTTAATCTGTGTGTCATTTGTACTACCGAAGTAAATTCTAGGACGGAGGGAATAATATATACTACCTTCGTCCCCTTAAGTTTGGAACAAAGGAGAGTGGTACGGTTTTTAAGGAAAATAGAGTTATGTGGTTGATAATGAATTGATAAAGTGAGAATAAAGTAAGAATGAATTTGAGCTATACAAACTTTACGAAATTTGATATGAGACAATCTTAGTGGGATTTTCCGAAATGGAAAAATGGGACAATCTTAGCGGGAGGGAGAGAGCATATATATTTGATCTGAATTTCAGTCTACCATACACATTATATGGATCCGTCTCCAGATCTGTCGAAACATTACATTGATTATAAAGAAGATCTAGGTTAGGATGGAGGTGAAAAGCTAGATTCCAGAGAGGCATGCAATGCCATATAAAGGCAAGGCAGGGCAATAAAGGTCAGTTGGAAAAAGCTGCAAAAAGAGAGACATCGCAGTTAATACGGTTACAGTAGCTTAGCTAATTAGGCGTACGTGTGGTGGCATATGCATCATGCATGTGTGCATATACGCCAGTCTCGTGACCCTCTGGCCTGGCCTGGAAGGTTGACTAAGCTCCTCCCTACTTAACCCCAATCAGCTCTCCATCCTTCACCCACTTCTCACATCGGACCAGCAAGCCTGCATTCTCACCCAAGCACGTATGTGTACTACCCATGCATTGGTCCGGTTAATCAGTTCAACCATCAAAATACGACAGATTCATTGTGAGATCTGCTCACATGATCGACAAGTTTTAACTTTTTCTTATTGTTTTACGTAAGAATTCCAAATATTTTGATTCAAATAAAATTAAAAATGATGGAAAATAATACTCCGTATTACATAATCCGTTTCATTAAGTATTGGGAACTTTCCCGCTTCGTGAAGTTAAGATAGACACTGATGAATTAATGTAGTACTGGGAGCACACGATTTAAATTCTCCAATATGGAGATTCTTCCACTATACCAAAGAATAGTAGGATTTACAAAGATGTTACAAAATTGTCTCACACAATGGTAACTCACTCAAGTTTGAAGATAGGAACTTCCCAAGCTAACTTTCTTCTCTTTCAAAGAGGCTCTCTACTCTCTAGCTTTCTCACTCTAGGAAGTGGATTCTCTCTTGCTAGGATGGGTATGAAAGGCGGTCTCTAGTCCTATTTATACTACTCCACCTTCACAAATAATGGTGAGGATGATTTCTATCAATTAAAGGGTGCAGTGGAGATTGATTCTCTAGAATGCTCAACACACTCTAGGAGTCTGTATACTTCCACTCTCTTCCATACCCTTCCATACTCTTCCATAAGCTTCTGGAAGGTTCCACACATCTCTAGAATATTCTAGAGGATTCCACACTATTCCACAAACTTCTAGAGAGTTCTAGACTTCTCTAGGATTCTCCAGATCATTCCAGAAAAATCTATACTTCTCTAGAAAGCTCCAGAATTTTCTAGAACCTCTCCAATTAAGGAGGGATCCCATAAATCTCCCCCTCCCGACTTAATTGGGGGATAGTAGCAAACCTGCACCTTGACAGCAGTCTTTGAACTTGTTTGTCGGTATTACCTTGGTCATCATGTCTTACCAGTTTTCGTCTGTGTGAACCTTGTCAAGATGCGATTTCTTTACTCGATAACTTCTCGGCAATATCTTTACCATGGGAGAGAATTTATCTTCAATGTGCATGCCTTTTCCTTGTTGGACGATCAACCGAGCTTTAGAGCGAGACTTTGAGCTTCTATCTTCGGTCTTGATTCGATATACCCACAAGTTCATAAGTGTGATTTCCATGCAAGGATTGCAGCTCTTCTTGCATGGCTTTTCTCCACTCCTCTTTATAAATATCATTTATTGCCTCTTTGTAACTTTGCGACTCCCCCTAATCTGTGAGTGTAATGTTATCCTCAGTGTTGTAACGGATGGATGGTCTTCTCTCCATTGAGGATCGCCTTGACTCTGATGCTGACAGAGAACTAGATTGAGGATCTTACCGATTTGATTCATCATGAGTCTCATGGTTGATTTGCTCTAACACAGGCTCATGGTCTTCAACATTGTTATCGTGAGGTGTTTCATCCTCACGTCGAACTGGAGTTGGTTCAATCCTATTGCTACTTCTCAATCTTGGCTTCTCTGAGATTTTAATATCTTCAATCGTTTGGTCTTTGAAGAAAATGACATCTCTGTTGCGAACAACCTTCTTGTGGACTGGGTCCCATAACCGGTATTTGAATTCGTCCTTGGGTGAGTGAAGATTACATACACTCCTTCTTGTGAACAAATGCTTTACACCCTAACACCTTGAATAATTGTATGAAGCCCTTTTGACCGACCAGACTTCCTGTGGGATGGCGCCGTTCAAAGGAACCGATGGTGTGAGGTTGACAATGTCAACTACGGCCATTATAGCTTCTCCCCAAAATGATTTGAGTAACTTAGTATGAGAGAGCACGCATCGAACTCTTTCTTCAATTGTTCTATTCATTCTCTCTGCTAAACCATTTAATTCTGGTGTCTTGGGTGGAGACTTCTCTAGCCTAATGCCATATTTCTTGCAATAGGCTTCAAATGGACCTCTATAATCACCTCCATTCTCCAACCGTACACACTTGATCTTCCGGCCGATCTCACGTTCTACTAGAGCGTGGAATTTCTTGAAGGCGTCAGGCAATTCATCCTTGATTTTAGTAGGTGCAACCACACCTTCCTTGAATAATCATCAATGAAGGTCACGAAGTACAATGCACCACCAATGGATCTCTCGGACATTGAGCACACGTTGGTGTGTACAAGGTCGAGGATGTTCTTTCTCCTTGTGGGTGGATCAAAAGATCTTTGGAAAGCAACCCTGTGTTGTTTTCCAGCTAAACAATGTACACAAGGATCAAGTGAATTACATTTCATGTCCGGGAGGAGTTACTTCCGAGCTAGTATGTGGAGGCCCTTCTCACGGATGTGCGCAAGTCATTTATGTCATACCTCCATGTCATCAGTGGTTACGTTTACCTCCCCTTTGCAAAGTTTAGCTTGCATTACATACGAGGATCCTTCCTTATTTCCTCGAGCCGTGACTAGATTTCCTTTGTTGAGCTTCCATTTTCCTTCACCAAAGTGGTTCATCAGACCAACATCATCTAACTTTCCAGCGGAGATAAGATTGAGGCGCATGGTCGGGACATGCCTCACATCTTTGAGAACAAGCTTGCATCCGGTGCTTATTGTCAGGACAATGTCTCCTATCCCAACGATCTTGCTTCTATCTTGGTTTCCCATGTGAACCGTGCCAAAGTCACCGCTTTGGTAGGATGAGAAGAAACTTCCATGTCTGCTGCCACAAAAATCTTCGTTTGAATGGATTCTCAAGAAAAAATGTATACTTTAAAAATGTATACTTTCGTGATAAATGATTCATGAGTGTCAAGGTTTGACATCATAAACATGTATATTGATTCTTAAATTATAGTGGCAGCCTTTGCATTTCATATATAACTATATTCGGAAAACTCGAGTGAAGACTTACTTTTCACTTTCATTGAAAATAATTCAGACTACGACTTAAACGAGGACCTCGAGGATGCACAAGAGACAAATTAAATTCAAGTGATGTTACATGTACTAATACATCAATTGAGATGAAGGAAGTCTGCAATAGTATTGCCAATTTAATTTGGAATGGTACTCACTCGCATATGAGAATAACACTTGTATGAGTTGCACTCTGCTTCGTTACATTTAAATATTTTTGTGTTCTATTATTAACTATATTTTACGGTGAGAAATGATGACTTTTTTTTTAATGACGACCTTTTTTAAGATATAATTGACACTTTTCTAGAATACCTATTTCACGTTTATTTTTATTTTATTACTCCGTATTATTAACGTTATGTTATTTTATAAATATCCCAAGCACCTAAAAATCCGAATATTCTAATTATGATATAAAAAATCTAGACTTTCTTATTTTCCTTAAGTTGAAACTAGCTATGTGCATGTACTCTATTTTTTCATTAATTAACACTACCTCCGTCCCTTTAATATTGGGACAGAAGAGGGTGACACGGTTACTAAGAAAAGTGAGTTTGTGTGGTTGATATTAATTGATAAAGTAAGAATAAAGTAAGAATGATTTAGAGCCACACAAACTTTATCAAATATGGTATGAGCCAATATTAGTGGGACTTCCCGTCTTCCCGAAAAAGTAAAACGGGACAATATAAGGGGGACGGAGGGAGTAATTATTATCATTGCCCTTAATTGTAATTTTATAATTTCAGCTACTTATAAAAGCTAGTTCTTCCAACATGGCTATTTAAAACATGTAGCATTCATGAAATAGCTACCGTCTATTCCATCTGAAAGCTTTTCAACTCATAATTGCAAAAAAAATTATCTTTTCAGCTTGTCATGCCAAACATAACCAAAGTTTTACGCTGATAGGACATTGGAACACTTCAAAGCATGCCTGATTATTTATGGTAATCAGCAAGTTGATGGCATTGGTTACAGAGAAACCTTTGCGCCGGTTGCCAAAATGGTGATTGTTTATGCTTTTCTGGCTATTGCTGCATTTGAATATGGGAAATTTGTCAAATGCTTGTTCATAACGCCTTCATACACGGAGATCTCAATGAAGAAGATTATATGCAGGCCGCACAGTTTCCTTCTAATTCTGTTTTGGTTTGTCATATTCGGAAATCTCTTCCCGACGTAAAGCAAGCTCGTCGCTACTGGTTTGCAAAACTTTTTCGTGCCATGAAGGATTATGGATTTCTTCAATCTTATGTTGATTATTCTCTATTTACCAGATTCCAAGGCAAGGTTCGACTCAATGTTCTGAATGTGAGCACATCTTATGAACACATATAACTACGCTCAATGGTAATGATTCAAAGTATTTTATATCATGTGTGTGCTTTAATTAAATACCAGAGAATTGAGAAACAAAATAACTAAGAATCCTAATCCAAGGAAACTGCCAAAAAGGAAAGATATACTGTGAATGTAATACAATCGTATATTGTAAACAAAGTAAAAATATATTCAAACACCCCCCCCCCCACCCACCCACCTCCCGCAGTTCTCAAAGCTTTAGTAAGAGCGAACATAACTCGGAAAATACGACGTTGGTGATAGCATTACGAACAAAATGATAGTCAACTTCGGTATGTTTGGTACACTCCTGAATAATAGGATTGCGGGTGATATGAAGCGCAAATGGCTGTGGTAGTAGAGGAATAGCTTAAGTATGATGGATCCAAGACTGAGGAGCAAAGCTTTCAGCCACTTAAGCTCACAACAAGCTGCTGCCATAGAGCAATATTCAGCCTCAATAAAGGATCTAGATACATTGGTCTGTTTTTAGTTTTCTATGAAATGAGAGAATGCCTAAGAAAGACTAATCATCGAGACAGTGACTTGCGTGTAAGAGGGAAAGCTGCCCAATCAGAATTACACCAGTCTATCAAAGTAAGATCCCCGTCAGCTCATAGAAGAATGTCTTGTCCCAGATAACCTTTCAAGTAGCGGACAACACGAAGCGCAACATCTCAGATCATATCGCGCTTCCTGTAAAAATTGAGATAGAATATGAAATACACCAGCCAAATCGGAACGAGTGATGACCAAATAGATAAGCCGACGGTAAGCCTCAGGATCAGGAAGAAGGGCACCCTAAGCTTTGGCAAGGGAATGATTTTGTTCAAGAGGGGTAGTGGCAGGTTTAGCCCCAAGTAATCCGGTATTAGGAATAATATTCAGGGCATTTGTACCCTGAGTGAGAAAAAGACTAGTAGAATTACATGCAACCTCAATGCCCAAAGAATACCCATCAGATCATCCACGTAATTTGAAGAGATTTTTGAATTATGTATTTTTGAATTACGTGCAACCTGGTGATAGCAAAACTATCAATACTAGAAATAATGAGATCATCCACGTAAACCAGAAAATTAGTTGAATTAGTTGAATCTATTGATTTATAGATAAATCTAATTTAAAATACTTTTATTAATGAAATAAAGAAAACATTATATAAAAAGTAGCTAATAATGAATAGTTACAGTAACTTCATCCAATTCAGACAACAAAATAGATTGGGAAAATGGGCAAATAAGGCCACGTACTAACAAAAAAAGGTCAAATAAGGCCTTATTTGTGAGGCTCTATCCGGCCTTCGCCATTTGGGGTGGTTCTCGGTGGAATTTTTTTATGAATTTTTTTGACCATCTTATTCATTAAGTCTAGTTTACTCATCCCGAATTTCAGCTAACAATTCAATCGGGAAGGCATTCAAATGAGTTCTTGAAGATAACTGCGCTTTTAACTGCACAGTTATCTTCAAGAATTCATTTGAATGTCTTCCCGATTGAAGTTTTAACTGAAATTTGGTATGAGTAAACTAGACTTACTGAATAAGATGCTAAAAAAATGTCATCAAAAAATTCCACCGGAAACCACCCCAAATGGCGATGGCCGGACAATGCCTCTTAAATAAGGCTTTATTTGACCTTTTTGGGTTAGTACGTGGCCTTATTTGCCCCTTTTCGCAAATAGATTATAAAATGCATATAGATAATTTCAAGCGTAATTATAGAGACTGTTAATAAAAAATATTTTTACCTATTCGATATTGATCTCATATGAATGATCACAAAAAGTTATGAATTTTGATATATTTTTTGTAAAATTTGGAACAAAAATGAAAAAGTTATAGCACTTTAAAGAAACAAATTGAGATTTTTTATAGTTTGGGTCCCACCAATGCATCTCTACGGCTGCTCCTTTCTATAGTCCATGGAGAGTCTCGTACATTGAAGCAAAAATAGACACGTGGCATTGTTAGAGTAAAAGAGTGAATTAAGAAGAGTTTGACACCTAGGATTCATTAAGGATAAAATTGTCTTTAGATGAACTATTTCTTTTCTTATATATAAATAGAATAGATTATTCACACAAAACTTTTGAATAAAAATTTAATTAAACTTGATAGATTATGGGGATCCAAGCATATATAATTATAGGAGAGGTTGAGCAAGAGATGTGGAGAAGATGAATGTGTTGATTATGAATGAGTTGTGTTCTAGGTTTACAAGACCTCCCCTTAGGAGTATATATATAGAGAGATAACGGGCTAGGTCGCTAATATGGGCCCGATAGGTCAACTACGTAAATGGCTAATCTAGTAGATACAAATGACATAAAAATTGTCAGTAATATAAATGCTATCTGGTAAGCGTGTGTGGGCTGCTGTCCAAGCCCAATAGTTGTAAGACCCGAAGGTTCGAGTGTATATACTCTATCAGGAGCCCCCCACTACCTGAGTCGAGAGCACTCGAGGTGAAAGTGAGTAGAACTGTGTGATGATATGTCGTTGTCTGGTGAGTAAACTTCATGAAAAAATTTCAATTTGTGCTTCTTCGATTAACGGAGGCGCCAAAGGAGTGTCTGGCCGACGGAGGACCCATTTTGTTCTTGGGCTCCTGGACTATATTCCAAATCCTTTTGAGTTTGGCCGATGGATGGCCATTTGACGAAATGCCATGTGCAGTGGGCGCTAGTAGTATGTGCTTAATCCCTTGAGTATGTGGGTCATGGGTCCAGCCCCATATACTCTATCAAAACTTATTACAAATATACTTTTATCGTCATTATGATGTAAGCTTTGAACACATTTATTATCATTAAAATTTGATTAACTACATTGTCCATCTTTCTTATTTTGGTCATACATTAGAAATTATTTCTTTTATTTCAGCATATATACACCCCATAACTTAATGATCATAGTAACAACATTTATCAATATTGAAGTGTCGTTAATTGCGGTAAACGCTTGAAATTCCATACAACATACTTTAATTAACATGAAAACATACTTGAAAACATACAGACAAAATTCAATCAATATTTTGTTACATCTTCAATTCAATTTGGCATATTGAAGTGTATTCTTGATATGTTTCAGTGTACTTTACAAGATTGCACATCATCTTCACCACATATTAGTTGTCCATTGAGCTTATCCAAAGCTCGAAATGCTCCTCCTCCGGATCCTTTACTCATCTGCATTAATTTAATTTGCGTGTTAATTGATTGAAACATCTTATAGCAAGTTCTATCTTATATATATCTAATATAAATTGATATTTTTGTCTCTAGAATATTTTCTCATGGATTGTTTTTTCTGATTTGTTCCATCTAATGTGATCTGATCTGTTTAAAACTTGATTGGTTTGAAACACTGTTTTAAAAATCGGCCTAGTCGGCCTTAACTGTAGAGGCCTAGTCGATCCCGCAACTGCCCGACTAGCGCCTAACGAGTTTTAGAACAATGGTTTGAAATGATCTGCTATTGTCTCTGTTTTACTATGATTTGCGCGCTTAAATGTAATGTATGTTTTATTTAAATTTGGGAGTGTCTAAAACTAAAACTGGTTTAAACGAAACTATCTTTAATTTAATACTTTATCGACACATTCAAAATTAGATTCATTAATGTTTAACTTCGAAAGCTCATTGGGACTATCAAATATAGTTATATTGTGTATTTAGATTTATTTATGAGATAGTAGTAATATGAATTGAAATACACAATTTATTCCAAAAAGAAAATATTAATCATAGGGGAAGTTCCCGTAATAGGAGTAATTAGTCTTATTTTGGGAATAAAAATACGACAATCTTATTCTAGGATGAGCAAAAGTTGTAAGGGGGCGATTGGTTCTTTGCATATTAAAACTCTGTATATAAAGTGATTGCATGTAAAGTGTAGAGATGTAATCATTTTACATGTAAAATAAAAATACGTTGTTTGGTGATGAAATATGCGATCTATAAATTGCCGATATGATATTTCTACCTACTCCAACAACATTATATTCTGCTTATTCTATAAATTGCCTCAAATTCTTAAGGACCCTCAATTTTCTGAAAGGAACATTCAGTCACATTTCTAGAATCCACGAAATGAGCACCTGTCATCCTTTAAACAATTCAACTTCAAATAATTTACTTCGTGCTCTTATTCTATACCTCAAATTATCAATTTCCTTCTGTACCTCTAATGCTGAAAACATGCAATTTTAGAAAATCTGTCATCCTTAAAACTCCTCGTGGAGATATCAACGTGGTTTTCTTTTTGGGTTAGAAATCTAAACGATTGAGGGATATGATATATGGTGAAAAGAAAGTGGCAAACACGTATGTCAGAGCACGACAAAGAAAGTGGTGATATATTTTATAATCGGTATTGAACGTTTTTAATTATAATCGGTATTGAACGATGCAAAATAGTTTACTACCTTCCCTCATGTAAAATATTTTACATTGTACGGTGTAACATATTTTTTAAAAAGTGTCCTACAGTTGACATTAAATAACTAAAACAAATGTTTACTTCCCCACACTTTGCATGGAAAGTGTTTACTTTACCTTATACCAAACGGGGCCTAAAAGAAATCGAGACCATACTCTTCCCTTCATTTAATATGTATTTTCCTTTCACTTTGTGAAAATTTTAATTACTTTGCCTACTTTTTTTTTGAAAATTTGATCTGATATCATCACATAAAGATCCTTATTCTCCTTTTATTTCCTTTTTCTTTTTCATCTAAATCACCTACATATTCAATGCCAGATCAAATATCTCTATAACTTTTACTCATGAATTGTGTAAAAGCCTATATTGAAGCAATTAAAAACAAAGCTACAAAAGATTGGTATATAGTAACTTTTTTATATTTTAAATAGGACTAAAACATCGATAAAGTGCATGAGTAGGACCAGGGGCGGAGGTGGAGGGGTGGCCAACCACCCAGGGCCCAGCACAGATTCTAAAATTGCTTATATTTTTAATGTAAAAGTTTTTGTGTAAAAATTTATCTGTAAAAGTTCTTTGTTCCGGCCTAATCCAACTCTTACTCCTGGCTACGCCCCTGTAGGACTGATTATATTTTATTTTCAAAATAGGAACTCGATCGGTCAATTGATCGTATTAAAATTAAAGTATAAAACGTCTCTGACCAAGGGCGGAGGGAGGGGGTGGCCAGTCTGGGCCCTGGCCCAGGGTATTTTTTTAATAGTTTATACGTAGTACTCCCTCCTTTTTTTTAAATGCAACATTGGACTCTTTCCAGTATTCACATGTTCTATTTTGACTCTATTTTATTTATTGATTTTTTATAAATTAAATTAAAAAATAAATATTGTTAAATTCTTCACATTTCAAATTTTCAAAATCTATTTTTTTTTTAATTTTTTTTAACGATAAGGAATGAAAAATATTAATGATCAAATTTGTGCGTTGGCAAACGTGAAAAGTGGACATTCTAATTGCATAAAGAAAAGAATCGCCACTGGCTGGACATCCGCATACGAACTCAGCTCTCAAGCTAGTTCTAATTCACGCACGCCTCAGAACTCGTAAGTCAGGCAGTCTCAGCCTTACTCGCTTCGACGATACGCCGGACGCCGCCGAACCGCCGCTCACCCTCTCCGCCGTTCTCATCACTGGAGGCCGGACGCCCACCCTCTCTCGGCGGAATACTAAGTTGGAGTTGAACTTCTTGGAGCCTGGAGGAGTCCAGTCTCGACGTCTCGTCACAGCCAAGCTGCCAAGTGCCATGGTAAGGGTTTCAACTTCCCTGTTTTGTTTTTACGATTTTTATTTTCATTTAAGTATTTTATTTGTTATTTTAGTTTGTGTAAATGTGTTAGTGATATAGACATATAGTGTCACAATTGATTTATGTGCTTTGAATTGTGAAATGAAAATTTAGGAGTGTCAAATGCTATTTATGAATTTATTAAATTATTCTTATGAATTATATGAATTAAAATAAAATATTGATTAGTTTTTTATATTTTTGCTAATTTTAATAGGTATGGCCATAATTTTAATAGGTATGGCTACTCAATACACTTCCAAAAAGGCAAAAATCACATTGCGTTCGTTTTATAAGCCCAGTACAAGCATACCAAATACACAAGAGTTAAATGTTTCAATTGAAACTCCTAATATCTCATCTGCTCAAGAGGAAGTAGTTTCTGATGCACTTGTCATTGAGCGTGATCCGGGGAAACGGGAAACGATAAGTGATTGGCCGTTAGAGAAAAGGGATGAAATTAGACGATCTTATTTGATTCTTGGACCTTATCAACCGAAACTTAACTTTTATAAAGGCCGAGAATACAAAGATAAGATACGTTGCTTTCAAGCCACTTGATTCAATGAATTTAAATGGATTTTAATCATTATGTTCACACTTTTGTCATTTTTAAAATTTTCATATAATGTTTTTGGTGTAAAGTCGGTCCTGGGTAGACATCCGTCCTGGCTATGCCCCTGTCTCTCATATATTAGGACTGAATGAGCCTTATGTTATAAAATAAATAAAATAATGGCGGATCGGACGTTTTTGTGCCCTCTATGTTTTAATCTTAATTAAGGAATGGTAAATGTGGTGGTTTTAGACTACAAAACAGTTGTAAAATCTGTAACATATGTGAAAATTTTACCTTGTAAAAATCAACTGCCAAAAAATTAGCATAACGTTGACCCGCAGCAACAGAGCATGCATCAACCATAGTCAGTAGCGGCTCTGAGTTATCTACACAAGCCTTCGTTGGATATATATAGGGAAATTGTGGGGTCCTAAAGTAGTTTACCAAAACTAGTGCTTTAGTTTTGTCATCTAGAGCCGACGAATTGACCCGGTTCCTGCATTCTCCCTTAAGTCCCTCATCTCCATCTGCAAAATGCATATTAATTATGGCATGCAAAACAGAAGTATTATCGCTCAGATCAATCTGTTATGTTTTTATACAAAATAATCATCCACATATAAGGATTTAGAAGTTAGAACTGCGCTACTTAATCATATTATTATTATTATTATTATTATTATTACTACCCAGTAGTTCTTACTACGTACGGAATATTACTTATAATATCATAGTCTAAGGCTATGTTTGGGAGTTGGGTTTTGGAGGGGAGGGGTTGGTTGAGATGACCCTCCATTTCATGTTTGAGAGAAACAATATGGAGGAGATGGTTTTGGAGGATTTTTGTAATCCCCCAAAACCCTTCAATTATAAACAAGGATGTTTTCATTTAAAGCGCAGTATTAAAAAAAAACTATTTGAATAGGTAGTATATTTTATCATCCTTCCAAATTTGTGTCCCAAACAAGAAGGGTTTGTCCCCTCTCCCTTTCTTTCCTACCGCTAATCTTCCTCTATATATATATTTCCCCCAAACTTCCAAACATATCCTAAATTCACAGAATTTTCTAGCTAGGTAAGCTCATAATATTAAATGTTCTTACATTTGTTTTCAACCATGTAGTTCCACTGGTATGCAATCATTTCAGTTTCTTCTTTAGATTTGTCGGAAGTGAAGACGAGAAGTCTATGATTGTAAGCCACCATTTTACTAACAAGAGGCCAATTTTGACCCTTTTTGGGCATATTGGACAGAGGAAGCATGTATTTCATTAATCCAGATTTTGTCAAAATCTTTGTCAAACCTTTCGGGGTTTGAACGTGGTCCTCCAAGATTATTGTAACAATTTCTGAAGGATTTGCTGATAAGAAGACTTCAATTTCCACCAATGTGTCCATTGCTGGCCTCTGAATTATATTTTCACCAAACGTGTACGTAATTAAACACTTAATTCATTGCTACTAATTGTCATTAAATTATACTAGTATTTTCATATTTCAGGGCAGGGAGATTGAGTGGACATACAAAAGCAGTAACGTCATGGCATTCTCCTTCCCTGGAATGGCATAACCAAATGTCTCCTTCAAAATCGTACACGTCAAGCATTAATCCGCGAACTCCATTCTGAAATTAAATTCAACATCAAATTCATCAATACAAAAATAAAGTCACAACATCCGAAAATAACTTGTGTTCAAGAAACCACACCTGGAGGCGACCCTGTCACATGACCGGATCACGGGTTAACCCGATCAACGCCATAAAATCGATCAACCATATAATAATAAACTTATAATTGTTTACAAAATTAAAATAGAAGGTAGTTGTTCCATAAGAATCTACGGACGATAATTCTTACTAAACATTAAAAAGTTAATTTAAAACTATTTCATAAAATTCCAAAATACCATTTTGATCTTATTAAAATATTTAATGATACTCCTTATTTGTTATTCATTTATTTATAATTTTACAAAAAAAAATTATTCTTAAAAAATAAAAGTATTGAATGTTTTTTCTTTTTGGTATTGAAATTGAAATTTTATTGCTTAAAAATGATTTAAAAGTTAAAAAAATGAAAAAAAAACAACCAAAAACGGGGGTTTCGGGTTCGTCGGATGTATAAGGCCTTTATTTACTTTGAAGCTGCATCATATTTATCAAAAAGTTTCGCTCAGATTTGGGTAAACTTTTATATGTTTAATCAGGGACTGAGAGGACTTTTTGCTACTATGAGTGTAGTGAAGTGGGGAAGAGTACGTACTGTGACCTTAGGGGTCTATATGAACTTGATATGTGTTGTCCATTTGAAAGTCAGCAATAATTCACGTTGCTTCTTTGAGTGTGACCGTCTCAATGTCTAATCACAGGACTTTTAGTGAGTCTAGATGAAGTTTTTTAGAAGATAGATGATGGAGTTTTAAATAAGGGGACTCTAGCCTCTAGGTGATAAAGAAAGAAAGGAAAGGAGGCGCCTTCAATCGAAAACCGGGTAGGGGGCAAGTGGGCAACAACGATTCCTTAACTGTAAGAGCGAACAATTGTTTGCATTAATATAGTTTGATGATTTCTTTTAAAAAAGAAGTTTCATTTCAATAATATTTTTGAAAAGCCTCTTTTTTGTTACTACCTCGGTCCCATTTTATGTGTCTTAGTTTGACTTGGCATGATTATTAATGAAGTGGTTGAAAAAGTAAAAGTTGTGGTTGAAGTTTGAAGTATAATAAAGTGAAACTGTGTAGACCACATATTTCTTTCCAAAAAAGGAAATGAGACACTTATTTTGGGACAACTCAAAAAGGAAAGTAGAACAGGTCAAATGAGACGGAGGAGTATGTATTTTCCAAATATTTTAGATAACAGAAAGTCCTTCCGTTAGTAAGCATCACCTAAATATTTCTGCATTCTTTTACTTTATTAAGATTTTAAGAATATGAAGAGGAATAACAAAACAACAACACTTCAGAAAAGAAGAATAATTTTACTTGGACTACTAGTATAGTACCCGTGCATACGCACGGGATAGAGCGGTTGGTGCATATATTTTTTTACTCATGATCTAATTATATATTAAAATAAAAACAACTTTTTTGGATTCTACATTTTCGAAAAAATAGTAATTCAATTAGCTAATACCTTAAAATATATATTCAATGAAGAGTATATTAGGAAAAATTAATTGACACTACTCATTAGAATTTGCTACTTATTCATTTCCATGATTAGATTAATTTTAAAATTAAATAATAATTCTAAAAAAGTGAGTACAATAAGTGAGTGACGTAAAGTTTAAGTGAATACAATAAATATTAAAATCAATAATGAATATTAGTTAAATAATAACTTTCCATTCATTAGTAAATTCGTGCTAACATATGTGAGAGAAAATTACTCTGATTCTTAGTCGGCTTACCTTGTTATATCTAAAACAATTACATATGAGAAAGAAATCTTTCACTCAATTGTTAGCCGGATTATCTTACCTTATACCTAAAAGCACTATGGGTGAGAGAAACAAATATGTTCTTTAATTGTTAGCCGACTTATCTAATACTACAAAGAACTACATATATGATGATATCTCAGCTCAATTGTTAGCAACTTTATCTTCTTATAAGTAAAAACACTATATATGAGAGAGAGAAAATTTTCGCTTAATTATTAGCAAGCAAGCTTATCTTGTCATATCTAAATAGACTACATATGAGAGAGAAACTTTTCTCGTTCAATTATTAGTCAACTTATGTTATACCTAAAAGCACTACATATGGAAGGGTAAATTTTCACGCTCAACAGTTAACTGGATTATCTTATATACGGAGTACTTAAGAACTACTCGTAAGAGTGAAAGTTCTCTCACTCAATTGCTTGCAAGTTTATCTTCTTAGCTTCTTATGCCTAAAAATACTACATATGAGAGATAAAGTTATCCTGCTCAATTGTTTAGTCTTCTTATCTTATACTTAAAACTACATATGAGGGAGAAAGTTATTCTGCTCAATGGTTAGCAAGCTTATCTTCTACTATGTAATACCTAAAAAGACTACATATGAGCAATAAAATTCTCCCGCTCAATTCTCCTTCTCAATTGTTAGCAATCTTGTCTTCTAATACTTAAAAACACTACATATGAAAGAAAAAATCTTCTGATCTCACTCAATTATTAGTAAGCTTATCTTTTTTTATTATCTAAAACTCTTACATATGAGAGAGAAAGTTTTCGAGCTCAATTGTTAGCTGACTTACCTCATACCTAAAAACACTACATATGAGGGAGAGAAATTATTACGTTCAATTGTTAGCTGGATTATTTTATACCTAAAAAAAATGTATATGAGAGATAAAGTTCTTTCGCTCAATTGTTAGCAAGTTTATCTTCTAATAACTAAAAGTAGTACATATGAGAAAAAAATTCCCCCGCTCAATTGTTAGCCGGCTTGTCTTATACCCAAAAGCACTATATATGATACAAAAAATCCTCTCTCTCAATTGTTCGTTGGATTATGTTATAGTTAAAATCACTGCTTATTGAGAGAGAGAGAAATATCTTGTTCAATTGTTAAGACGGTTTATGGCTTAATCTTTCTTATATCTAAAAGCACCACATATGAAAGAACAAATTTTTGTGCTCGATTGTTAGTTAATTGACTTATCTTAATATCTTACTGAAAAGCACTACAAATGAGAGACAAAGTTATCCTGCTCAAGTGTTAGCCAACTTATCTTATACCTAAAAACACTACATATGAGAGAAAAACTTATTCCGCTCAATTCTCATCCAACTTATCTTATACCTAAAAACATTATATACAAGAGAGAAATCTATCCCACATCTTCCACAAATGTGTAATGATTCACCTAATAACAATTTTGTTTCATCGTCTTCCACATTTTCAATACTTGGTTACATAATTCCATTTTGATGAACTTTCCACCATTACATTGTTAGTTTTTTGAGTTTTTTCATACAGAGTATACCTTTTCGATTGCAAGAACTCCTATTATGCAATCATGAATAGTGTGAACTTTTGATTCGCAAGTTTATTTTCATTTAGCTTCTTACGTAATATTTGAGTTGATAATCTACTCTAGTGCTTCATTCATGGTCCATTGTCTCGTGAACAAATAATTTTTCTGTAAGAACCATATCATTTCGTCATTTATTGATAAATCATCTTTGATTTTCTCTCACCCAAAACTGTGATAGTATGGACATGATTTTAAAAAATCATTTGAAGTCAAGGCACTATATGATACTCTTTAATTTCTATCACTATGTTCATTATGGAGATCTTTTCATGAATAATATTTGATCAATAGAGGGTGCTCATGAGTCTATCTCGTTTGTATGTATCGTATCGGAAGTCCACAATAGTAACCAAATTCAAGTAAATTTATATTTTTGAGTCAGTTACATATTATATAGATATTATTCAGAAATCATTTGAAACTCTTTCGTAAGTCTATCTCACTCTTTTTACTTTTAAAGGTGATTTGATTCATCGATAATAATAATAATAATATTAATAACACCAACACCAACAACCATAACAATAACGACAACAACAACAACAATAATAATGATGGTGATGATATGGATGATGATGATGGTGGTGGTGGTGGTGGTGATGATGATACACCCTTAGTCCCATAAGATTCTTCTCGATTTGACTTGAATCGGAGTTGTGGTTGTGGTTGGGAATAAATTGAAAACTTGAGGTTGTGGTTGAGTAAAGAAAATATAAATGAATCTTAGCCAATTGCTACTTTGGGAATCATTTGAAACTCTTTTGTAAGTCTATCTTGTTTGCATGTACACAATTGGAAGTCCACATAATAACCAAATTCAAGTATACTTGTATTTTTGAACCACACTTTTTTTTTTGTAACATTGAACCACACTTACATATTACTATTATAACGACATTATTTCAGCATGTTGATTTTTAATGAAATCTGATTCTTTAAGATTCTCATTTATTTAGTTTTAATAGATTTTTTTTCAAAAACTCCCTTTTTATTAGCCACTGATCTATTGTTACTTTCATGTTCTAATTTTGATATTTGGAATAAGTTAAGTAACACTGAAATTGGCTACTTCACCCGATTCCTTGAAATTGATGAAAATTTGACAGAAGTGACTGAATTGATTGAAATTGTTTCTTTTGATTTATGGATGAATTTAGTTCAAATTACATATTATTAATGAAGTAAATAAAAGATTATAGGAAAAGTTGTTAAAAATTATTATGTACAGTAATTTGAGCCAAATAAATCAATTTTTTTTTAATAAAACTAAACTTAAATAGATCAAAGCACTTAAAAAAACCAAAAATGATGAATATATATTTTCATATTTGCCTCTTTTTCCTTAAACATAAAGAATAATGAATTGAAATAAATTTAGAAGCTTTTTTATTAGCACTCGATGTGTTTATCATTTCAATTTGCTAATTTTTTATATTCTCGAGTGACATTATAACAGGAAGAAATATGGTTTGTAATAGTTTTATAGTTTAATGAAGGGAGTATAATAGAAAATGAAAATAACATTAGAGTTTCATTAATTGTAGAGTTGAAGAATTCAAATCATTCATTGTCTTCCATTTAGACCAACTCAAAACAGAACAAAATAGACCTACTCGAATTTTTTTATTTGAACTAATTAGATTTTCATTTGCGGATTTTTATATATCAAACCAGTGCACATCAAATTATAAAATACTTTAAGAAGGTTTTCTTAAATAAATTTTAATATTTTTAGATTTTTCCTTTCATGATCTGATTTTAATTTTAGAGACCGTTTAGAAGTACTGAAATTAGTTGAATCTGTTGAAATGGATGAAATTCTGAGAGAAGAGGTTGAATTAGTTGAATCTTCTGGTGTATGGATAAATTTAATTTAAATTAATTTTATTAATTAAATAAAGAAAAACATTATCTGAATTTTAAGCATAAATATAGAAATTAGATTAAAAATGAATAAGTTATAACACTTTAAAGAAAAATATTATATCAAATGTAGCTAAAAATGATCACTTACAATAACTTCCTTAATTCAGAGAGCAAAATAGATCTAAAATTTTCTATAAATAATTTTAAGCATAGTTATAGAGACCGTTAATAAATTATATTTTTATATATTCAATATTGATATCATATAAAAGATCATAAAAATTTATGAATTTTGATATGTTTTTTGTAAAAATGGGATTAAAAATGAAACAATTATAACACTTTAAAGAAAATTGGGGTTTCTTATAGCTTGAGCCCCACCAATTTTATCTATTACGGCTGCTCCCTTTCTATTCCATTGGAGAAGTTGGGTAATTTGAAGTAAAAGGCCACGTGGCATTGCTATAACAAATGAGAGAATTAAGGAGTACTAGACACCTAAGATTCATTAAGGGTAAAAATGTATTTTAATGAGCCTATTCTTTTCTTATATATAATATAATAATATAAATAGAAAATAGAATAGATTTGTAAAATACATGTAGACACACACACATGTCAAACCACACCGAATTAATTTAGATTAGACAAAATAAAATGAGAAAAACTTCAGAGGCCGTTTGGCAACACTGTTTTTCGCTTATCAGGCTTATCAGCCAACTTTTCCATCAAACACGTAATTTTTGCTTTCGCGCGCTGAATTGTGTAGTAAGCAGAAAAAGTAAGATTGGAGTTACTTTTCCGGCTGTATTGGTTGAAATTACCGTATATGACCATTTTAGCTATTTTACATATAATTTTTCTTTATTTTATTAATAAAATATATTTTATAAATAATTTTTTCTTAACTCAGTTGAATCAGCCAATGCAGCCACTTCAGTCAGAGCTTCATAAATTTCAGCATAATCAGCCAAAACAACCAATTATCGTCCAACCAAACAGGCTCTCAATCTAAATAAAGACATCCTAAATAAAGAGCCCGTTTGGTAGCACAAAAATTGGCTGATGTGGCTGATTCTGCTGAAATTTATGAAGTTCTGGCTGAAGTGGTTGCATTGGCTGATTCTGCTGATTTAAGAAAAAATTATTTTTAAAATATATTTTATTATAAAATAGTTTTAAAATTATATGTAAAAATAGCTAAAATGGTCATTTACAGTAACCTCAGCCAATACAACCAGAAAAGTAACCACAACCTTACTTTTTCTGCTTATTACGAAATTCAACGCACGAAAGCAAAAAATATTTATTTGGTGAAAATGTTGATTGATAAGCCTGATAAGCTGAAAAGTAGTGTTGCTAAACGGGCTCATAAAGTTGAATTACTCTCGGCAAAACCTACACTATGACTATGATAGCGTGGAACTTAGGGCACCTTAATTTTTTGGGTAAACTATTTCATTTATTTTTCGGATAACTGATCCTACTATTGCTTATGTCCATGACATATACTTTTCAATCCAGTAGTCAAAATGAAATAGGGAGAACCATATACAATAATTAAGCATATTAATTTAGGAAATAATGGAACTTGAGCTGAAAATGAAAAGCATACATTGAGCTGCTGAGCGACACTGTCTTCTTGATTTCTGGGAGCCACATTGGGAACACCATTATGAGATAGCACGCCGGTAATTGCAAATGCGTTATGGGTAGTCAAGAACGCATATTTGTTAAATGGTAGAGAGTTATTCTGCCAATAACAAATAAATAAAAATAAAGAATTTAGTTTGAATGAAAATTTATTAATTATCATGGACTTCATACCTGGATCGACAGTTTATGACATTTAGAGACTTAGAGTCATACTTTCAACTCACCAGTCCTATAGTTCATGTTTTACCATACACATATTCTCCCATATGTTAGGGATAGTGTATTACTGCCTCTATTTATTGTGTTATTCATTAGTTTTCGCGCAAGTTTATATAAAAAGAAGGTAATTGTAACCCCTTAGCTTTACTCATAAATAGATACATCAAGTATTTTATGGAGATTAATAAAAGGAAAAGGACGCATATAATACCCAATTACCCATAGCTTTGTCAAATACAAGAGGTGATTGGTTTTTCCTTTTCCAAATGATATGTCTAACATTTTGTTTAATAAATCCATTTTTTTTCATAATAATTTATACACTCTCTGTCCCTGCCCCCCACACCTGCCTAGCCTCCGTCAGGAAAAGCCGAGGCAAAATTTTGTTGATTTTTTCTTTATTTTTTTTCTTCAAATCGGCCAGCACAAGTCTCTAAAAACTTTTCCAGCAATCACCCTGACCTCTTTCGTGACAATAGGATATACATTAGACATTAGTCAGATGAAAATCTGATGAAAAAAATTATCCTTTTTTCAAATATATTACCCTGTTTTTTTATAGAAATATATTACTCCGTACTATGTTAATCACATTTTATTATGAAATTAAATTTTGTAGAAGCGGTGGAACTTGGAAGAGGTGATCCATAAAGAGATCAATTTGGCTGTATGTTAGTTAAGTAACATTATTATAGAAAAAACTGTATGAAGTCCATTCCCAGTCTCCCAGTGCTTGTAAGATATAACATGAATATATTACTTGTATCATTTATAAAAAGTACATAACTTTGTAAGCAAATGCATATATATCTCTACTCCTATCAGGAATTTAATTAGTTTGACTTACAAGTAGGGTGAACGGATTTGTAGCGGCAGATCTAACACATTCGGGTATTAATTCACCCCCCGGAATGCATGCAAAACAATGAGTCCCTTCTTTACAGTGTCCATTTAATGGGCAGTGCTAAAAATGTCGAAAGCATTAGTCAAACCCAAATTATTTACAAAACAAGCAATTTGCTAACCAAATGTTATCCAAATAAATTAATGAAAGCATATATAGATTAAAAAATACCTTGCAGTTTGCAATGTTGACTGATAATACAGAAAAGATAAGTAGTACATCAATAAGTTTATAGTAAAACACCATCATGAAAATGCAAATCAGCAATGAGTGTTGGGCAATTAATTGAAGCAAGAGAATGGGCAATTAATTGAAGCAAGAGAATAGTTGGAGAGTGTTTAAGAGTTTGAGTGTGTATATATAGGTGTGTACAAAAACAAGGGACTTAGAATTGGCAATTCCAAGTGGGGTAGGGTCAGATTTCAAATAGCACCAATTCAGAATCACCTTTTCGAAATCCCGTTGAATGTTTGTTTTTTAAATCCCATTTGGAATCCCCATTTCCAAATCCCATTAAATGTGTTTTTATTTATCGGAATCCCTATTTAAAATAAAAAAGAAATTCAATCCATGTCATTCAACTCATTTCCGAATGTGAAAAAACCAAAAAAATCTACAGAGTTGCATTTTAAGTAAATACATTTTAATCAGATCTGACACATCTATAATAAAATGTAAAAAAATAAATGACATAAAATTTAATCAGGTAAAACTCATCTGATAAAAATTCATCAGATAAAATTCATCTATACGAGTAGTCCACTATATTAATCATTTATTACATTTTTAGACAGCTAGTCTATCTGAACTGGTCTGGTCTGGTAAATGGCTGGACTCTGTGTATTTTATAATTACGAAAGTTTGGTCTAGTCTGATCTGGTTTGGTTTGTTTAAGTCTGGTCTGGTCTGATCTGTTTAAATCTTGTCTGGTCTGGTCTGGGACTGAAATCGGTCCAAGTAAAAACATTTATCCTTAGTAGCCATTTGTTGATAAATTAATTTTTCACTACATTTATTTTTTTTCCGTTGTTGTTAAGACAATAAAATAATTACATATTTAAATATCAATTCCATTTAATAAATTCTGTTGCTTTCACAGTAGATTGTTTTTAGGAAATGGTAATTGGTAAGTGTTTAAAAAATCACAAGGCTAAAGGGTCAAATAGTCCCTTGAAGTAACTTAAAGTGTTCAATTAGCCCCTTATATAGGAGGTTCAGTCCGGCCATCGCCAATTGGGGAGGTTACCGGTTGAACTTTTTGATGAAATTTTTTGAGCATCTTTTTCATTAAGTCTAGTTTATCCATATCAAATTTCATCTAAAAATTAAATCGGGAAGACAGTCAAATGATTTTCCGAAATGTACTGCGCTGTTTTACTGCGCAGTTATCTTCAAAAAATCATTTGACTGCTTTCCCGGTTGAATTTTTAGCTGAAATTTTGTATGGAGAAACTAGACTTAATGAAGAAGATGCTAAAAAAATTTCATCAAAATATTCCACCGGAACCGCCCCAATTGGCAACGGCCGGACAGAACCTCCTATATAAGGGGCTAATTGAACACTTTAAATTAGTTCAAGGACCTATTTGACCCTTTAGCCAAAAATTAAAGAACACTAAAAAACTTTAAAAAAAAAATCTATTTGGAAATGGTGAATCCAGATGGCTTTATAAAAAACTCCTTGTTGGCTCGGAAATGACATTGAATAGTACAATCACTAAAAGAAAACCCTAATTGGCTAATCCTATTTGGAATTGCCATTTTCAATTCACGTATTCTTAGAAACCTTAGCAAAACTCCCGTATTTTGGCACTAGATGTTGACTTTTCCCGCATTCTCAGAAAATACCCTATTTCCAAATTTACTACCCCAAATATAGAATTTCACGACTTCACCCCTCAGCATAACCTATAAGGCTATAACACTTTACTATCTTAGCAAAATAAAATCAAAGTCAAGCATTCAAATTTCAAAGTCTTGTTCTCTTTTTTCTTTTTCTTTGTCTCTTCTTTTACGACTTTCCTCTCTTCTACCCTCTTTGTTTATTACTTTTTCATTCTTTATAATTATTTTGTGTAGTCTTTTATGATCTCTTAGGCCATCTCCAACCATCACCAAAACCCCCACCAAAATAGGGGAATTGCTATTTTTTGCTCCAATAGTTGCACCAAATCCTACCCCATTTCACTAAAATGGTGGAGGGCTTGATAGTTTACGCCATATTTGGTGCAAAGGTGGGATGCGCTGATCTTCCATTCTATTCTTTTCTTCTTTTTGCAAAAGTACCCAAAGTTTTGGCTGTTATAGTACCCAAAGCTCGTGCTACGCACGATGTCCTTAAAACGTATTTGTTGCCTCCCACGGTGCTAGGAGCGTTGCAACAATCGTTTTCCCAGGATACGATGACTACGAACTAATGTTTGAGCACACAAACAAGAGTTCCAGCGAACGAGAACACAGTATGAACACAGAGGAATTTTTCAGAATGCTAGCAGTGTGTTTTTAGAGCTAAAACGTGTATGGATTCGTGTAAGAACGTGTGTTGTTGCAAACCACCTGCCAGCCATTATATAGGAGGATTTGTTGTATGAAAATAGTGAATTAATGGACCTGAACGTTGGACATCAATGACCAGTCTGTTGGGCATTGAATCGTCCATGAACTGTCCATTTAACGCTGCATTAAAAGATAAGAACGTTGGGCATTAATTGTTGTAACGTTTCAGAAGTGCGAGAGAAGACCTCCATCAGAACTCCCCGGGAGGGGTTCTGATCGGAGGCCAACTCTGATCCGCGGCCATCAGAGTACCCCCAACTCTGATGGGCGGCCATCAGAGTACCCCCAACTCTGCGTATCTCTTGAGAGATAGATTTTTGGACGACATTCGTGTCCGCAGGTCGCCCGCGCACGCAAGTCGCGGTTTTTCTTCTCCGATTTCGGGATTTGATTTGCACCCCCCCCCCCCCCCCCCGCGCGCGTGGAGAGAGCCTCTACCCTAAGGAATCTTAACTCCTTAAGGGGGGAGTCCCTTTATAAAGGGTTGCAAATCCCTTGGGTTTTCCGGTGTGGGAAATTAACACTAGAAACCCATCCTTTTTCCCAGTTTTTCCATTCTAACGGGTAAACTTCGAAAAGCGATTTCTCATTCACCCGTTATCCGTTTTGAGCGTACCATATATCGAATTGTAGCCCTTAACAAGGACAATCCGAAACCACTTTGACTCGACCCAAATCGGAAGTGGACCCCACTCAAAAAATTGCCCCAAAATAGCCATTTAATGCAATTTTTCACACATTTTTCCAACAAAAAATGATGCAAGCGGTTGGATATGGCCTTACTACTTGTATTTAAATATCTATAATAACGCGGTACATATTATTAGGTATGGAGTAAGAAGCATCTTTCACCCCTCGATCCCATGTGTGCAAAGTTCCCCATCCTCCCCTTTACTCTTTACCCCGCACGGCGTCCACCCCCAATGTCCGGTGGGTACCCATATATATTTTATTAATCTTACTTGAATATTTTTCAATACACTTTATGCACCTACATACATATATTGAATTAGTACCAAACGGTTAAACTAAATAATATTGTGTGCGATAAAAACTAATACTAGCACCATTCATTCTTTAATTTAAATTGAGGGTTTTCTTTAAAGGCGAAATTCACAAGAATAATCCGTATTGTTAGGGATTCTACAATAATAATCCCTACTGAGAGTGTCTACAAAAATAATCTGAACTAGCAACGGTGTTCATAAGAATAAATTGGGTGAATTCAAATTAATGCCCGTTTAATACTTCCAGCACTTAATATCACTTTTCCCTTCCTCGAGACGAAGAGCGATGAATGAGAAAGTGGAAGTAGGGGTTGAGAATATTAAATGAGCATTAATTTGAATTAATATTATTTTATTCTTATGGACACTATTGTTAGTACGGATTATATTTTAGACACTCTAAGTATGAATTATTATTGTAGAATCTATACAAGTATGGATTATTCTTGTGAATTTCGCCTTCTTTAATTATTGCTAAAAAAAGGTCACGAGCAAAAACTTTACTTAGTAACTATTACTCCGTATTAGTCACTATAATTGTGTTCAAACTTTACATCGTAGTAACTTACATGTAATTACTGCGATGTAAATAAGAACACAATTATAGTCATTAAAATAGTTACTACCTCTGTCCCATTGAAAGGTTCCAAATCACTATTCACATAGTCAACTTAAATCATTCTTAATATTTTGCTTTATATATCAAATTTTTATCAAGTTTTGTAGTCGCTTTAATGTAGTTTCTGAATATGTAATTTTATTTACTAAAAATAATTAGAGTGTGAATAGGGATCAAGTTGATTTATCTGCAGTCAAGCATCATAAACCAAATCATATCGGGAACCTCTGTATAGGACGGATCGGAGAGAGTACTACGTAATATTTTGGTCCACACATTTTAAAGAGTAATATTAATGAATTTCTTCATCTAAAGTGAGAAAAATTAGTAAACATATTATGATCGTCATATAAATCGGTGTTCCAATCTTATCATAAATGTTCCAATCTTATCATCACATATAGTACGTTGAAGATGAGAATGAGGTTGGACGATGGTGGCACGCAGCTGGAAAGCGACGACATGTGGCAGGATGGCAGTAACAGGTGGATGGAATTGAATAGCGGTAGGCAAACTGGCACTTGGACAACGGGATGCGGGAGGCGGAAGAAGTCAAGAGGCGAGAGGTTACCGCTGAATCACCGATACTTCCCTAAGGTAGCGTATCGGCGTATCCGATACGTTTCCGTATCCGATACTCTAGGATACTTGTACCGTACGTTCCCGGGTCGTATCTGCAATTTTTAAAAGTTTTCATTTTTTTTTGTAATTTTTTGAAAGTTTCCGATACTCGTATCCTGACGGATACCCGTATCAACTTTTTTTTTAAAAAAAAATCCCAAAATTTACTTAATAAAATTCTAAAAAAAATGAAAATCTAAAACTACATTTTACTTGATAATCAAATAATGGGCCTATATGGCTATATCCGAATTAAGTCATTAACTCATACTCTGAATTGGGTACTTGCACTTTTAATTTCAAGATTGTAGTTGTTTGACTTATTTCTCATTTTAAATTAATGACTTATTGACTACATTTATATTTCGAGATTCATTAATGTATATGAGAAATATTATGAATTTATTACTAAGTATCTTGAAAAAAAGAAATTGCTTCAATGCAATGAATGGGTAGACATCATAGGATATTAAATGGTTTTGACGTATCCCCGTACCCGTTTCTGCGTTTCCGCGTTTCCACGTACCGGTATCGGTGCTACATAGGTTACCGGTTTAGAGAATATGAGTAGGAAGTTAGGGTCTTATAATAATAACTTAAGGGCATGTTAGTTCATACGAATTATTTATTTATTTATTTATTTATTTATTTATTTATTAATATATTAATTAAATGTTATGAATTAAAATATTATTTTGAGAAATAAACTAATAAGGTCATAGATTGGGAAAAAGAATGATTTTTAATCATACTTAAGATAATTATCTCTTCATTCTACAATTTCATTGATATGGTCACAACCAATCTATCTTCAAATTAGATAACACAAATGACGTTCAATCTTCAAGTAAAATGTTTTTTAGTTCATTCTAATGTCCAGAAGTCTTTTATGTTATCTGATTTGTGTTAAATACCACACATGTTTTCTGGAGGATCAATCGTTACGTTCTTTACTTGGTTATATCTAATAATGCGTGGTAATACGAAAGTCTTGGTTCATTTAAAAAAGAATTGAATAAATTCAGGCTGATGGAGGTGATGAATATGTCAATATCACTTTCCGTCAGGGAATAAGGATCAGTTTGATCCTCGAAGTTGCAAAAAGGGGGTCAAATAAGTCCTTATATAGAAGATTCTCTCCGGACATGCCATTTGAGGTGGCTCCCGGTGGATTTTTTGATGAAATTTTTATGAGCATCTTATTCATTAAGTCTAGTTTACTCATACCAAATTCAGATAAAAAATCAATGGGGAAGACATTCAAATGAATTCTTGAAGATAATTGTGCCGTTAAAAGCGTTGTTATCTTCAAGAATTCATTTGAATGTCTTCCCGATTGAATTTTTAGCTGAAATTTGGTATGAGTAAACTAGACTTATTAATGAATAAGATGCTCAAAACAAATTATCACAAAATTCCACCGGGAGCCACCTCAAATGGCACGTCCGGTCAGAATCTTCTATATAAGGACTTATTTGACGCCTTTTTTGCAACTTCGAGGACCAAACTGACCCTTTACTCCTTTTCGTCATCTTGTTAGTTTTCATGGCATTATTTTCATAAATCTTGTTTCCATAGACGACAAAAATGTGGTTAAAAGTGGCCAAATTACCAATTTGGTAAAAAAAAAAAAGGGGTGTCTTACCACATTGGTAAAAAAAGTACTTGAGACAAATTGGTTAAAAAAAAGGCCCAATGACAAATTGGTCAATTTTATTCATCAAGACACTTTTGGTTCTCGATTTTAGAATTTCCGACACTTCATATATTAAGTATTGTGAAATTAAAATTTTCAGTCATTTTACTTTGATTTTGTCATCAAAAGGAAAGAAGTAAAAATGTCAACGGTCATGTTTGATAGTAGTAGTTGTCTGCTAACTAATAGGTGGTTGAATCAGCAGATATAAACTAGCGGATTCCTAACTAACCTCTTTCATTAGTGCTTTGAAATAAAATGGTAGTAATTTAGTTGTTTGCAATTCAATTAGCTTTAAAGACGTAAAATGATCATTAAAGATATGAATTTAAAAGTTCATATATTTAATTAAATTTTATTTCTTTTATTTTTAATAAGTCTTGGAAAAAGTTTAAATATTATATTTACATTTATTTTAACTAACCACTAACACTATCATTTTTAACATATGTATATTTATGTGAGCACACACACATATAAATTCATATATTTTTAGTATTAATAATCTGAAATATGACTATTTATTACAATTTAAAAAAATCTACTCGATTATGTTACCTTTTTAACTAATCACTTTCATTAGCGGTTTGAAACAAAATGCTACTAATTTAACTATTTGCCATTAAATGTTAAGACGTAAAATGATCATTAAGGATGTGAATGCAGAAGTATATATATTTAACTTAACTTTATTTTTTTAGTTTTAATAGGTCTTGGAAAAATGATGGTATGTGTTAGTAGTTATGCTAGTTATTTAAAATAAACGAAAAATTAAAAATTTAAAAAAAAATTCTAGAGTATGTCATGTCATTATTTCACACACATATATAATGAATTTAATTACTCTACATCATTCGTTAAGACTGGAGCTTCATCTTAAAATGTCAATCTAATAGAAGTTGTTAAGATCTTAATAGAGCACTTTATTATTTCACAACTTTCCGGTGTGAGACTTCAACACCCCTCCTGATGAACAGATACCTCGTCTGGATCGTGCCGTCATTCATTGTTTTCATTGATTCATCAGTCATTTATAGTCATTGTCATTTTCTGTCACGCCCCGGACCTATCCGGACACGTCAACAATCCGCCGTACAGTACGAATGGTCAACCGCAGTCCAACACATCCATATTATACAAGGCATCTGGAATATCATTCACACACAGTACATCCATAAACAACATAATGTAAAATATTCACTTAGAACAACGGAAGCATTCAATACAAGTGTGCATGCCACACTTTGGCAAACATGGGCATACAACACTACTAGAATTTTCTCTATTTGCTGCTACCTATTTGCTGCGGTTCCTAGTAAAAACGCAGCAAATACGTAAAATCTGTAAGTATTTGCTGCGGTTCCTTAGAGACCGCAGCAAAAAGGTGAGAATTTCGACTTATTTACTGCGGTTGTTTAGAACCCGCAGCAAATAACTAATTTATTTCGAATTTTATTTTATTTTTTTTACCTAATTGCTGCGCATGTATTGACACCGCAGCAAATACGTTACATTTTAGCGCTATTAGCTTCGGTCTTAGACACAACCGCAGCACATAGGCTATTAAGAATTGAAAATTTCGGATCTTTTCCTCCCTTCCCTCTTTCCCCTATTCTCTAAAAACTTGAATTTTTTTAGATAAACCTAACCCTTCCAAATCCCAGTCCCCTCCCGATTGTTCCAGCCGAACCAGCGCCTAACGCTTGCCGACGGCTTCGCAGCAGCTCGCCGACGGCACCGGAGTAGCTGGACGACAGAATCGGAGCAACTCGCTGACGCACCGGAGCACCTCGCGCTGCTGCAGCAACTTACCGAAGCAGGTCCGTTCCCCACACCGCTGCCACAGTCAGATTGTGCCGCCAACTTCATCCTCTCTACACTTATTGTTATCTTTTTGTCATGGTTAGTTATTATTAACTTAATCTTTTAATATTTTTTATAAATCCATATTTTTGTTAGCGTGGGACGATTGGAGTATATTTGTTATAGAATAGAACATGGTAATCTTTTAGTCTATTTGATTTCAAATTTAGCTAGACCAATATACAGAGTATGCAGTGATGCTTTTTGAATATGTACTGTATAAAAGGAATCAAGAATATCTCAACGTTTCATGTATTCTTGCTTGTCAACAATTTTGACTTACAGGACAGTGAGATTTATCTTTTGTGGTATTTGATTTGTAGTTATTTAACATGCTATACAGAGATGGTGATTAATGTTTCTAAAACGAATACGAATTCTTTGCCCCTTAATCCTAAAAACCCAAACAAGTAAATGAAAAGCTTAATGGTCATATTTGAAAGTGGGTTTTGGTAACACTTTGTATATTTAGCATATTTTATTCATTATTTTTTAATATTATGTGTTATCATACAAAACTATTATGATATGTATTCTAAGAATGAGAAAATTGAGTTGCTTGTTACGGAATATAGTGTAGTTCCATTCTTTTTCTATTTTAAAATGGCATTTGTTTTATATTGTGAGGTGGTTTTGCTGTTAGTAAAGGTGGAACGATCTGTTAGTACTTAATCGTAGTAGAAGTTAAAAGATTTAACTTTTTGGACGACATGATAGAATCTTATGCGGTGATTTAGATTAAGAAAGTTTCTTCTTGAATGGATCATCCTTTTTTTTCTTCTCTTAATGTTCTCCGGTTTGTGTTCCTATTTCTGATAATGTATATAATTTATGAACTTAATTTATTTTTTCTATGAAATTTTTTGAAGTTAAAATAAAATTCTTCTAAAATTTTCCTATCTAAAATACTAATATGAGTTTTTAAATATTATACATGTTTTGAATATAAAGATGAGCCGAAGGTGGATGTACGGTAAACGGAACACCCTAGAGTTCATGAAAGGGGTTGCTGAATTTTGTGAACGTGCGTTAGAGCATCGCGTGTTGACAGGATCTGATGAATGCTATTGTCCGTGCGTCGATTGTGGAAATGTGACTTCATTTTCCAAAATAGAGACAATCAGAGAGCATTTAATTCGTCGCGGATTCAGACAACAATACTATGTATGGGTGTGGCACGGTGAGAAAGGGGTATATAAAGAAGATGCAACTGATGCGAATGAGATGCCTAATATTGATCAAACAATGCCTTCCTCTTATTTTGAGTGTGATAATGGGGACACAGAAACTGAAGATGAAGATGAAGTAGAGGATGACCAAGCAGATGTAATAGATGAAATGATAGGTGGAGTCAAAGATCACTATGATGAAAGACCAAAGATCTTTGAAAGTTTATCACAAGCTGCAGAAAAGCCACTATATCCTGGGTGTACAAAGTACACCAAGTTATCTGCTGTGCTAACACTTCACAATGTGAAAGCAAAGAATAATTGGAGCGACACTAGTTTCACATCTCTATTGGAAGTGTTACACGACATGCTTCCTGATGGAAATGAAATGCCCACGTCAAATTATTATGCAAAGAAACTATTGTGTCCGTTGGGTTTAGAGTACCTAAAGTTTGATGCATGTCCAAATGATTGCGTGTTGTATCGAAATGAACATCAAATGTTGGATAAGTGTCCACGATGCAATATGTCTCGATACAAGCGTGATGGTGAGTCGAACAACGGTAAAAAGGGTCCACCAGCAAAGGTCATGTGGTACCTTCCAATAATTCCGAGGTTTAAACGTCTTTTCTCCCTTAAGACAATTGCCAAATATTTGAGGTGGCACGAAGAGCAGCGAAAGAAAGATGGGATGCTCAGACATCCAGCAGATTCTCCTCAATGGAAGACTATTAATCAATCATTTCCAGAATTTGGAAAGGAAGTACGGAATCTAAGGCTGGCACTATGTACAGATGGCATGAATCCATTTGGGAGTTTTAGTAGCCAACACAGTACATGGCCGATTCTTTTGGTCATATACAACTTGCCACCTTGGTTGTGTATGAAGCGCAAATTTATAATGCTTTCGCTTCTCATATCAGGACCGAAACAGCCCGGGAATGACATAGATGTCTACCTTGCTCCTCTCATTGATGATTTAAAAACGATGTGGAATGAAGGAGTTTCGGTCTTTGATGCACATGTTAATGAGTACTTCACATTGCGGGCAATGCTGTTTTGCACTATTAATGACTACCCAGCATATGGTGATTTGTCTGGCTATAAAGTGAAAGGGAAAAAACCATGTCCCATTTGTGATGAAGATATGGATTCCACATACCTACCTCATTGGGGAAAATATGTGTACATGAGGACTAGGAGATTCCTTCCTAGATATCATCCTTACCGCAAAAAGAAAAAGCCATTTGATGGAGATGTTGAGTTGAGATCTGCTCCTACACCCCTGACGGGAAGGGAAGTCTATGAGCGTACTAAGGGCATTGTGCATACTTATGGTAAAAGTGACAAAAAAAAGAAAGAAAGTGCTGCTCTATGGAAAAAAAAGTCCATATTCTGGGAACTTCCTTATTGGCAGCACTTACCAGTTAGACATTGTCTTGATGTGATGCATATCGAAAAGAACGTTTGTGATGCTATTATTGGGACATTGTTGAACGTTTCAACAAAGACCAAAGATGGCATAAGTGTGAGAAGAGACATGCAAGAAATGGGAATTCGGCCAGAATTATGGGTGCAAGACAAGATCACTAAGGGAAAAAAGAAGCATGGATTTACTCTTCCTCCAGGTTGTTATACTTTGTCAAGAGATGAAAAACATTTGTTCTGTGAGTGTTTATACAACATTAAAGTTCCTACGGGGTACTCGTCGAACATAAGGAGACTTGCCTCACTCACTGACTTCAAGTTAACATCTATGAAGTCTCATGAATGTCATGTTATGATGCAAGTTTTCTTACCCATTGCAATTCGAGCTATATTGCCCAAACATGTTAGAGTTGCAATCACAAGACTGTGTGCTTTTTTTAACACAATATGCAATAAGGTTCTTGACCCGGAGGCATTAGATAATTTACAGGCTGATGTTATTGTAACATTGTGTCAATTTGAGATGTTTTTCCCACCTTCATTCTTTGATATTATGGTCCATTTAATAGTGCATCTGGTTCGAGAAATCAAGTTGTGTGGTCCAGTATTCTTGAGGTGGGCATACCCATTTGAAAGACGCATGGCTACATTGAAAAGTAAAGTGCGCAATCCTTCACGACCTGAGGGTTGTATCATTCAAGGAACAATAACGGAAGAAGTTAGCGAATTTTGCGCTGAGTACTTATCCAATGCACAACCTATTGGGCTCCCTAAATCTAGACATGAAGGAAGACTTGAAGGAAAGGGAACAATTGGTGCCAAAGAAATCTTACCTTCTACAGAGAAGCAAAATAAAGCACATTTATTTGTGCTGCAAAATCTTTCTGAGGTTCATCCATATCTAGAGCTACATTTGCGGGAACTGGCATTGAAATATCCATCTAAAGGTGAAAGAGCATTGATGCAAGAGCATAATCGCACTTTTGTCAGTTGGTTTAATTGCCGAGTGATGCAACAGTTGTCTGACACACATACTATTGTTCCCGATATGCTCAAGTGGTTAGCCTATGGCCCTCGAGAGAGTGTTTACTCTTATGAAGGTTATGATATAAATGGATTTACCTTCTATACTCAGCGACAAGATAAGAAATCAACAGTCCAAAACAGTGGCGTTACAGTTGTGGCATCTTCTAGAGAATATGCAAGCGCCAAAGACAAATCCCCCATCGATGCCACATTGTCTTACTATGGGATCATACAGGAAATATGGGAGCTTCACTATACTGATTTCCATGTTACTTTATTCCAATGCAAGTGGGTAGAAAACAATCGTCGTGGTGTTAAGAAAGATGATTTCGGGTTCACTCTGGTTGACATGAGCCGTTTGCGAGACAGTGACGAACCATTCATACTTGCAACTCAGGTAAAGCAAGTTTTCTACATACAAGATCCTGTTGACAAGAAGTGGTCTGTTGTCGTTCCGGGGAAGAGACACATTCTAGGCATTGGTGATGTTGACGATGAAGATGCGTATGACCAACACGAGGACACTCCACCTTTCTCGATTCCTAAACTCTTAGTGTTAGATGAGAAAGATGTTGACCTCCAATATATGCGTTTAGATCATCAAGAAGGAATTGAAGTTGCCCAAACATGATGATGTATAATGTGTGTGTCTATGATATAGGTATATTTATTTACATTCACTCCAATATATATGTATGTATGTATGTATGTATGTATGTATGTATGTATGTATGTATGTATGTATGTATGTATGTATGTGTGTATGTATGTATGTATGTATGTATGTATGTATGTATGTATGTATAATTTTTATGCATGTATAGTTTGTTTAATTAATGAGTTTATGAAATATGACACACAGGTATTCTACCATGGCTAATGATGGCGATGATTATTTTGAAGATGATTGTTTTGATGATGAAGAAGAAGTTGAGCTTTCAAAGGCACAACGTATTGCACAGTATGAGTGTGAGGCTGATCTCAGAGCAGATTTAGAGGAATCAGGATACTCGCAAGAAGAAATCGAACAACGAATATTAGGGAAAAAAAAGAAAAAATCTAAAAAGAAAGAGGTTGTGAAGAGTTCTGGAAGAGGGGCATTTAAGGGATTAAAAGTGACCGAACCAATGTTCTTAAAGTTTGATTCACTTGGTCGTACTACCGGTAAATGGCGGTTAAGATATGGACAACATATGGGCTTATGTGCACGCAAGTTGAACATCAACCGGAAGTGGTCAGAGGTATCTCAAGGCTTGAAAGATACGCTTTGGGATGATACTAGGGTAATATTATCGTTTTATGCAGTTGCATGCATTAATAATATTAATGTTACTTTATTAATACATATACTACATTACTTTTTTTGTAGAATCTGTTCCATCTTGTTGATGATCCGGTCATAAAGAACCGCTTTTTATCTTCTGTGGCTACTCGTTTTAGAGACTTCAAGTCTAAATTAGTTTCTGGATGGATCACCTGTGTTAGACAGAGAGCAAAATTTGAAAATGGGAAACTTCCACCACAGATTTGGCGTCACATCACGCCACAAATTTGGGAAGCGTTTAAGAAACAAAAGACGACTCCAGAAGCTTTGGTAATTATTAAATCATTTATCAACTAATTGTATATTCAATGTACACTAAAGATTGTATCTTTATTATAGAAAATAAGGAGAAAAGCTATAGAAAGTGCTGCACAAAATGAACATCACCATCATATGGGCCAAAGGAACTATGAGGAAAGCAGAACTATTTGGATCGATGAAGGATTCTACCCTACTGTTTGCACAGAATCTTCTTCCATT
Organism: Cuscuta epithymum; assembly: GCA_945859915.1. Taxonomy (NCBI): domain Eukaryota; kingdom Viridiplantae; phylum Streptophyta; class Magnoliopsida; order Solanales; family Convolvulaceae; genus Cuscuta; species Cuscuta epithymum. The sequence goes on along the minus strand of CAMAPF010000114.1, from coordinate 228,422 downwards.
GGCTCAAGCACTACACAATTTGATAGAGGTGATGATTGGTACTGTGCAATGCATGCTCGTGACAAAGATGGAAATCGAGTCATTCCTAAAGAGAAAACAAAAGAAGTGGCTAAGAAATATGTAAGCATAAATCCATTTTTATTGAGTTTTAATTATTTATGTTTTATTCTATTCACTTATTTAATTGACAAGTAATCACATGTATCCTGTAACAGGTTGAGTTTAAGAATAAACAGAACGCCGGTGAATTTGTCCCTCAACGAAACAAGGATGCTCTCTACTACGCTCGTGGAGAAAAGAAGGACCACTCTGGTCGTGTTTGTGGGTACGGTGGGGTGAATGTTGGACATACAAAGGTATTTGGGAAAAGATCAGGTGCATCACAGCAAAGTGGATGCTCATCTGAAGATATTGAGTCATTAAGGGATCAGCTTAGGGAAGAGATGAATGATACAATGAAGAAAAACTTGATCACCATCCTGCACGACATGGGTATCACAGGATATAATGTTTCCAGCGGTGCATCGGTTTCTACTCCCACTGTAGCAACACATCACTCGCCACATCCATTTCCAAATGATGAGCTACATGTATATTTTTAGTTGTGCATTACATTTCTTTATGTCTTAAGTTGTATGTCTTAGAATATTTATTTGAAAATAATTTGTAGGGTCCGAGTGCATGTCATTTGTTTTTAAATGATTTTGAGGCCGGACAATTATTTGAGGTAGCTAGTGGCACGGCATATCCATGTGGAGTTGGTGGACAATGTCATAACATGGAGATTTTGGAAGGTCATTTAAAGGTGAGCGTGGACACGATTATGAACCAGTATGGGAATACTACACTTCCAGTTCCTGTACCTGATTTCAATCTACATACTCTAGCCGATGCTCAAGGATCTTTTGTGCAATGGCCTGCTGTTTTGGTGAAGTTTGTTGGCGAGGTAATTAATAATATATATAATGAGTCAATCAAATTAATTATGGTGTTATTTGATATCATATTTATAATTAAAGTTATATTTTTAGGTCACGAGCAGTAAAGCATCAAAAGGCAAGAAAAAACTGGACATTCGGAAAAAACCAGTGATGCAGCAGCCCTCATTAGTTTCTGATGAAGTTATGCAGTCATTGTCTAAAGATTGCAAATGGCTGCATTCGATGATAATATCTCGTCGTAGTAATGATCCTATTGCTTTGACTTTAGATGCACATTTGTTTCATTACGAATCAAATGATTGCAGTGCTTTACTTACTAACGAGGACATCGCTCAGTTTCTATCTGGTGCAATGTTGAATATTTCCATTATTCAAGTCTTCGTGAAGTATGAATTTCAAACTTTATTACATTTTTATTGTCTTTATTATTTTTTATTTTCTAATTGGAAAGCTTTCACAGAGCAATGCAAGATTACATAGAGGGCTTGGATACAAATTCGCGACATCAGCCCGGATGGATGTGTCCTGATGCAATATCCGCGACATCATGTGAATATAACCTTGAAGGTGTCAGAAGTTATTTGGAAAGAGCTATGACTGAGTCACTGCATGACGGAAAAAGTTTCATTCTTGCTCCTTATTATGAAAAGTATGTATATCTTTATACTTTATATACACTTTCTCTACGGATTGTCATAAATAATAATATCCAATTTACTTGTTATGATATAATTTAATTTTTTATAGTTATCATTGGGTGCTACTTGTGATTTGGGTTCCTCGTGGTACCATCTTTATGTTCGATTCACTTCGGAGCACTTCAATGCGTCGTTTGTTAATCACATCTTTGTTTAGCAGGTTAGTTTTTAAAATGTTTTCATATATGTATTGGCTTTTTATGGGTTATGAGATAATTAAAAGATTATAATTGAATGATCTTGTATTAATTTTTCTAATCATATATTTTTTAACTAAAGTGTGTTTAGAAACATGCCCAATGATGGTGAAAGCATAAAGAAAGTGATTTGGAAACAAATGAAGGTGTGTACATATTTTTTTCCAGTAAGTGTATAACAATGTTTCTCTATATATGTGAATTGATGCTAATGTGTATAAAAATGTAATATGTATATGTATGTGTATTAGTGTGCAAAACAAACAGGAGGTTTGGAGTGTGGATTCTACATGATGAAATTCATGTTCGATGCTGTTAAATATATCACGAGTGGTCAAGATATGGAGCAAGTAAATATCATTACTAATTTTAATTTGCAATCATTTTAATATTTTCATTTAGTCTCAATGCGTTGGACAGTAGTGATAATGTTAGTTTTAATATCTTTTAATATCTTTTTTGCTAGATATCATTTTAATATTAGATATTCGTTTCATATCTAATATTAGATTATATCTAATGTTAGTTTAATATCATTTTAATTTTAGATATTCGTTTGAATAAACCAAGTGTTTTGAATAGTTTAAACCCGTGAAATCAAACACACCATTGGTTTATTATAGCCATAAATATTATAGCCATAAACGGTAGTTTTTATTTTACTTTAGCTATGTTTATATTTTAATTTAGCCTTCAGTACTATTCTGGTTTGGATCTTAACATGCATTGAGACTAACATCACTACTAGTTCATTAGTGATAACTTATTTAGTCTTTAGATAATGTTGGTTATACAAGTGGATGGGCCGTTAATTAAATATATCACGAGTGTTCAAGATATGGAGCAAGTAAATATCATTACTAATTTTTATTTGTAAATGTGTAATATTTTAGGTTTATGAGAGCATCAAAGTGGATGGGCCTTTGTCAAGTGATGACATAACTGAAGTTCGTGATGCCGTCGCCATATACATTTGTGATAATTTGTTGTAAATTATACAATCGTGATAAATTTGCTATAAAACCGTGTTTTGTATTGTACTCATTGTGTATTATTTTGTGGTGTATGACTTAACTCTTTTGAAATGATGAATTTGTTTTGATAAATGCGAAGTTGTTCTCCAAACAGGTTTTACTTTTTAGCAAAATATAAAATTTTGTACATTTGAGTAGTATATATGAACAAAAAAATTTAAAAAAAAAACAAGTATTTGCTGCGGTCGTTAACCGCAGCAAATAAAAAATTTCGGTTTTTATTAATACACTATTTGCTGCGGTCGTTAACCGCAGCAATAAGTCAATTTTTAATTTTTTAAAAATATCTATTTGCTGCGGTTCCGAACCGCAGCAAATACTTAACCCCTCTATTTGCTGCGCTGCCAATTGCTGCGGTTCGGAACCGCAGCAAATAGGCTAAAATGACCGCAGCAAATAGCCTTTTTTCTAGTAGTGCAAGCCCTAAATAAATATTTAAAAATAATATCCATGAGCATTATTTCAAATGTTTTCAAAACAGGAACGGAAGAAGCACGAACCACGTCTCCCTCCTTTGATCTTCCCGAAGCAACGGGCGGTGGTAGCAACCTTCAAGTTCTACCTGAAACTGTGAGGTGGCCTCCCCCGTGAAGGGGAGGTCAGTACTTGGAAGCATTTGACAAGTACAATGACAACTATACTAAGTATAATCAAAGTTTCAATTTCCAAGACCCTAAATTTAGGGTGCTATTATTTATATTAAATTCACATTCCTTCATGCTAGAGCTCGGCTCATAGTCATCCTAATTTGTGCTAGAGCTCGGCTCATAGTCACGCTACATTTTGCTAGAGCTCGGCTCATAGTCATACTAATTTGTGCTAGAGCTCGGCTCATAGTCACACTACATTTTGCTAGAGCTCGGCTCATAGTCATACTACATTTTGCTAGAGCTCGGCTCATAGTCATACTACCACGTGCTAGAGCTCGGCTCATAGTCACGTCATCTAATCCCTAAACCACTTCTTAGTCTAGGCTCCATCCATTTTGAGTAACCCTTAAGGCCTACTCCTAATGTAACTTGACTTCATAAAGTCCACCTTAAAAATATCCTTTAAGGTTATTTAACTCCAATATCTTGGGATTAGCTCCCAAGAACTATTGAACTTACATTCCCGACTAGTATCTCTATACTAGTTGTTAAATCTTAATAAACCAATGCAATTTCATAATAATTCGTATATTTCAACTAAATTTCACATTCAAGTATAATTTGGCTCTATTATCAAAATATCACTTTTATCCTCCCATGACTTCCTTACATGAGGTAAAAGTATATTTATCACCATTTAATTTGTAGTTTATACAACTATTATGCCATTGTATTCATAACACATAATCATACACAATTTATTCATAAATTTGTATATTATGCATTTTTGCTTATAAACAATAATGATCTCATTTAGGCATTTTTTTTAGTCATTAATAAATCATGCCAAACACATATAATTCATTTAGGAAATCTTATGAAATTAACCCAATAATTATAAGCAATATAGTCGGTCATCCTCACCTTAAGTGAGCTTGAGCGCGTCTACGCTTCCCGATTGAACTTTGGCTAACTCCGGCGAACTTTGACCAACTCCGGCGAAACTCCGGCGAAGCTCAAAAATACTTTAATCAAGTTCCTAACAAGGTTTTAACATCATAAAACCTTAATCAATACAAATAACCTCTAAAAGGTTATTTTCCGGTGAATTTGTCGGTTTGGTTCCTAAGTCCGTTTTTGGACTTAGAACCACCTTCCAACCCATCATTCTACACTTAAGCCATGTAGAACAATCCTCAAGGTTCTTCATATGATATTTATCTCATATGGTAGAAGAAAAGTAAAGGAGAAACTAATATAAGGTTATTACCTTAATCCTTCACACTTTCTCCCAACTTTTCCCTTCTTAAAAACCCCTTCTTTGGACTCCTTAAGCTTGAGTTCAGTTCTTGGCTATGGAGGATGAGGTTGCAAGAGCTATCCTTCTCTCTTGGGTCTCTTTGGCCGAAATAATGGGAGAGGGTGAGTGAGGGGATAGCCTATTTGGCTTTTCTCTCAAAATAATGTGTAAATGGACCCCCTCATGGTACCTTGATAGCTTCCTCCCACCTCCCTCTTGTCTCACAGCTCAAGTGTGACACAAATCAGCCCCCTTTGGCTGCCAAATTCGTGGGTTGGCCCCCACCCATGTGGGAGGTCAACCCTTTTTGTCCAGAAGTGTACAATTGGTCCCGAAAGTTGTATTTTTTCGGACTGTTTTAATTATATTTTATTTTATCGGGTAAGATAAAATATATTATGTGTTATCCATCATTATGACCCTCATGATGAATATTCATTCCACAACTTTAATTTATAAGTCACCGAAATTCAATTTCGGGCTTTTATCGGTTAAATTGTCAATACCGGTATTTGGGCCTCTTTTGACCAATCGGTCAACTCTGGACCTTCCCATGGCTCAAATGAGATATCCACCACCATATAAATATTATCTAGACCAAGATGAATAAAATATGTGGTCCCGGAAATATCGGGCGGCCCCCGCTCCCGGTGTGGGCCCCACGTGCGAATTTACTACTCACGCAAAAGAATTAATAAAAATTCATAACATCGTAAACTCGTTACCCAATCCATAAGGTTAAATACAATATTATTCACTTAAGAGTAAATGCATTTGGGGACGGTGTTACAAGTTCACCCCCCTTATTTGGGATTTCGTCCCCGAAATTCATGTGTCTAATCGAAAAGAAACGGGTATTGCTCCCTCATTGAGACCTCGGTCTCCCAGGTTTCTTCTTCGACTCGATCACTCCTCCAAAGAACCTTTACCATAGGAATCTCCTTGTTCCTCAGTTTCTTTACCTGTTGACCCACAATCTTTACTGGTTCCACAGCATACTGTAGATCTTCACATATCTCCACCGGTGGCTTCTCAAGAATATGAGATGGATCTCTCACGTATTTCTTGAGCATCGATACATGAAACACGTCGTGTATCTTCTTAAGTTCTGGCGTCAACTTGAGACGTTATGCCACAGCCCCTATCCTTTCAAGGATTTCAAATGGACCAATGTATCTGGGGTTAAGCTTTCCCCTCGATATAAATCGAATGATACCCTTCCAAGGAGAAATCCTTAGGAAGACCTTATCACCGACCTCGAACTCCAATGGCCTTCGTCGTTTGTCGGCATAACTCTTCTGCCGATCTTGGGCAACCTTAAGTCTATCCTGAATGACTTTCACCTTAGCCTTGGTGATTTCCACAAGTTCAATCCCTTCGAGCTTGGCCTCGCCAACCTCGTCCCAACATAACGGTGTTCTGCATTTCCTCCCATACAATGCCTCGTATGGAGGCATGCCAATACTCGCCTGATAACTGTTGTTATAGGCAAACTCGACCAGAGCCAAATGCTTGTCCCAACTCCCTTGGAACTCCAGAGCACATGCCCTAAGCATATCTTCCAGAATCTGTATCACCCTCTCGGATTGCCCATATGTCTGTGGGTGAAAAGTTGTGCTAAACTTTAGCTTCGTTCCCAAAGATGCTAGAAACTTTGGCCAAAATCGGGATGTGAAACGTGGGTCCCTATCCGAGACAATGGATATGGGAACTCCATGAAGTCTCACAATCTCCTCCGTGTATAACTTTGCCAATCGTTCAAGAGGATAGGTAATGTTGATAGGCAAAAAGTGTGCACTCTTAGTGAGCCTATCAACCACTACCCATACTGCATCATAGTTGTTCACTGTTCGTGGTAGCCCCACCACGAAGTCCATGGTAACATGCTCCCACTTCCATTCTGGAATGGTCAGTGGCTGCAAAAGCCCCGCTGGGTGCTGATGCTCTGCCTTAACTTGTTGGCAAGTAAGGCATCGACTCACGTACTCTGTGATGTCTCTCTTCATACCCGACCACCAGTAACTTTCCTTCAAGTCTCGGTACATTTTAGTACCTCCTGGATGCATAGCATATGCCGAAGAATGAGCCTCCTCTAGTATGAACTTTTGGAGCTCCTCACTCTTTGGTATGCATACACGGTCTTTAAACAGTAAAAGACCGTCATCACGTACCCGAAAGTTCTCCACGGGCCCTTCAAGGATCCTCTCGCGGATCTTCTGGCATTCTTCATCAGTGGCCTGACATCTACTGATCTCACTCAGCAATGTAGGCCTAACCTCGAATCTAGTAATGAGGACCCCACTCGTGGACACCTCCACTTGTGCCCTCAAAGTTCGTAGACATGTGAGTAATGTCCCCGACGTACTTTTCCTGCTCAGTGCATCGGCCACTACATTGGCCTTTCCGGGATGATAGTCGATGATCAAGTCATAGTCCATGATCAACTCCATCCATCTCCTTTGTCTCATATTCAACTCTTTCTGAGTGAATACGTACTTCAGGCTCTTGATCAGTGAAAATGTGGCATGTCTCTCCATAGAGATAATGCCTCCAAATCTTCAGTGCAAACACTACCGCTCCCAACTCCAGATCGTGGGTAGGGTAGTTCGCCTCGTGTTTCTTCAATTGCCTAGAAGCATAGGCAATCACCCGACCGTTTTGCATTAGTACACATCCAAGCCCTTGGATGCTAGCATCACTGTATATGTCATACCCTATCCCTTGTGTGGGTAGAGCGAGAACCGGTGCTTCTGTAAGCCGTTTCTTTAGTTCAAGAAAGCCTTTCTCACAATTGTCGTCCCATATGAACTTGGCCCCTTTCTTCGTGAGCTTTGTTAATGGAGACGCCAATACGGAAAATTTTTCAACAAACTTACGATAGTATCCCGCTAAGCCAAGGAAGCTACGTATCTCTTTCACATTTTTGGGTCTCTCCCAATTCATAATGGCTTCTATCTTGGCTTTATCCACCGAAATGCCCGAACTTGACACGACATGCCCGAGAAACCCAATCTCTTTGAGCCAAAACTCGCATTTAGAGAACTTGGCAAAGAGTTGTTTTTCCCTTAGCCGTTCAAGTACAAGGCTCAAATGATCTTCATGCTCCTCTTCACTCTTGGAGTATATCAAAATGTCATCAATGAATACTATCACAAATTGATCTAAGTATTCACTGAACACATGGTTCATCATGTCCATGAATGCCGCCGGTGCGTTGGTTAGTCCAAATGACATCACCAAAAACTCGTAGTGACCATATCTAGTGCGAAATGCACTCTTAGGTATGTCACTCTCCTTTATCTTCAACTGATGATACCCCGACCTTAAATCAATCTTCGAGAATACTGTTGCCCCTCGAAGTTGATCAAACAAGTCATCAATCCTCGGTAAAGGGTACCTGTTTTTTACCGTGACCTTGTTCAACTGTCGATAGTCTATACACATTCTTAGTGTACCATCTTTCTTCTTTACGAAGAGTACGGGTGCACCCCACGGTGAATGACTGGGTCTAATGAACCCGTTGTCCAATAGCTCCTGAAGTTGAACCTTCAACTCTTGAAGCTCGGCCGGTGCCATTCGATAAGGAGGAATCGAAATGGGTTTGGTTCCCGGCTCCACTTCAATCACGAATTCGATCTCTCTGTCGGGTGGAAGCCCCGGCAAGTCTTTGGGAAAGACATCCGGATATTTGCACACGACGCGTACATCGTTGATGTCAACCTTCTTCTTTGCTTCATCCACCACGTAAGCAAGGTATGCGTGGCATCCCTTCCTCATCATCTTCCGTGCCCTCATCACGGATATTATACAACTATGAGATCCTCCCCGATCTCCCTCGAAACGTAGAGTGTTTCCCTCATCATCCTCGAGTTCCAAAACTTTGGCATAACAATCCACTCGAGCATGATGTTTCTCGAGCCAATCCATCCCTAGAATTGCATCGAATTCTAACATACTTAGAGGTACAAAGTCACAAGTCAAAGGTTGAACCGTCACTTCTACCTCACACGAAGGGTAGTAATGTTTCCTCTCCACATCGTCTCCCAACGGTGTAGAGACCAACAAGGGTTGTGTCATTACTATCAACGGCACGTCTAAACTTTCGGCAAACGCTTCACTCACGAATGAACGTTGTGCCCCAGTATCAATGAGAATTCTTGCGCTTCTACCATTGATCCTTAATGTTCCTACATATATAAGTCATGTAAGACACACCACTCAACGTACCGGATCGAAACGGGGCTTAACAAAAAATTTCGGGCGAAAATACACTGGACCGGCGCCGGTTCTAGGCCATACCGGCGCCGGTTTCACTTCGGGCTGGCCGGATACACACAAAATTCACTGGACCGGCGCCGGTTATGGCCAAAACCGGCGCCGGTTATGGCCAAAACCGGTGCCGGTTTACCTTCGGTCTCCCTCGAAAAAAAGTTTTTCTCCAAACCGGCCCCGGTTACGAGCACGGTGATTTTCCCGACCCCCTTTTCCCCTAGACCGGCGCCGGTTATGGGCAAAACCGGCGCCGGTTTTGCTACGGCGTCCCCCGGAAAATAAAACTTTTATAAGCTAAGTCCCCCCGACCCATGGCCGGCGCCGGTTATGGGCCAAAACCGGCGCCGGTTGACCCACGGCAACCTCAAAACGAAGGTTTTTAATTAGAACCGGCGCCGGTTTAAGCCTTGACCGGCGCCGGTTTACCCCTGGGCAGCTTATTTTTGCACTTTTTGCTAAGAAACCGGCCGGTATCGACCCCGGCGAGCCCGTACAAACCCGCTATCATTCTTAGCACTCAAAACATGTAATTTATCTATTGTTACAAAGGATTACCTGCAACGGAGTCGGGATTAGCCCGAGCGTCAGCCTCGGTCATCGCATAGACTCTAGCTTGAGTCCTCCCTTGATTTACGGACGGCGCGTTGCTCGTGCTCGCTCCCCCTTGCCCCGCACTAGCATGGGGTGCCCCTGTTCGGCTCCTACTCGCCGTGGTGGCGCCACTTGATCCCGCCCCTCGGTTCCCACCAAGTTGAGGGCAGTTTGGTTTAATATGCCCTGTACTCCCGCATTGGAAGCACCGTGGTGGATCACGACACTTACCGGCGTGGCTCCTGTTGCAATTCCTGCACCTGGGCGTCGTTGAGGCTGGTGAGCCCGAGTTGTGCCCGCTGAAGGCCGGGTTCCCCTTGGACGGCGGTGCCGGTGCTCTGAACGATCCACCTCCCCCATGGTTCCCCTTCTTGTTAGAACCTTGGGGGCCATGGTTCTCCCACTTCCTCTTCTTCGCCTCATCGGCGTCTCTCTTCTTTCTCTCTTCCCATTGCTTCTCTCCCTTCAACCCCTGGGCAACCACTTGGCTAAAAGTCATGTTGGGCAATTGAGTCACCCTATCACGTATCTCCAGGTCCAAAGCCTCCCAAAAGTGATTCACCATTCGGTTTTCATCACAAGCATACTCCGGTATGTGGTCGGCAAGGTCCCTGAACTTGTGCTCAAGTTCTTTCACCGTCATGTTACCCCCTTGGGTTAGGAGAGTGTATTCCCTCACCTTGGCGTTTACCTCAAAGTCGGAGTAGTACTGGGCAAAGAATTCTTGCCGAAAATCCTCCCAAGTAACAGTCCCGCCATACTTACCCTTGGTTCCATCCCACCACTTGGATGCCAACCCTTCAAGTAACCTCACCGCGATTCTCAGTTTGAAATCGGGGGTGAGTTGCATGTCAAGGGCTGCCTCGTTCAGCCTCTTGATCCATTGCGCGGCCACCGAGATGTCCCCCGTTCCATCGAACGGTTTGCACCCCAAGTCCCTCGCCTCTTTGATGTATTTGGAGATCCTTATGGTTGGACCTCCATCACCTCGACTCCCATGCGCTTCCACATGGGTTCTTGAATCACAATAGCTCCTTCCTCTTGGAGCCCCACCCGAAGGTTGCCCCGCACGGCGCCTTCGGCGTTCTCTCCTTTCCTCGCGCTCCCGATGGTATTGTTGGAGCAACGCTTCAATCCTAGCCAAGGAGCCATTTTCCTCCTTGTCACTTACGTCATCGTCATCCCCTTCATAAGGGGTCTCAACCGGCTCCGTTTCCGGCCGGTAGGTTGAATCCTCATAAGACCAATAGGTCTCACTTTCCGTGTCGACGTGGCCATCGCTCACGGTTCGTCGTTGGCCTCCATGGCCCCTTCCTCTTGATCCCCTAGAGGACCCCCGGCTACCGCGTTCGGACCCACCCGGCACACGGCCCGTCGGGTTCCTCCTAGTGATCCTTCCAACTGGCTCCATTTCTGAAAGGAATTAGAGTGAGTCATTAGACTCGTATCAATGTCAAATGACGGATAGGTACTTAAAGACATCCTTTGGCTCAAATCACCGCCATACCAATTGTTAAGGGTACCATCTTAACAATTAGAGACTTTGCAACTCAAGTACCAAAAGTTCTTTAAGTACAAAATTTTTATGCTCATGGTTTTCAAATTCGTTTTCAAAAAGAGATTTTGAAGCTTCATTATGAAGTTTACGGACTAAGGCTCTGATACCAATTAAATTGTCACGCCCCGGACCTATCCGGACACGTCAACAATCCGCCGTACAGTACGAATGGTCAACCGCAGTCCAACACATCCATATTATACAAGGCATCTGGAATATCATTCACACATAGTACATCCATAAACAACATAATGTAAAATATTCACTTAGAACAACGGAAGCATTCAATACAAGTGTGCATGCCACACTTTGGCAAACATGGGCATACAAGCCCTAAATAAATATTTAAAAATAATATCCATGAGCATTATTTCAAATGTTTTCAAAACAGGAACGGAAGAAGCACGAACCACGTCTCCCTCCTTTGATCTTCCCGAAGCAACGGGCGGTGGTAGCAACCTTCAAGTTCTACCTGAAACTGTGAGGTGGCCTCCCCCGTGAAGGGGAGGTCAGTACTTGGAAGCATTTGACAAGTACAATGACAACTATACTAAGTATGATCAAAGTTTCAATTTCCAAGACCCTAAATTTAGGGTGCTATTATTTATATTAAATTCACATTCCTTCATGCTAGAGCTCGGCTCATAGTCATCCTAATTTGTGCTAGAGCTCGGCTCATAGTCACGCTACATTTTGCTAGAGCTCGGCTCATAGTCATACTAATTTGTGCTAGAGCTCGGCTCATAGTCACACTACATTTTGCTAGAGCTCGGCTCATAGTCATACTACATTTTGCTAGAGCTCGGCTCATAGTCATACTACCACGTGCTAGAGCTCGGCTCATAGTCACGTCATCTAATCCCTAAACCACTTCTTAGTCTAGGCTCCATCCATTTTGAGTAACCCTTAAGGCACTAGTAGAAAATTGTCTTATAGTGACACTTTGTCAGTGACACTTAGTGATAAAGTGTCACTAAAAGACGACATATTGTCTTGAAAATGCATAAATGTCCTAGTTTTGTGACACAATAGTATCAGCATCGTATAGTGACACTGACAAAAATAGAAACGGGTCATATTTATAATTCTTATAAAAAATCTATGCTGCTCGGAGTCATTATTCTAAATAAGAAAACTTAGTTTCTAAACCTACCGCAGCTGGACTTCTAAAGAGAAACTCAAGCCAAACAGCTACCCGCCGCTCACTCCTCCACCTTCAAGCTCTAGCGCAGCTTTGCGACTGGCAATTCATCTGACGACCCGCCAACATCCCACCTCACCTCTAGAGTTTTATCGGCCACTCTCCTGATCGCTAGAGCGAAACGGCTTGGGTGCCAAACCAACTGCCCTAACTGTTTGCTCCATCTCCGGCGCAGCACCACAAGTAATCACCATCCGCCCGACTGTGGTCACGATTCCGACCGCCCGAGCCCGTCCAGCAGCTAAGGTGAAGGACTGGTAACAGCAGCATATGTGTTAGTATGTTACACTTGATTCAATTCACCTAATTCAATTCAAATATTCCGGAATCACGAGTTGTTCTGTCATAGTGGGACTGCTTATCTATGATGTCAAAGGCGATGAGTCTTGGCAGGTGTGTGATGATTGTGTGTATAAGAGTTCATAGTTTTCTTTCAATTGACAGATTCATTAGCTTACATTTTGATTAAGACTATCTAAGCTTCTCTCTTATTTTGGTTAAGTTTCATGATGTTCAAGTTCCTAACCCTATTTTTGGGAGTAATCGTTTCTTTATTACTTATGCTTCAGGATTTTTTTATTCACATCAAATTATGTAATGTAATTTAAGCCGTTCCTCCCAAGCTGTCTGTGATTGGTGAGTTTCATAAACAAACGATAATGTTCACAAAGTACGGAGTAAATATATTCTAAGCATTCTTACCTTACTTCTTTCCTATTCTTTCTCACATTACTTCAGGTGAATTTAGTTTTATGAAGTTTTGTTCTTGATTCTTCCTTCTGTTATCTAGTTATAAGTAGATGTTTTTTCTTTCATTAGCCTTGTCAATCAACTGAGGACATCTCATGTTTGTATTTTGTTCGTTGTGTAATTAGGATTTGTACTAAAGTCTTTCTTTTTGCTTATCATGAGGTTTGGTTGTGTTATATTGGACAGAGTAAACTAGTAGGTTGTGGCTCTAATTGCATTTAGGTTCTCATAAGTTCTTAATGGCTTCACAAATAGTCCGAGAATGGGCTGGAATTTAGCAGTTCCCTGCTGCCACTCAGACCAAGTTACATGATTTGCGGGGGAAATTGGAGCAGGAGGTAGTTCTCTCCCTTTTAGCTGATTTGTAATTAGACTGAAATATGTTTTTTTAGTCCTTGCAAATGTAGAGTTATTTTTCTTTCATTTTAAGCACCTCACAGGTCCGTTTGTCCTTTCACTGTACTTTTTCCAAAAATGCTTATGATTTTGTACATAGAGCCCAAGAGGCATCGATTGAAAGTGAGAATAAGCAGCTCCGCTTTTCCCTACCCCTTCTAATTGTCACATATGGATTACAAAAAGCTGACTACAGATGTCCAGAGTTTTTTTAGTCATGTTGGTTGTTTTTCTGTAACATATGTTGATTGTTGAGAAATGGTTAAAGAGAAAACAATGTAAAATAGAGGTAGAAATACCAAAAAATAATAATTTTAACAAAGACAGTGACCTAAAACAAAAATATTATATTTTCTTGGGTGAAAAGCATTTACATGCCTTGTTATAATGCATCATTTATGGTCTCTTTCCCTCTAATCATGTAATGGCACGTTGAATTACATTGCTATGTGATATTTTTTTTTATTGGTAGAATGTGAGCTCTTTGACTATCCTTGTGATGGGTAAAGACGGTGTTGGAAAATCTTCAACTTTTGAATTCAATCATAAGGGAAAGAGTAGTTACTGCTGGAGCTTTCCAGTATCTACTTATCATTTTCTTTAAAAAAAAAAAGCTGAGAGACTTTATATGCCCCTGTTTGGCTGTAATGATAGGAGCTCCAAGACCTATAATTTTCAGATGGGAGCTTCAAGACCTATAATGGTATCACGTTCACGGGCAGGATTTACATTAAACATTATTGATGCTGTCTAGAAGCAGGTACTAATCAAATTAATCGGTTATGTTAACATAAAATTAGATGATATTTTTGAGGTTTAATTTTATTTGATTGCAGCATCATGAGCACATCTGACAGATCACCGAATGAGCTAAGTTTAAGATTTCCTTAAGTTATTTTTATTACAAGTACTTATTATAACAGGTTAGTGTTTTAAAGTTTGTTTTTTAATTTGTTTTATTTGAGGTTTCAGGAGAGGTACTCAAATTTCAGAATACTTTATAAATGATGAATGTACCTTTTTAATGTCTTTGACCTTCATGGTCTGATGTTTTGACATCTGTATGTGTATGCCTGATTGGATAAACGATAAAATGTTTGGGTAAACAATTTGAAGTAACCTAATATTGGAAGGAAGGTTGCTAGTAAAGTGTTTGAGAAAAGTCCTCAATGAATTAATGGTCATTTTTAGTTTATCAAAACAATAATTTTGAAGTGGGGCCAATTCTATGAACCAATTTATCTTTCTCTGCTTTTTTGAAAGCACAGGCCATGTACTCTAGATCATAAGACTTTTATGTCATGGAATCTCTGCAACGTAGCCTCCGTGTTGAAATTGTAGGATTATATGGATGAGATTAAACTGTATATCAAGGTATCATTGATATTCAAATGTGCGCTTCTTAGCTTATGGCTTCTGCTACTCGCCCTTTGACGGGTAAGTTTATTTTACTAAAAATTTCAGATCTTCAGATCTGAACCTTCAGCGTGCAAGTAGCAGGCTGCTGCTAGTTTACTTGTGTAGTTGTGTTATGTTTTTGTAAATTTTTTTTATTTTTTTATTTAGAATTTTGGGAGCAGCGTGTTGTGTTTGTAATTCCATTCTTTGCTTAGTTATTTTATTTTGTAGTTTAGAATTGAAATTTTACTTATTTATAGTAGAGATGTACTAAGTTGAACTTGTGTGAGATTACTGTAATGTCCACTTTGCAGGTGAAGTATGATAGAAGCAAGTGAGGTTTCAAACGATGAAGTTGGTAGCATAAGAACTGGTTTCATTCTGTGCAAGTCTGCAAAAGAAGATATGTGAAGACCCTAGGAAGTGTAGTGTAAAAGTTAGACTTGTTAGCGTTTTGTTGTTGTATATTAGTTGTTGTTTCGTGGTGTGCCCTCATGAATTATGTAGTATGTACATTCACATTTATGTGAGAAATTGAAATATAAATAAAAATCTTTGAATTTTGGTTATTTATTAGTATTAAATTATATCACATATATATATATATTGAAATATATATATTATGATACTAATGTATCATATATTTTTATGATACCAGGGTGTCAAAAAAAGTTATGATATTATAACGTCATAATTTTATGTGATATTTTATTGTCATAATTTTGTGACACTAATCTGTTTAGCAATCAGTGACACTAAATTTTGTGTCACTTGCCCCGCTTTTCTGTGACACTTTCAGTGTGTCACTAAATCGTTTAGTGACACTAGTTTAGTGTCACTATAAGCCATTTTTTTACTAGTGAACTACACTAGGCCTACTCCTAATGTAACTTGACTTCATAAAGTCCACCTTAAAAATATCCTTTAAGGTTATTTAACTCCAATATCTTGGGATTAGCTCCCAAGAACTATTGAACTTACATTCCCGACTAGTATCTCTATACTAGTTGTTTAATCTTAATAAACCAATGCAATTTCATAATAATTCGTATATTTCAACTAAATTTCACATTCAAGTATAATTTGGCTCTATTATCAAAATATCACTTTTATCCTCCCATGACTTCCTTACATGAGGTAAAAGTATATTTATCACCATTTAATTTGTAGTTTATACAACTATTATGCCATTGTATTCATAACACATAATCATACACAATTTATTCATAAATTTGTATATTATGCATTTTTGCTTATAAACAATAATGATCTCATTTAGGCATTTTTTTAGTCATTAATAAATCATGCCAAACACATATAATTCATTTAGGAAATCTTATGAAATCAACCCAATAATTATAAGCAATATAGTCGGTCATCCTCACCTTAAGTGAGCTTGAGCGCGTTCTACGCTTCCCGATTAATCAATACAAATAACCTCTAAAAGGTTATTTTCCGGTGAATTTGTCGGTTTGGTTCCTAAGTCCGTTTTTGGACTTAGAACCACCTTCCAACCCGTCATTCTACACTTAAGCCATGTAGAACAATCCTCAAGGTTCTTCATATGATATATATCTCATATGGTAGAAGAAAAGTAAAGGAGAAACTAATATAAGGTTATTACCTTAATCCTTCACACTTTCTCCCAACTTTTCCCTTCTTAAAAACCCCTTCTTTGGACTCCTTAAGCTTGAGTTCAGTTCTTGGCTATGGAGGATGAGGTTGCAAGAGCTATCCTTCTCTCTTGGGTCTCTTTGGCCGAAATAATGGGAGAGGGTGAGTGAGGGGATAGCCTATTTGGCTTTTCTCTCAAAATAATGTGTAAATGGACCCCCTCATGGTACCTTGATAGCTTCCTCCCACCTCCCTCTTGTCTCACAGCTCAAGTGTGACACAAATCAGCCCCCTTTGGCTGCCAAATTCGTGGGTTGGCCCCCACCCATGTGGGAGGTCAACCCTTTTTGTCCAGAAGTGTACAATTGGTCCCGAAAGCTGTATTTTTTCGGACTGTTTTAATTATATTTTATTTTATCGGGTAAGATAAAATATATTATGTGTTATCCATCATTATGACCCTCATGATGAATATTCATTCCACAACTTTAATTTATAAGTCCCCGAAATTCAATTTCGGGCTTTTATCGGTTAAATTGTCAATACCGGTATTTGGGCCTCTTTTGACCAATCGGTCAACTCTGGACCTTCCCATGGCTCAAATGAGATATCCACCACCATATAAATATTATCTAGACCAAGATGAATAAAATATGTGGTCCCGGAAATATCGGGCGGCCCCCGCTCCCGGTGTGGGCCCCACGTGCGAATTTACTACTCACGCAAAAGAATTAATAAAAATTCATAACATCGTAAACTCGTTACCCAATCCATAAGGTTAAATACAATATTATTCACTTAAGAGTAAATGCATTTGGGGACGGTGTTACATTTTCCATAGGGTGTCCACACCATGTTTATGAATTGATTTGTCTCTGATATCATGTTCAGATATGGAGTTCCATTCTAAAAGTCAACTTGATAGGGGTAATAGCCCAGATCTTAATATATCACTTTATTATTTCACAACTTCTCGATGTGGGACTTCAACAAAAGTGTATATATAACATTGGTATGGAGTATAACTATTACAAACACATTCAATTGAGAAAATAATTCGCAATATAATGCTTATTAATTTGGAATTAGTTCAATTTAATAATCTTACCGCAGACAATGCACAAGACTGAATATAAAACATCAGTTTCATAATACTATGTATTATATATAATACAAAGTATGTAGTGTATAGTATTAATACGAAAAGATATATGTTTCAATTAATTTGATAAATCATAAAAAATGTGTATACGTACATTCCTGGTTATTATAAGAAGTACGTAGTATATTAATACAAAAAGATATATGTTTCAATTAATTTGATAAATCATAAAAAATGTGTATACATTCCTTTTTGGTTATTATAGAGAAAGAGATCAAAAATCACATAAGAAACCATGCACAATAGACCTATTGTTTAAAATAAACAAAAACAAAATGATGTCATCGTGGGATTGGTGTATATATAGCGTTTCCGAAGTATCATTTGCATATCATGTCATTAATATAATACACTTGATACCACAATTATTCCATCGAGTATCATCGAATAAAATTCAAACTCATAATTCGTAGTCAAATATTCTTAAATTTTAGTTCTTACTTTAGTTTTCGAAACGGTTTAATTCAGAGTCATATATAATGCACATAATACTACGTATATATTACATATCAAAATAAAATTGTATTTATAATGCAAACACATTCAGCAGATGAAATTAATCTTATATTGGAAAATAATTAAAAAGAATATCATATCATGCACATGAAAAAATATGCACCAAAATCAATATAGATGGTTGAAGTTGTTTTATAGAGAAAAGTTAGAATTAGATTAAATTAAATCTAGTTCTTGCATATTACTTATCACTTACGCAAATGAAGAATATATAGTTTTTAGAATTTGATATAATATTTAAACCGCGGTGGAAGATAACACATGCAGTTTAGCTAAAAAAACAATACATATATGTATAACTTGATAATATAAAATAAGAAATTGAATAAATATCCTAGTTTGAATTTGGATGATATAATCCAAGTAGCAATTGATGTTCAGGTTTTCAAATAATACATATGTATCGTGCATGGTTTAAGCGTTTCACTATACCACACAAGACTTCACATCATCCTTACTACATAATAGTTCACCATTCAGCTTGTCAGCTGCTTGAAAAGCTCCTCCGCCTTCACTCCTCTGCATCAATTTACATGTCAACATCTCAACTTTAATGGAATAGTTTTATTTAATATTATATATAGAAAAAAAATCACTATGTATATACTACGTATTATATAAACTTAGAGGATGGATTAAATGCAACCTATGTACATAATATTTATATTAGTCACTTTATTTTAATGACTATAATTGGGAAAAGTGAAATAGATCACCCTCAAAGTGCATCAAAATGGGGAAAAATCACTTTAATTTTAATGACTATAATGGGGAAAAGTGAAATAGATCACCCTCAAAGTGCATCAAAATGGGGAAAAAATGAGCGGTTTTCAGTTTTCACGTTAAGAATAGTTTTTATTTGATCCGAAACCCCTCTCTATATATATAAATACATATATGGAAAAGTAATAACACGGTGAAATTTCTCTCTTTCTTCCACGATCTTCTATATTTGTGCTTACTATTTATCAACATGTCAATACAATGTAACGTAATTATTCTAAATGGGACTAAAACATAGTCAAAACTCCAAAATAGGACCTTAACTTTATTATTTTCTAAATGGGACTCCAGATTACTTACTTACCCCTGCATCATTAAATCTACCCAGCTCCTTCCTCCACCTGCGATTAAAATCTTCTTCGCCTCTGCTGCAGCTCCTCCGCCAACAATTGCAGCCGCAATCCCGCCGACGCCAGCGGAGACAGGTAATCTTCTCCAGCTTCTTCTTTGTTCTTCCTCCTCCTCTCTTCTTCTTCTTCCTCCCCCCCCCCCTCTCCCCCTCCTTCTTCAATTCTTCTTCATTCTTCTTCTCATCCTCTTCCTAAGTTCCTAGTACTCTGTTTTTTTCTTTAGTTATCTTGATTTATGCTAATTTTTTGTTTACTTTTTTGGTTAAATAGAAAACCGATTTCTGATTTGTGAACATTTAGATGAAAAATTAGGTTGCAATGCTCCATCCATTGTGGATTTCAGTTTTATTTATTTATTTACCAATTTTGATTCATTATGAATCTGACAAAATTAATAGTACTTAATAAGAAAAATGTCACTTTTATGGTATTACATTTGTAAAGATGATAATGTTGCTTTGAAATTACAAAAATGTCATGTTTTTGCCAGTTTCACATAAATGTCACATTTTGAATCACAAAATGTCATATGACATTTCCAAATACTGTAATGTCATAAAAGTGACATTTTTAAAAAATAACCAATAATGACACAATAATGTCAATTTCGTATAGAAACATGACACTCAATATGACATTTCCAAATATTGTAATGACACAAAAGTGACAATTTTTAAAAAATACCCAATAATTATGACATTCTGTTATTAAAAAAGTGACATTTTGGAATCATTAGTCAGGGCATTTTGAGATTCAAATTAATCAAAATTGATAACAAGAATTTCAAGTTTTGATATATCAAAACTTGAAATTCAAATTTTTTTATTGATAAAAATTAAAAAAAAAACAGAGAACTAGGAAGAAGAAGATGAAGAAGAAAAAGCAGAGAACTAGGAAGAAGAAGAAGATGAAGAAGATGAAGAAGAAAAAGCACAAGAAGAGCATAAGAAAAAGATGCAGCAGAAGACCAGCTCTAGCGAAGCAGCTAGCGAATAGATGCAGCACGAACTAAGAGGGCTGTTTTGTCCAAATACAAATAATTAGTCCTATTAAGGGGAATTTAAAACATTATGTCCTATTTTTACAATTCAACCTTCTTTTAGTCCTATTTAGGTAAATCTCTCTACAATGTATGTACGTATGTCTATACGTTGTAATTGAAAATTAAAACTGTGGAGAAAAATTATAAAAAACAGAGAAACCAATATAAATAAGGAGATAGATGCTCTAATATTTTAGGATTTTTTTTTCATAAATTGGTTTTCCTTCTACTTTTAATATTCTTTTTATGGGATCACAAAAATCATCTTACCTTGTAAAAATCAACCGCCAAGAAATTAGCCCAACGATTACCCGCTGCAGCACAACATGTAGCCACCATGTCCAATAGTTGCCCTGAGTTTTGAACACATGCTACTGGTTCGAAAGGTGTTGATCCAAAGAAGTTTATCAAAATCAGTGATTTAGTAGTGTCCGTTAGAGCCGATGACTCGGCCCGGTTCGTGCATTCTCCGTCCTTCATTCCATCATCTCCATCTGCATAGCATGGACCAGATCTTATTTTACTTGCATAAGAATTCAGTAAATATGAGATTGGCGAAATATTGATAAGATAAAAAAAAATGTACTAGTAATCAGTTCTTGTACTAGTGGAGAGCTCATGCATAATATTTGAAGGAGGGTAATGTATATACTCATACATTGATTTTCGACCATGTAGTTCCATTGATATGCAATTCCTTCACTTTGTTCCTTAGATTTCACGGAAGTGAAGAGGAGAAGCCTATGGTTGTTAGCAACCATGTCACTAACAAGAGGCCAATCTTCACCATTTTTTGGCATATTTGATACAGGAAACATGTATTTCATTAATCCAGCATCTGTGAAAATCTTTGTCAATCCATTTGTCGCATGAACGTAATCCTCCAAAATTATCGTAATGATTTCCGATGGATTTGCTGATAAGAAAGCTTCTATTTCCTTCAATGTGTCTAATGCTGGTTCCTTGGAAATATATATAATTTAACGAACAATATAATTAAACAATTAAGCATTGTACATACACGGTTAATTAGTGGCAATATACAACAATCCATAGCTGGTGTGTTGTACTTAATGATCGATATTGGAGTTAAGAATGAAAATGAGTATTTGCGGATTAAAGAAAAAAGTCGGCTATGTTTTATTTCCGTAATAAATATATATAATTGTGGTTATGTTTTGGCATTATCGGGGTACTATTTTTCAATCTTGACAGTAATTATCCTATTTAGAGATAAAAGTTAATTAGTAATCCTGTTTTTGAATTTCAAAACATTCTTACTCTTATTTTGTGAAATTTCGTAAATTGTGTAACATGTAATTATCTAAACACATAATTATCTCAAAGTATTCATGATACTTACGACGGTAGAACTGGGGATAGACATATTTAGTTTAAGAGTTACAAGTATTTTCTGTCTTTTGTTTTTGGGATGTGTGGGAGTTTTAGCTACTTTTTCTTTGTCAATGTTAAGATATGATATGATCGATGATGTAGACAATGTATTTTACATTGTGACAAAGAATAACGTAACTAAAAATATCTGTAAAAAATGCTAAAAATCAACCGACTGTTAAAATGAAAGAGAGAGATCAGAGAGAGATAATCAATACACGCACAAGTTCTCATATATATGATGCATATTATTTTCACCCCTACCTAATAAAAAAAATTCGCCCCCTTGACTCAAAATCCTGGATCCGTCCCTGAGTAATACATTGTGAGGTATATGCAAAAAAAAGTTTGGCGTACTTCAAAAATCGAATTTGCTTGATAAAATGAAAATCAAATAACGCCCTTGCAAAATTGTCACACACCCACAGCCTCACTTCTAATTACGGAGTATAAACGAAGGACCAATTTTATAAAGTTGTCAACGATTTGATATTATTTTTGTAAATTTCTTTACTGCGGATTATTTTTGTTAAACACGTCAGAGTATGAATCGTGATTGCCAATTTAATTTACCAATATCAAATACTTACAAATGCAGTATAGTCGTGGCAGTGTCCTCCGAATGAGTGGCACAACCAAACGTCATTGTGAAAATCGTACACGTCAAGCATTAGCCCACGAACTCCATTCTACATATAAATTAAATCCATCTTCATTAAACAATTAGGGAGTATTATAATGAAGCACTTTACGAAGCTAACAAATGTGTACTGATTTTTTTGGCTAATTTTATTTTCATAACAATTCATTTGTTTACACCATTTTAATTAATTTATATATAGCACTCACTCACTCGTAGACAAAAAAGCAACTACCCACCAATTGGGTTTATTAAATAAAAAACTTACATGATGACAAAATTAGTTAAAAAATGAAGCAGGATTATTACATATCTCGTATGGATCGGACCATTTTTAGTGTATACATAAATTGTGCACATTTTTGTACACCCTTTAATTGTCTATTGTTCAATGGTAATTACGAATGTACAAAATGTATACAACTTATGTGCACCAACATTTTTTTCATCTAGTATATATTACAATTATTGAAGTTTGGCGTGAACTAACTAACAGTCCAAGTAAAAACATTACATGTAAAATTAGGAAATTTAGGTTGAGATTGGAATAAAGCGTACATTGAGCTGCTGAGCCACTCTATCTACTTGATTTCTAGGAGCAATATTGGGCACACCGGTATGAGATGGCTCGCCAGTAATTGCGAATGCGTTGTGGGTAGTCAAGAACGCATATTTGTTGAACGGAAGGGAGTTATTCTGCATGTCCATAACATAAAAACGAACAATTAATATGCTTTTCTTCTAACATATATAACACATCCAATAATTGATCACCATATTTTCTTGTCTTCATTACGCTACTAATAAATTACTTACGCTTTTGAGCTTAAATTATTACAATTAATGTTTTCTAATTTCTATGAAAAAAATATGGAAAGAAAAATAACAAGAACTACAAATTAAGGGCCCATTTGGTAACAATGTTTTTCGGTTTATCAGTCAATATTTATTTTCGTCAAAAATGTAGATTTTGATTTCTCGCGCTGAATTATGTAATAATAAAAAAGTAAAGTTGAAGTTACTTTTCATGAGTTTTTGTTGAAGTTACTATAGAGGATCATTTTAGCTATTTTTCACATAAGTTTTTTTTATTTTATTAATAAAATATACTTGTATGTTTCATATTTTTTTCAAAAGTCAGTAGAATCAGTCAATAACAGCTACTTCAGCGAGAACTTAATAAATTTCAGCAGAATAATCCGATTCAGCCAATTTTAATGAGTATTATGCAATGAAGCCAATGAGCTCTAAAAGTGAAAGTAATAAAGTTTTTAGGGCAACTAAAAATGGAGAGATGATAAAGTTTTAAGGGCTATGGATATGTGTTAGGTCGTTCTTACAAGTAGCTTGAACTGATCTGTAGCGGTGGATCTAACACATTTGGAGCCTGAAAATCCCAAAGGGCATGACAAGCAATAGTTCCCTGCCCCACAATCTCCATCAGACGAACAGTCCTGAAAAGTGAAAACCCACGAAAGCCATTCCAGAAAATGAACACACAAACAATTTGCTAATTAATTATATACGTAGTATTCTGCAAATAAATAATTAAAGGAAAGCTAATATATATATCAAATACGGAGCATATATAAATATAAATAAATACCTGAGATATTTGAGATATTGCGTTCTTGACGGATAACACTGAAAAGATGAGTATTAAATCAATAATCTTGTAAAACCCCATCATTTATTATGCATAAAAATGAAAATTAAGGATAACAGGATGGGGTTTTATAATTTGATCGGCAATTAAACAAGCAAAGGAGTAGTATGTATTTATAGGGAGGGTCTTATTATTATTATGTAGATAACAGTTGAGGAAACTAAATGGAATGTGCAGTTGGATGATGGAAGTGCGTATGTGGCACAGAATGACAAGAATGTGGCTGAGACTTTTGCGGGGTGGTATACCTATTTATATGTCTCTTTTCAATATTTCCTTATTTTGGAGAACGTTTTTAATTGATTGAATTAATGTTAGTATTAGGATGTTTTTACTTGGATAGTTCAGTCTCAGACTGCAAATCAGACCAGACTTACACAGATCAGATCAGATAAGGCCAAACTTCCGTAGTTAATTATAAAATGCATAGAGACCAGACATTTATTAGATCACACCGGATCGGACCAGTTCAAAACAGACCATTCCGGTCACCGGACTAACTTAAACAGACTAGACATCAAATTACAGTCCAAGTAAAAATATTCTTAGATCACATAGACATATAATCGACAATAGTATAGCAAAATATATGTAAAACAATATGTAAGACAATAGTCCATACCTGGCTCAAATTAAACAAATCAAATCAGATAACAAAATGAAATTTGTCCCCAATTAAAAATATCATGAATACCAACCCTTGTTAGTATCCACGCTGACAAGGTACTGATATGATACATTAAAACTACCTTATAATTTGTCTTTTCGTAGTTGTTAATTGTCAATAAGCTAGGTTTTTTTAGAAAAGGAAATTTAATGAATGAGCAAATTAAAAGAGAGTACATATATAAGTAATAAAAAATGAAATGAAATGAAGTCAATGTATTCATTGATTTGTGAGCTTACGTTGTGGAAGCTTAATTAACCATAGCATGTTATGTATAGTAGTCACACATTCAAGACTGAAAAAGACGTCATTATGAATTTGATCTGGCCAGACTACCATTGGCGTGCATGTAAATTAGAAGGAAAAATTGATAGTAATAATTCCAACTATTGGCGGTCCGCTCATAATAATCCCAACTATCGATTATCTCAGAATAATCCCAACTTTAGATACCTTCCGCCAATAATGATCCGACGTGACCGAATATAAATAAATTTCTATAGTTTCTAAAGTGGATGAGAAGAGATATAACAGGTAATCCCTATAAATAATCCCAAATTTTAATTTTCACCCTTAATTTTTACTCTTAATATCCGGGCATGGACCATTATTAGCGAAGGGTCCATATAATTGGGATTATACAAAAATAATTAATAGTTGTGATTATTGTTAGCGGACTGGTAATAGTTGAGATTATTATTTTCAATTTTTCCAAATTAGAAATGATGTTGTTTGCTTCAACAACTTTCAAGATTAACTCATACAATAATATTGTTTTAGGTAAACTATGGCACCTAAATGGCTACAAATCTTAAATTCAAAAATGTGAAATTAAAAACCTACAAGACAAATTAAGAAATAAACAAAAAATACATATGATTAATTTTATTTCTAATTACGACATGTGCGTGAAATAGAACGTAATTAATTAATACTCCGTTATAACGTCAATATATACTATGTTTGGGTCGTTTGGTAAGCAAATTAAATTAAGGCGTATAGAGTTAGATTTTTCGTAAATGGAGATTAAAATTTTGACTTTATATACTATGTATATGATAAATTTGATATGGCTTTAATTTGATTGAGTATAACGTTAGCTATCAAGAGCAAAACCGTAAATATAATTTCAATTCAAACATTAATAAGAAGTTTTCTATCATATTATGCAGCGTTTTTGCCATTTAGCTATCAGCAGTTTACGGTTAGCAATACCGGATTAGGGTCTTATTTGGTAAATGACTTATGTCTTATGAGCTACGGGGTATTTTTTTTAGCTTGTTTGACCAATTTTGGATGATTTGAATTATTGACCAGTTAATAGTTGGCAGAATAAATCGGCGGGTTGTCAGAAGATGTTTAGTAATTTAGATGTTTGGCCATAAAATTAATAAAAATGTCATATTTCAAAACGCTAATCCAAAACTCTACTCTTATTTGCAGCATTTCCATTCAGCGTTTCCGTCCAAAAACGCTAGTGTCGAACAACTATTTATCAAATAACTTTTTCACTTATTGAAAACGCTAAAAGTGATCAAATAGTCATTTTTCGGCTGAAATGCCATTTACCAAACACCCACTATGTAGTCCTAATAACTTCATAGTCATTTGTTGATATAACTATCTAATACCGCACTATTTGTTCTTTATTACTATGTAGGACCAATACGGGGCATATTTATAAACATTAAAAATTATGGGGGTGTATTTATAAATATCACGAGTAAAAATCATGAGGGTGTATTTATAAATATCAAAAATTACAAGATTTTTTTTGAAAATATATACATGTATTATCCTCTGACCTCTGTCCATTCATGACATTGAAACATATCACATTATCAGGATAGTTAAAAATAAATTTATTTTTTATCTCATATACATACACTAGTGCATCTCAAAATATAATTAAATATAATCAATAAATCATTAATTTAAAATGAAAAATGAGTCAAACAACCACAATTTTGAAATTAAAAGAGCAAGTACTCAAAGTTATCGAATAATGGAGATAGAAAACAATATTCTTATAAAAAAAACTAAAAGTGCTAATACATATTTCCACTCCTATTAATTTCTAAGCATAACATCGTCTTTAAAAATGGCAACCTTTAATTCTGGTGTATTTATTGAAAGGTTGGCGAACTCAAGTAATCATATATCCTCTGTGCTCCCAAAGTCATCTCTATCAACACCCCATATTTTACTTGTCGTCCATATATTGAGTTAACTGTGTGTTCTCACATTATTACGTTAAACATTGTCTCATTGATGAATTGGAACCCAGTAGAATATGACATTGGTTTAAGACTTAGGAGCTGAGACTTATTGCATAAAAAGGAATAATGGTTTTGTGATGTTTAATTTACTTTTATTAGATAATTAGTACTCGATTTTGTAAAATATCTAAAAATATTAAATACGCATACAATGGTTAAATAATTTTTAGATAGTGTAAACTAAATCGAGAATATAAATATTTATTTGACATGAGAATTACACAATTTTCAAATAATGTTCAGTAGATATGAAGCATTCAAGCCCTGTCGGAAAAGAATTTGTTGATGGAGGGCATGATTTGTGGCGGACGAGTGCGAAGAAATTGGCGGAAACCATGCTCTGCGTACTTTTTCCCTTCCTCCTGGTTCTCCAGCACCCCCTTTGCTCGGTGAGCTTTGTTCACCCTACAAATACAAATTTCGATTTCCACAATTAATTACCTTTAAATGACTCCAATTAAGTCCAAACAAATTTCCGCAAATATTAATGATTGTCATTTCAAAATTCGAACACATTACCATAGAGAAATTGGTTTATTTGGTCTCATAACTTATACTATCGTATATGTTTGTTATGTTATGTAATTTATACCCACGTGTCATTAGCAAACAATGGCTTTTCCTACGACTTTTGATGGATTAGGATGGAAAAATACATAATTTAATGTGAGCACACATTAACTGTGAGAATGGATATAAAAGTGAGTAAAATTACAAGAAAAATAATGGACATGAGCAAAAATTGTGTGAAGGAAAGACTTTAAGTATGACATTGTGTGCAGTGGCGGACCCACTAAGGGTCCCATGGGGTCCCGGGACCCCGTAGGCATCGAAAAATTTACCTATATGTATTACATATATTTTTTACAAAATTAAGTAGTAAATGTATATATAAAGAATATGTGAAACCAATATCGACCGGTTGCAGCAGAGGAATGGAGGCGTGCGTGAGATGAGAGCCTAATGACCTGTGAGGTACAAGGTTCGACTCCCCTCTTTCGCCCGATTTTTTAAAACACCGAAATGATGTTGTTTTTGGTCCATTTTTTTGAACTCCTACCAGCCGTGGGCCTGTGGACCTCAACCTCAACCTCAACCACTTCTTATCAATTCATTTTCTTTATAATTATTTACAAAATTTCTTTGAATGTTAAGATTAAATTAATAGATTATGTATTTGTGATTTTTTCTCTAGAAAGTTTACGATTTAGGATGAAAAGATATTTCGGTAGTGTAATCAGATTTAAAGAAATTTAAATCTGATTAGTTTAGATATTACTCCGTAATTCAAATGATTCGCCTTTAGTAAATAAAGAATTGGATCAAGTACTTGCTAAAAGTGAAACTAATTTAACTTATAATCTACATGAACAACATGTTGATTTGATCCCAGTGTTCAAGATGAGGTACGCCGTAGTTACCTTCAAGAAGGGTCATTTCAACCTCAGGAGCATGATTTCCATTTTTAAAGTAATTGACGGTTAAAAACGTAGATTTGTTTCAAGTTGGTTTGATTAGCATAAATGATTGGAATACACTATTGGCAAAGATGCAACATTTTGTTTACCATGTTATTTATTTAAGAATGAGTGGGAAGTTTGTGGTAATGATTTTTTGAGAATATGATTTTCAACATGGAATAAAAAAGACAGGTTTTGTGTACCTGGTGATGCACGTTAACTATGAAACATTATGCTTCTTAATATTTTTCTTTAATTTTATACTCCCTCCGGTTTTTAATAAACTTCACACTTTCTTTGTTGGGACGGTCTAAAATAAACTTCACACTTCCTTATTTCCTATTTTGGCAAAGAAATCTACATCAAAACAGTGTCAAACAGTGTCTCAACAGTGCCAAACAGTGTCTCTACAGTGCCAAACAGTGTACTCTACAGTAAAGTCAAATTTCTTTCCTTATTTTGTGTGAAGTCAAAGTGTGAAGATTAAATAAAACCGGAGGAAGTATTAATGAGAGTTACATTCGTTTAAGGACCCCATGACCCTAATTTTCTGGGTCCGCCACTGATTGTGTGTCAAGTGTATTTTTGTGGCTTGTTTGATCGATTTGCATTTCCTAAAAAGGAAAAAATATATAGCACACGTCTATTTGCGAAAAAAATAATTGTCATTTCAAAAATTCGAACACATTATCATAGAAAAATTGGTTGATTAGGTCTCATAACTTATACTTCGTACTATCGTATATGCATGTTTGTAAAATTTATACCCACGTGTCATGAGCAAAAAAATATGGCTCTTGCTACATAATTTAATTTGGGCACTCATTAACAATGAGATCGAAAAGATATAAAAGTGAGTAAAATTACAAGAAAAATAATGGACGGCGAGCAAAATTTATGTGAAGGAAAGACTTTAAGGGCGTGTTTACTAACAGATATATTTTCCTGTTTTCTATTTCTGTTTTTCGTTCTCCAATTTTCTGTTTTTATTTTTCAGTTTTTCTATCTCCAATTTTCTGTTTCTATTTTTTAGTTTTCCATTTTCAAATTTCAAAACATGTTCATCAATTTTTTCACACAGTTCTCCAATTCCACACCCTTGACCCCTACTTCTACCCTTACCATGATCTTACACTCTACCCATACTCCACCACAACCCTTCATACCCACCCATACCTACTCGTAGGGGTCGGGGTAGGGAAGTTATGGGTAGGGGTGGGGTAAGGGGTATGGTCGGGGTGGGGTGGTAAGGTCTAGGGGTAGGAGGTTGGGTGGGGGTAGTGGGTGGGTTAGGGTCGTGGTTAGGGTTAAGGGTGGGGTAGTGGGTAGGGTAGGGGTAAGGTAGGGGTAGGGTAGGGAGTTGGGATAAGATGGCGGTAGGGTGGGGTCGGGACCAGGGTGGGGCCGGGGTAGGGAATGGGTAGGGTGGGGGGTAGGATGGCAGTAAGGGTGCGGGTAGTGGGTAGGTTTTGGGGTTGGGGTAAGGTAGGGGTAGGGTAGGGAGTTGGGATAGGATGGCGGTAGTATGGAAGTTATGGTAAGGTAGTGTGGTAAGGGCCTGGGGTAGGGGTAGGGTCAGGGTTAGGGCCAATGTGGTAGGGTGGTAAGGGGCCTAAGCCTAGGGGGTGGGGTCGTAGGGTAGGGGTAGGGTTGGGTCAGGTAAGGTATGGTAGGGTGGTGTAGGGGGTTAGGGGGGTAGGGTGGGGTGGGGTGGGGCCGATGTGGTAAGAGGTTGGGGTTGGGGTAGGAGGGGGCCCTAGGGGGTAAGGTGGGGCCGATGTGGTAGGGTTGGGGTAGGTGGTAAGGGCCTAGGGTTTGGGGGGTGGGGTGGGGTAGGTAGGGTGGGGCCGGGGGGTAGGATGGCGGTAAGGGTGGGGGTAGTGGGTAGGGCTTGGGGTTGGGGTAAGGTAGGGGTAGGGTAGGGAGTTGGGATTGGATGGCGGTAGGGTGGGCCCGGGATCCGGGTGGGGCCGAGGTAGGGTTGGGGTGGGGGTAGGATGGCGGTACGAGGGTAGGGGTAGGATGGCGGTGGGGTGGGGCCGAGGTAGGAGGCATGTGGTAAGGGGTAAGGTAGGGGTAAGTGGTAATATACGAGTGGTGGGGTAGGGTAGGGTGGGTCAGGGTGGGGTCAAGGTGGTAGGGGGGTGGCGGTAGGGTAGGGTGGATCGAGGTGGGGTCGAGGTGGTAGGGGTGGCGGTAGGGTAGGGTGGATCGGGGTGGGGCCGAGGTCGAGGCATGTGGTGGGGGGTGGGGTAAGGTCATTGTAGGGAAAAATGGGTACGCGGGGTGGGGGTTGGGTGGGTAGGGTAGGGGTAAGGGGTAAGGTACGAGGATGGAGGTACCGGAATGGAATCGACATCGGAGCGGGACCGGACCCACCACTAGGTGTAAGTATACAAATTCATTGCAAAGGCACTGTAACATCTGCGTTTTCCAAATTTGGAAAACTAGTAAAAGTCATTTCTCCAAATCATTAAGGAAAAGAGAAACATGTTTCATTTTTTCCGTTTTGGAAAACGATTTGTGTTGGGTTAGTGGCCCAAGTTGAAGTTCGGCCCATTTACCCCTTCTTCCAAACGTACGTCCAGATAGATCACTAAGCTAGCCTGGCGAGCCCATGTTCCTCCAGGAGGTACGAACGTCTCCATTTGGGCTTTAGGCTCAACAGCCCATCTCGACGAACGTCTATGCAGGGACAAGGAGCAGGGCCACGGGTCACCAGAATAACGACGAACGTCGTCAGAGCAAGCCCACAGCCATCGGAGGCAGTCCAGTCCGCTTAGCGAGAGTCCACAAGGCCAGGGGGCGAACGGTCAGTGCCCCTTGGAGGCCAACTGGAGCAATCCAGCTTGCTCCCCGGGCGGACGAACGTCCCCACTAATTAGGCGGGAAACCTAGATTCTGGCGGGAATTGCATTTAATGCTGAAGATTTGGTGGTTGAGACACCAGCGGACCACAGGCTTCCACGTCAGTGTAGCCACCAGCCCATTAGTGGGTATAAATAGAAGCATTTATTTCATTGTAAAGGGTTGGCAACCTTCTATTCTTAGCACTCTAGCTATGGCATTCTTACTCGCAGCACTTCTACTGCCTTGTAAGACGAACGGTCGACGAGCCTTAGCGAAAAGTATTGTATTAGGGAGTTATTAATAGATAATAATACCTAATCACTTACTTGCTACTTACTGTTCTCCTTGATCCATATACTTGTTAGTTGGGCTAGATATTCATACACACTCCACTCGAAATCCTTGGGCTTACGTGTTGGACCCGAGGGTTGAAGGAATAAACCTCAACAATTTGGTAAACGTGTTTTTCTTTTTTCCTTTCTCCAGTTTTACAGGAATTTCTTTGGTAAACACGTTTCCTGTTTTCTGTTTTCCAGTTTTTCAGTTTTCTGGAAAACTGTAAAATATTTCTGTTAGTAAACAGGTCCTGACTCTTTAGGTATGCCATTGTGTGTCAAGTGTCTATTTTTGTGGCTTGTTTGATCGATTTGCATTTATCCTGAAAGATTATATTTAGGATGTTGTTTTTATGCATAATAACTTTTATGTGACTTTCCTTGATAACACCCTTTTTTGATAACAAATAAAAGTTATTCGTATAGATTAAGATTTCAACATGATTAAGATTTCTCATCATGACATAAAAGTTATTCGTATAATAAATCTACTAATTTTGCACCAAAAAACGATTTCTATCTTTATAATTTTTCGCATCTATGATTAATTAAGATTCAAAATTAGTACGTATTTTAGTTTTCATCTAAAATTAACTTCTATTTGAATCAAATTCTGATACTTATTTAATCTTGTATGCAAACCTGACTTCAGGATTGGTCAACAAGTTTCTGGTCAGCTGAAAAGTGCACAAACCAACCACGAATGTCATTGGAACTAATAGAGGGTAGACCTGCCCACATATTTAATCTTGATAAATCATCAGACCATTTTAATTAAATAATTTCCTAGGAAAGAAAAATTAGCACACATCACTTGAATCATTCTACTATTTTTATCTCATCACTTTAAAAATTGAGTAAATAAAAAGTACTAATATGAGGAGTATTTTTTAGCATAAAAACTTAAGGGTATATTGATCAATAAGGGTATATTGTCACAACAGGAATAGCTACGGGAGCCATTGTCCACCCCAAAATCCCAAATGAGGAAAAATCATTTAATTTACATATGTATAAAACAATTGATCGAAGAGGAAATTAGCTCAAGAAATTCTTTTTATCGGCTTAATTCATTGATCGATAATCATAATCATAACTACTACTCCTTCCGTCCTATTGGACTTTGCCAACTTTTCATTTTTGGTTGTCCTAAAAAACTTTGCCAATATCATATTAAAGCAACTAATTTGTGGTTCTGCACATTTCTCTCTCTTCTGCACAAATCTCAACCATACAGTTTTTACTATTCTTATTTCTCACCTACTTTGCATTTGGCAAAGTCTACCGGGAAGGAGGTAGTACTTGTATATAATAATATCCTAATCGTATATTAAAAAATAATAATAATACGGAGTAATACATTAATAATGAGGTAATGGTTTAAATTAAATGAAATGATGATTTACTAACCTCAGGTTTCACCCAACGTCCCATAACTGATAACTGTAGCTTATTGTTGCCGGTTTCGAGATATGGTTTAAACTAATGAAACTTAATTCAATAATAGCTATAGCATCCCTTGCTCTATATATATAGAAGTAATTTCTAGGGGGCAGGTTTTGGAATGGTCGAAGTTAGAAAAGTATTACTACGTGTTAAACGAAGTACATAAACTAATTACGTTTGAATATTGCATTTGAATTCGACCCGGAAGTATTACGTATGTATCCTATCTTGTTCTATGGGAAAACCGGGTGCTTAGCCCCTTGATTTTTACTACAACCGAATAAACTACAATCAACTCCGTCAAATTGTCAAACACTCAAAGGCATGTTTTGAATGAAAATATTTACTACCTCAATCACATATTCAACTTTAATTTGACACAAATATTAATAAAATGGTTGGAAAGATAAAAGTTATAATTGAGGTTGAGTATAATAACGTGAAACGTTGTAAAGCGTACAAACCAAATATTTATTTCAAAAAAAGAAAAAATTATAATACCTAATTCAAACAATAACGAGTGGAGGCATCAGGCAAGGTATTTCAAAAGAAACGTGAGTCAAAGTAAATTTTCAAAGTGGAGGTCAAAATCATTTTACTTAAAGAATATAATGCGCTTATATGAGGTGTTTGGAACTGATTCTGTTTTTGCTTCTTTCTTAAAGTAGAAACAGAATCAAAATCAGTTTTCAGAAGCTGGTCTCCCCCGACTTCAAAAAAACTGATGCTAGGAGTAAATTAGAGCACCAGAAGTACTTCTCCACTTTCACTCAAACAATCCAATTTCAGCTTCTAATCGCTTAATAAGCAAAAGCAGTTTTAAGAATCACATCCAAACCACCCTATACGTGGTGTTCAATTGCATACAATTCACATTCACGCAATCAGCTAGGAACATCGTTCCACTAGCTAATTTCTATGGCAATTGCGACACACTTATGAATACATTGGCGAATGGATTTTCAATATGATCGCGACAAGAACTTGAAAATAATCTTAATCGGTAATTTATGTTTCCACTACATGTACACATAATAAGATCATGAATAATCCTATTCTGATTTCTTCCGCCAACTTGAACATGTTTTGAAATCCACCGCCAACTTGAATATGTTTTGAAATCCATAATAGCTATATATATATATGTCAAGGTTTCTACTCCTGAAACTTAAAAGCAAAGTGTTGATAAAAATATATATGTTATCATATATATTTAAGAAATTGCCCCCCTTAATGGGAGTGAAAACGATTGTCAATTTCAAAATCCTACTGTCATATTTATATTCCTTAAATAGGACTAATTATTGTCGTCATGTTTTGGCAGTATTAGAGTTTGAACATGACAGTATTTTCTAAACTTGGCCGTAATACTCTTATTTAGGGAATAAAAGTATGGCAGTCCTAATGTTTGGAATTCCTAAATGAATCATTCCTATTTCCAAAAGTTTCTCACATATCTGTGCACTTTAGGTCCTGGGACTAATAAATATGTCAACATTACATATGTTCCCTTCAAAATGTACAATTTCTGGCGAAAAAATCAAACAAGCGGGTGGTTTTTGTGATCTGACATTTGTTAACATCAAGACACCCTTCTGCAAGAATTGGGTATGTTTCAACTCGATCGAATGCCAAATCAGGAGAGAATATTCTTAGCACCTAAAAGTTACTCTGTATATGTTAAACATAGAAGATGCTAGACATATTAGTGTTATGGGTCCAGCTCATATTTGCAATATTTTATACGGAGTATTGCTTTTGTTGTTTATGTTTGGCTTTGTTTGATGGATTTTTATGTCCTATTTTTGGCTCCATTTGATATTGAGATTTGGGCTTCTAAGACAAGTTTTTTGGAGTTTATCTTGCTGAAAAATATCAGACTAGAAGGCTGAGCAGATAGTGAAACGCACACACGCAAAAACAGAAGTTTTTGGCAGATTCCCGTTTTGGCCTGCAATGCGCTGCTACGTTCAGATCGTCGATCGGAGGTGTTGTCGTGGTCGGATTTTGCTGAAATTTGGACAGCTTGTTTGTGACTTCAAGGGCTTCATTTTGAACGATGGATTGTTCAGTTGAGCTCTGGTTTGGTCAGAAACGCTTCACGAACAGACCTGCAGTTTTGGGTGATTTTTACACCTTATTGTGCTATTTTGATCTCTTATTGTTATTGTTGATTGTTGGTGGGCTGTGAATCTTTGTTATTGTTACACATTAAGGGTGGACTCCTCAAGAGGTCCCGTGGTTTTTTATCCTTCACGTTGAAGGGTTTTCCACGTAAAAAAAATGGTGTGCGCTCCGTGTGCTTTATTTCCGCTCTTTGTTATGCTTTATATTCTGCAATAGTGCTGGTTTTGTGTGGTAATTTGATTGTGTGCTAGTTTGGGTTGCTTACTTAGTTGATTGTCTTGAGGTTGTAACTTTGTGGGTGTCATAAAGACCCCTTACTTGATCCCTACAATTATTGAGTATGTGAGTTGAGCACATCAATACTAACACGTACTCAAGATTTAGAATCGAGTAATTGACAAGGCAATTAATCCGCAAGGCTGTGCTAGGTGTACACGTTTTGGTGGACAGACAATTCTGTGTGCATGAGATAGATGAGTGCACGAAAGGTGTACACTAAAATGTGTACACCAAACATTTTTATAATCCGCAAACTTGTCTCAAATTAAAGTTATCAAACAACATTCGCACAAGGCCATTTGTGAATATTCTAACATATTAGAAGTGGGAAGCTAATTAAGGTATGTCGAGCAAACGACCTGGCCAAGATGAACACACTTGAACAAAGGGAATATGATATTCCGAATATCTATTTCGATCTTGGATTTGGTCCATTGGTGGTGTACCAGGTTAGTGGACTTGTAAGTAGCAAAAAGAAAAAGATTGTCGGTGTAATTAAACAATATAGGAGTTTTAAGGAAAGTTATCAAGTAAGTTCTATAACTGGACATATATGGTCATCTAATGAATTTTGGATGCCTTATTGCTAATACTAAATTGAGGCCCCATATTATAATGGAAAATGAAAATTACCTACTTTTAATTTGTAATAAATATGCAATACTAACATGCAAAATATCAAAGTTCAACCAAATGTAAACATGTTCATACAAAAGATTGATAAATTCAATCACTATGGATAAAGTTCGATGTAAAAGGATATGCACATAATCTCAAGCAGACCAGAACAAGGTGCATTTCCTTTTAAAGGAACTCATCACCCAAGAACTCCAACGGTAATTGTGCTTGCACGGGGTAGTCTTGGGATGGGTGACCCCCTTGTGAAGTTTCAACATCATTTTATGTTTGTAGTAATTGAACTCCCTCCTCTTTGATAAGCGACAATCCTTGATGACATGTCTAGCTATTCCACAGCTAAACCATTTGGGAGGTTCTTCAGCTGCAACTGCTTTTCGAGAGGAATTCTGATCGTTGTTCTTTGATTTGTAGTTGGAAGATGAAGTTCTTAGCTTGTTGGATGAATTACTTTTCTTGAAAAAAAATCTCAAGCAGACCAGAATACCATATCAGACTTAAACAGTTATAAAATACATAGAGATCATACATTTATCTAATCAGACCCGTTTGGACTAGGCTAGACCAGATGAGACAATATCAAAAAAATTGAGTCCAATTAAAAACAACTAATTAATATCGTATTCAACCCAAACATGCATGAAACATCGATTATGTCTAGTGAATGCGAAGTGCTAACCAATAATTCCTATACTCCCTCTGTCCCCCAATTAAGTTCTCACTTTCCTTTTTGGGCAGTCTCTAAATTAAGTTCACACTTCAATACTTTTCTTAGTTGACAAATTATCTACATCAAAACAGTGCAAAACAGTGTCAAACAGTATTTAAGCAGTGCCAAACAATGCACTCCACAATAAAGTCATATTTATTTTCTTAATATGTGTGAAGTCAAATCAGGAACTTAATTGGGGGACGGAGGGGTAATGAACATTTTCATGAAATTATCTTAATTGCAACAAATGACTTGATGGTCAAAATACAAGTTAAAAATGAAAAGTTGCCGGTTAGGATGTCTCATATGTGAATTGGACTTCCTACTTGTCCCTTAATTAGTTCCACCAAACTTTCATTTCAATTTCTTTACTTAACTCTTCAGCTGAAAGAAATGTCTCGTATTACCTCAAATTTGCACCCCTACCATATCCCCGACTAATCCGACTTCAACAAGGACTTAAATCATGCATACCCCGTAAGAAATTACTTAAAATGAGAGTAAAATTAAACATTAAACATAAACAAAATTCTAAAATTTAGGGTGAATATATTTCCTTCCTAAATATGACATATTTAGCCCTACTAAAATAATCCGTAGAAGAATAACGGTACTTGTGTTTGAGATATTGTGATTTACATACTCTCGTTTAAGAAATTTTCTCTTAAATCATTTAGTAGCTGTAATACTTTTTAAAAAACATTACTGTAATACTTAGACCAAAATAAAAAATATTATTCATTAATTACTAATTACGGGGTTAGTTATCATAACGAAAAGATCAAGTTTATACTTAAATTATGTATTTGTGTGAGCGAAATGGTACTCTCTGGTTTTAGTATTGCGTGGTTGTGTAACATTTTAACTGTGAACCAATCTTATGGGGATATCTTGGATCATCCTATACTTTATTATAAATTTATGATAATCTTTATACGGAGGAGTATGATATAAAAAGTCAATTCAATTCTCATTAATGGCATAAGAACCCACGTACTGATCAATAAGCGTAAAATAGTGCGTTTTCTTGTACGAAGTACTTCATTTGTTACCTCAATTAGAGACAAAATTATGTTAATTAGTGCTTGCATTCTTAAAGGTACTCTAATTGTTACTTTGATCATACAAGACTTCGATATTTTTTTCTTTTTTGAAAGAAAAAAAATAGACTAGGCTGGAGTAGACCAAAATAGACTAGGTCATACCCGATCATGCCAAACTAGAAATTTTCAATCTACCTAAAATCATCTTGGTTGTGATTCCAAATTATGCCCGTTTGGTAGCACAAAAATCGGTTCTTTTGGTTGTTTCTGCTGAAATTTATGAAGTTCTGGCTGAAGTAGCTGCATTGGCTAATTCTGCTTATTTAAGAACAAATTATTTTTAAAATATATCTTATTAATAAAATAAAGAAAAAATTATATCTAAAAATAGCTAAAATGATCATCTACAGTAACTTCAGCCAATACAGCCAGAAAAGTACCTCCAACCTTACTTTTTCTGCTTATTAAACAATTCAACGCGCGAAAGTAAAAATTACGTGTTTGGTGAATTGTGCTGCCAAATAGTGCTGCAAAACATAAGCCTGATAAGCCAAAAAATAATGCTGCCAAACGGCCTCAAAATATCAATTTAATAAGAGTCGTAATGGAAGGTCTCGAGTTCGAAACTCGCTAGGCACATAAAGGTTTGGAATTCAATAGAGTGATTTTCAACCCTCATTATTTCAGACTTCCCCAGCCCCCTCCCCCAGACCTCCCAGAGTAAAAAAAAAAAGTCGTAGTGGATGGCTTATATGTGGACTTGTATACCCCGTATATATTTGTATATTGTCGGTGGAGAATGAGTGAATGACTTTGACAAAAAAAACATTAATTCTGGTTAAACTAGCGATCTGATTCATTCTAGAACATGCAATATCTAAATGGATCAATATAACTGGATATGGTGGCAATTCAAATGGTCACAAGTATTTATCTAGAGTTTCTAAAATTCTCTATGTACGGCTACATGTAAACTACTCCGTATAATGAAAATTGGTTGTCGATTCAATATTATTGCACAATCACGGCATCCCCAAGCCATCCTTACCCTACTTTTTCACTAGTACTTCGTACAAACTACAATATATCTTGACATAAGGATGTTGACTAAATGCACTTTTGGTAGCCCCTAAAATTTTCTCAATCACATATTTTGAGGTCAAAAATCAAAATAAATAAAGTTGGGATTAATTTTCTAGCTAAAGTGGCTAAAATTAGTATAAGAGAAAATCGTTTTAGCTATTTTCGTTTATTTTTTTTCTTTAGTATTAGTAATAAGTTTTATTTGAAATATAATGTATCCTTTATTCAGCTCATTCAATTCAGTCAATCCAGACATTTCAACCAATATTTCATTCATTTTAGTAGATTCAGTCAATTCAACCAATTTCAGTGTTACCAAACCTTCTTCAATATATACATTTATTTGTGCACCTACAATTCAGGAAACGATGTCTATGCGACAAAAGATTTGCTTGTGTACTATACAAAGGGAAAATTGTCGAAATGGGAGTAAAAATGTTTTGAAATTTCAAAATAGGATTACTATATTGTTATTCCCTAAATATGAGTAACTATTATCAGGCTTAGGAAATGCTGACATGTTTAAAGTCTGATAATGTCAAAACATGACAGTAATTAATCTTATTTAGGAACAAAAATATAATAGTCATATTTTGAAATTCAAAAACGTTTGTACTCCTATTTAGGGAAAATTAAAAAAAGTGATGAGCAAACAGCACAGCTCTTTTCTAAATGAACTAAATAACTTAAAATTTGGTTTCAAACCAATGTGTCTCCAACAACCTCTTTGCTTTAAGATTTAGACATCTCTTGTACAAACAAAAATAAAGAGCGATTATCTGAAATGAGTTGCAACCCCTTCTCTCTCCCTCTCTTCTATCAACCAACAACCAGTTGGTAAGATAGCATCATCTTAGAGTTCCATTTAACCAATGCATGCTGCTCTTATTGACAAAGATCACTGCCATAGACAATATGAGAAATTTCATTGCAATTTGCGTTTTAGCCATGTTTTGTTCTTATGCAGGTATTTATATTTTTCATTACTGAGACCTTCGATTTTGATCTCTTTAGTGTGTATAAGCACTTAAATATTTATTGCTTAATTTACAGCTGCCTATGATCCTCTGGATCCAACTGGGAATATCACAGTTAAATGGGATATTATGTCTTGGACACCAGATGGCTATGTGGTGAGTACTTCTGTGACTGTTTTATTTCCTAATGTTCTGTTCTGTATACATGGAAGACATCAAAACATTTCCGAGGAAAATATTACCTGATTTTTGCTATAGTAAATTATTTTACTTGATTCTTTACAACGGATTAATATGCTAAAACAGCATATTTTCGTGAAAGCTAATTTCTCTGTTTCTTGAAACAGCTTTGTGTTTTCTATTTTTGCAAGCTAAACATTGGAATATTTTTCTAGGAAAATACTTTTCCGTGGAAAACATTTCCTGGGAACATAACTTTGAAAAAAAACACTTTGCACGGAAATAAGATTTTCCATAAAATTATTTTCATGTGTAAAATAAGCTGTGTATATGCATAAATTAGTATATACTCCGTATAACACAGTGTTAGACCTTCAAAAACAAGACTAAATTATCAAAGTATGAATTCACTTTCCACACAAAAAGAACCCAAAAAAATAATTTCTGGTCACACGCATAGATATACATATGTATATATTTGGGGGGGGGGGGGGGTATTTTCATGTTTTGAAAAAGAGAGTATAGTCACATGCCAAACACAAAAAAACATTCTTCTAAATCTAAGACATGGAATTCCATACTGCTTACATAAAAGAGCTGATGTTTTAATTTAGCTGTTGTTGGACATTGGCATATTAGGCAACGGTGTCCATAAACAATTTGCAAATGTATAGACACATACTGAGCCCGGGATGGACACTGGGCTGGACATGGGCCAAGAAAGAAGTGATCTGGTCCATGGTGGGTGCACAAACCACAGACCAAGGCGACTGCTCCATGTTCAAAGCGGCTATACCGCATTGCTGCAAGAAGACCCCAAAAGTGGTAGACTTACTTCCTGGTGTTCCTTACAACCAACAATTCTCAAACTGCTGCAAAGGTGGAGTCTTGGCTTCTTGGGGACAAGATCCTCAGTCTTCAGTTTCTGCTTTCCAAATCAGTGTGGGCCAAGCTGGTACTACAAACAAGACTGTCAAACTCCCTAAGAACTTCACTTTACTCGGGCCTGGACCCGGTTACACTTGCGGTCCAGCGAAGATTGTCCCATCAACTAAATTTTTTACCACGGATCTCAGACGTAACACACAGGCTCTCAGTAAGTCTTCCCTCACATTCTATATAGTGCCCAAGTCTACTGACTTTGTTGAATGTGCCTAAATGGGTATCTGGAGAATTATCTAAAAAAGTTGAAAAATAATGATTTGGGCAAATCATGGAATTGCTGAGTAAACATAAATAGAAACTAGTTATGGAGTACATATTTTCAACTTATCAACTAGCTCTGTTAAATAAGTGTGTGCTTCTTTACAAAAATGGTTGATAAGGAAAGTTACAGCATTTTGAAATCTAACACTTCAGCATTTCTACTTTTATGCAGTGACATGGAATGTAACATGCACATATTCTCAATTTCTAGCACGCAAACACCCGAGTTGTTGCGTATCACTTTCCACTTTTTACAATGAAACTATCACTCCTTGCCAGCATTGTGCTTGCGGATGTGAAAACAAAAACAAATGCATCAAGTAAGGCAAATCATTGTCGTATCGAAATTTCAATTCCATTATAAAAGATCATCTTGTTATGGTGTCAAAGTCTGAGAAAACTTGTGATTGATTGCGAGCAGACAGGATTCAAAACTCCTAAGTGTAGTAGGGATAAACACTCCAAGAAAAGATAATGCGCCATTATTGCAGTGCACACAACACATGTGCCCTATTAGGGTTCATTGGCATGTGAAGATCAACTACAAAGAATACTGGCGGGTGAAAATTTCCATAACAAACTTCAACTATAGGATGAATTACACGCTATGGACACTCGTTGTTCAACACCCTAATCTCAACAATGTGACACAAGTTTTCAGCTTTGATTACAAACCACTCGTTCCCTACGGATCCATCAGTAAGCACATTATAAAAAAACAATCTGAGGATTGCATTCCATGTTATATGATGAAAGGTAGGTGAGACATGAGTTGTCTTTATATACATGTGCAGATGACACAGGAATGTTCTATGGGATGAAGTTCTACAATGACTTGCTAATGGAGGCTGGGAAGTTCGGGACTGTACAGTCAGAAGTTCTTCTCCAGAAGGACAAAGACAGCTTCAGCTTCAAGCAAGGATGGGGATTTCCCAGGAAGGTGTACTTCAATGGAGATGAGTGCATGTTGCCACCACCTGATACTTACCCATATCTACCCAACTCTGCTCCATACCAACACACACTCCTCTTCTCACCATCGATTTCTGCAATTCTTTTGCTATTCTATGTATTGTTTTGATCATATGCCCTACCCTATCGCTCTGGTCAACTAGAATTTTTGAAGGTATAATATACAGGCAACTTATTTAAAGTAATCAGAATTTTGTACCGAAACTTATCGAAAATGTGCAATTGCATCTTTATACGAATAGAAATATTCTGCTCTGTTTGGTAGTCATATTCGACTTATTATGCTTAGACGAGAAATTTGTTGATTTAGTCCCCTAACTTATAGCTATACCCGATATTGGTCCTGTAACTTTATTAACTTGCAGATTACATCCCATAACTAATAAGTTGGTGCAATTTTGATCCTTCTCTGTCGGAACTTACCAATTTCACCGGAAAAAACACATCACCTGCCACATGGTATATTATTTGGAACTCATTTGCTGACTCAATGTTGACCCTTGGCTAGAGTTAAAAAATTATTTCTTCTTGGTTGCAGCAGGAGCATTTTGAATGAAGTTTAAAGCTTTCTGGATTCATGTTTTAAGAATAAAGCATTTGAAATGTTACATGATCTTCACTTCACACATCTTTAACATGAGAAAGACCAGGAGCAAAAACACTAGCCCCATAACAACTATGAGGAACCTTTTATTTTTAGTCTTCAACTTTACAACCTCTTCCTCTTTTGAATTGAGTCTTCTAACCAATCCCGAAATTATCATCGTTCAACGGTGGCACATAGGTGGGTCCGCCCATTCAAAAAATCTACAACCTTCTGTCTGTATCATAACAAGATGAAGCTTAACTTACTTTTTACTGCTTTGAACACAAAATACATTATCAAATGCCCCCAACAAATAGAAGATGGTAATTTTATTAGCAGAACCCAGCTTAAAATATAAAATACATTTTAATTTTCAAACAAATTTATTATTCAAATGCTATTCTTAAATTTCTAGTTTATTTAGTAAAAAAAGAAGCAAACAATGTAAATTAAAAAGCTGAACTTCTTACTCTGCTTCTAGCGCACACACGAAACCTCCTTCCAGGATCGTTATCAGTCCAAGAAGTTAGAAGAGAACCCTTTTTACCACAATCACACTCCATAAACTTTTGTCTGATCGAGAGCCGTTACTAGCAGATTTGAAGAATAGCTCACTCTCTCGACTTAGTTCAGGAGAAATCTTCAGGTAGAGGTATATGTTTTCCCCCCCTTTTGCAGATCCGATAATAGGCTTGGTATGGTTGTGCACGCACTCAGCGAAGAGCTTT
Organism: Cuscuta epithymum; assembly: GCA_945859915.1. Lineage (NCBI taxonomy): Eukaryota > Viridiplantae > Streptophyta > Magnoliopsida > Solanales > Convolvulaceae > Cuscuta > Cuscuta epithymum. The sequence goes on along the minus strand of CAMAPF010000114.1, from coordinate 184,762 downwards.
CGTACTCTGGTTTTTTAACTCCAGCTAAGGGCTAATATTGAGTCAGCAAATGAGTTCCAAATAATATACCATGTGGCAGGTGATGTGTCTTTTTCCGGCGAAATTGATAAGTTCCGGCAGAGAAGGACCAAAATTGCACCAACTTATTAGTTACGGGATGTAAATTGCAAGTTTATAAAGTTACAGGACCAATATCGGATATAGCTATAAGTTACGGGACTGAATCAACAAATTTCCCTGCTTAGACTCTAAGCATAATAAGTAACTTTTTACTTATTTGGTTGAAGTAGATTTTACCAAAAGCTTTTCCTTCCAGAAAATTCCACCAAATGATCCTGACCATATGCCCCACCCCACCCCACCCCCATCTGCAGCAAAAAGGAAAGCTTCTATGTTGAAAACTGGCTGAACAAATCAAATTTTAATGGGTTTTCATCTAGTTTATAGCTCAAGTTACCCAAGGGGGGTATAGAACATACTCAAAATCCATGTAGGGGATATAAAATTCTTGAGATCAATAACATTCCATGACAATGCATCTCAACTACTAATGTCATCATCGTCAGCCTCTTCCTCGTCCTCATCATTATTGATGCTGTCATCATCATCGTCGTCAGCTAACTCATCATTTTGGGTTGAAATTTTAGCATCATTGTCACCATGGGCGGATCCAGCGTCTTGTTCAACTGATGAGGACCCCGGGACTACTTCACCCACTTTGCCATTCTGGCATGTGGATTTCGCTGAATTGAGAAATTTTCCTTTGTTCATCTGTTGTTACATATACATCAGACAGACTGAAGATTTAAAATAATTTATAGTGGTTCAACTAAAGTTATGCACCTTCTGTCCATTAATTATCTACACTCTCATCTCTCCCAAAATTATGGCACATTTCCTTTTAAGGAAAGCAAACTGAGCCAAGTTAAATGGAGCAATGATTAGGAATGGAGGGAGTAACATTTAACATGTTTCAACTTTATGACTCTTTTGTGCAAATTACATTAAAAAATGGTTTCGTTTGATGAACCATGTCTACTAGTATAGCAAAAAACGTTTTTGAACCAGGACTATTTTTGGGACTGATGGAGTACTATTTCACCGCAAAATCCATCATCCCCTCCCCTTATTAACTTATAGGCTTATTATACATTCCTCAGTTGGGCCCTTGATCATTCGGACACAAGCATACACACATTTTCCATGTTTTTGGCCAACTACATCCAGCAAAAATGTGACAATATTCTTCTCTGTGTGTCTTCCTATCTTCCCATTTCAAATGCAGGAGATACTTAAAGGATATTAAGAACTACACACTAATTTAGAAAAAAAGGTCTGCCAAGCAAAATATAACAAAACAAAAGGGTGAACCAAGTTAAACAGTACATACTAGAAAAAGTCTAAAACAAATATGCACAGAAACTGAAAGTTTTGAGAGTGTCTTACAGATCGTAGTAGACTCCTCTTGTCCCTCTCGCGTGCATTTACTATTGCCTGCAAGAAAATAAGAATCTTGTAAACTTAACCATAAAACAGCAAGTAGCAGGATCCTGCACAAACCATGCCAAATAAACTAAACCATAAAAGTAAATGTCCTAAAGGATAATAATCATAAGCAAACATGAACCTCTTCCAGAGTCTTCTTCTCAGCCTCTATTTCTGATAAATCTCTGCAAATGAATGAACTACCACGATTAAAATACATTTTACCTGCATAGGCAACCCAACTATTAACACAATGAATGCGTCAATTCTGGACTACTTAACAATCGAAAGCACATATGTTTCTAAATGAAAGCATAGGAAAATTAAAACCTTCCAATGATGTGGTCAACTCGACAGGAACACTTGGCACACACATTATGCTCCTTTGCACAACCTGTACATACATAATAACAAGTACAATTATTTTTCAAGATTATCATAATAGCCTATGTGTGAAATGATCATAATAGCCTATGTGTGAGCGAGAGGTCACGACATCTTGTCAATATGACAAGGGAAGGCTTCTCCTTATACACCTGGGACGCTTCCCCGTCCCTCCACACCCATTTCCGCCTGGCTGCCCTTTTTTAATCATAATAGCATATGTTATAATGAAGACAATAAGAAATAGGAACAGGAGCTGACCATTGCAGATATTGTGGTAAGCTTGGCGAACATTCCTTTTCGAACACTTCTGACTGTTAAATTTCATTTAGTGCACATCAGGAAATTAAAGAGTTTTACAACAAATTGTAGATTTAGAAACACATAAAAGTGGTTACATTGATCTTTGTGCACACATGTAGGAATGAATACGAATATAGAGTGATTCAAAGGCAAGGTAAAGCGTAAGAGAACAGGGCTACCATTTGGCAGGCTCGGTCAGGGGTTTGTACTTGCCGTACTTCCGCTTCCAGTCTATCTGTCCCTTACAGCGTGCGCAAACACCAGTTATCTCTGAGTAAGGCTTGAACCTCCCTCCAAGTTCTGATTCGTTGATCTTCTTCCCGCCGTTAGGCTTCCAGGCGAAACTGTTCTGGTGCTTCGGCGGCCCTTTCCTTCCACAGCCGCTACTCATCTCCTTCGTCGGTCTCTGAGCTCTCTGAGCTTTTAGCTCTTTCAGCTTTCTCTCCTCAACGCCGGCACTATACTGATTTGCAAGAACAAGAGTAAGAAATCCACAACGATGGCGCACCAACCGGAGTGGACATTTCACATTTGGCCCATCCACTTCATAGGAGGCCACAACTTATCGTATCTGGGCCATTTACTTCGGGACTCGGGAGTGTTTTTTAAGCCGGAACCCGTTTGGTAGCATTAAAATCGGTTGATTCGACTTATTTTGCTGAAATTTATGAAGTTCTGGCTGAAATGATTGTATTGGTTGATTCAGTTGATTTAAAAAAGAATTATTTTTAAAATATATTTAATTAATAAAATAAAGAAAAAATTATATGTAAAACTAGTTAAAGTGGTCATCTACAGTAACTTTAGTCAATACAACCAAAAAAGTAATTCAAACCTTACTTTTTCTGCTTATAACACAATTTAGCGCGCGGAAGCAAAAGTTACATATTTGGTGAAAAAGTTGTTTGATAAGATGTCCTTCATACTACATTTGCTAATTTGTGTGGAATATGAAAGGGAGATTCTATTAAGAGGAATAACTCAAAACAACCACATATTTTCTACAAAAATAGTTTGCCAAATTTCCTTTCTAAGACATCCCAAAATGTGTAGTACTATCTTCGTCCCGTTGACATTGGGACAAGAAGAAGCGACAGTTATTAAAAAAGTGAGTTTATGTGATTGATATTGAATTGATAAAGTAAAAATAAAGTAAAAATGATTTAAAACCACACAAATTTTACCAAATTTGATATGAGCTTAGTGTAATTTTCCGAAAAGGAAAAACGAGACAATCTTAGCGGGTTGGAGGGACTATATACTATATACTGCCCCATGGTTTTCATAATAAACAAATTAATTTATAATTATTATTATGCACTCATTACTTAAAACAGATTCATCATATTGAGTCAGCCATGAATGCTTCCACACTGCATAATTCACACAATGTGGCGTACATTCTTCTTGCATGAAGATATGAACTAAAAAGAATTTAGAGTGGCCTCACCAAATCTTCTTCACAGACTCGAAGAGGAAGAAAAAGCCTTGGTAGAACTTCATCCACTACAAATTTGAACACCCTTTTCAGTTTCTAAGTTTATTTATTAGCCTTTTTTCAAGAACTTCTTGGAGACCTGTGACGTTTTCATTAACCAAATCTGCGGATGAAACCTTAGTTGTCACTCCAGTAAGGTGTGCGACTGACGAAACAAGCGATAAATGGGCGATCGAAGCAGAACGAGCGAGGCGCCTGGCGAGAAAAACGGGCAAATGAGGACAATGGCAGCCTAGGTGAGCAAGCAAAGTCCACGAGTGAGGTAGACGACATCAAGCCGGGTAGTTAGGCGCTGCTAAGCGGTTGAAAGGGAGAGATCGTCTCAAAGATCTTTGGTATGAGTATGACTCAACTTCACAAATCTATGGAGGTTCTTTCCTAGACATTAATGCTCCTTGGTGTTTTGTCCCCCTGGGTGTGGAAAGTTTCTTTGATGTCCCAGCTAGCTTCGACTGGTCAGGGATTCATGTCAGACTTCTTTTGGGTTGCATAAAGATGATAGAGGCATAAAGGTTGTTTTTTACTCCACCTATTTATACGTCTATCTAGAATGAAGTAAGAAGAATTATTTAGTATTCACCCGTATTGCATCAGCTTGTCTTCCTCTTGAATCATCTCTATGTCAACAGAAGTTTTGTGGAAAAGTTTTATTCTATTTTTGTTGTTGTAATACTTATTTTTATTTGAGTTCGAGTAGTTTTGATTTGGATATTTGGAGTACTTTTCATAGGTAGTGGTTCAGTTCTGATCGTTTTAGCGAGTCATGGTGTTTTATGATGCGGTTGACTCTATGTATATTCCTAAGACTTAATATTAGATATGTAATAACTCCTTCAAGGTTGTCTGTATGTTTTCTCGATAATAATATAAAAAATCGCTCATTTGTATTATAACAAAAGCACTTCCTGCAAACAAATCAAACTCTTTCATTTGCAATCAAATCAAACTCATTTTCTTGGTTTATCTCTTATCAAACATATTTGGGTATTCAAGTCACTATGTAAATGTTGTAGTCTACCATGGCGGCAACTTGAATGAGTTTGATAAGAGATCGAGTGACACTTGCATAATCCATTTTGAGGCGTGCCATCGATGGCTTAGCTCTAATTGCCGCTCTTCTTGTGGCCAAAGACGCTCAAGTCAAAATGATCCACACCATTCCAAAGAACCTCAGATTCAAGTATCTTGGGTGTTGGAGTAAGCCCTTAATTCCTGTTTGGGTACAATTTTTCACGTGGTGAGTTATTTCGAAAAATAAATTAAGTTTTAAGTTTATATGTTTGTATGGTAATTTCGGGGTTTTGGTGACACCCAATGGGATATAGTTGCCTACCCATGGTTTATATTGTCGGGTGCACATTGGATATCATCACATGAATCAATAAACTATTGTCATGGATTTTTTTGTGATTTGATTTAGCTATTTCATGGAAGATGCATGATATGCACTAATTGTTAGTGCATACGTATATGTTTTTATAATTGTTTGTGATATTTATTTATCAGTATTGTAAAAGTTTGTGGTCGTTGGTTTGACTTTGATTGTAATTGTATTTTTAGCAATTATTTGTAAGTTGTAATAATTAGTTAGTTGGGCTTGAGATTAAGAGAAAATTGGAATGCAAAACAGATTAAGAAACCTGATTTTTGTGCAAAATTCGACCAGGTATGGCCTTTACCCGGTTGGGTATGAAGAGAAATGTGAAGCTACTGCGAAAATGTACCGATACCCAGTCGGGTATCTCCAATACCCGGTCGGGTATGAATTGATTTCGGGAAAAAAGATATGTTAAAGAACACAAAGACGTGCTAGAAAGATAGGATCTTGACCTATACCCGGTCGGGCATCTCCTATACCCGGTCGCATATCCGGCAAGATTGGGTTAAACACCTATAAATAGCACCATTTTCCTTCATTTTTATTCATTCCTTTTTCAATATACTTAAGCTCAACTTAGAATAGTGTTTTCTTTATATTTTTCTAACATTGTTTAGTCTCCAAATGAGGAGCTAAATTCCAAATTCTTGGATTTGCTCTTGAAGCTTGTTGAATGTTTAAGTTGTGAGTTATCTTCTTAACTTATTCTCTTGACTATTAATTCTTCCTTAATCTTATTTCTATATTAATGTTGGGGTGTTGCTAAGTGGCGATTAGTTAACGCTTCAACATTAATTACTAGTAGAAACGATCAACGAATCGATGGTTAATCTTGATGGTTTTGCAAGTAAGAAACTTCGGGTTATTAATGCATGGTCGTGGTTTACATAAATATGACCAAAATAAAGATGGTTTACAAAAATATGACTAGTTACTGGAGTAGTAATGAAATCATAGTAATTCATTCTCAAGTTTTGAACTTAAGTTACTACAACACTATATTGTAGTAATGAATAATCATATTTATGTAAATAAGTTTTATATTAGTAATATTCTTGTAAAAAACTCATAATCTTAAGAGGGATTAATTGTATTGGTTAAACCAAAACTGTTGTGTTGAAGTTATCAATCTCAATTGATTTCATCAAGAAGTTAAAGGAATTCAATGCTACTATTAAGTCGGTATATGATGATGTTCTGTATTTGACTAATAGTAAGGGTTGTTAATGAACGATCTCATTATTAATAACAACCATTGATGAATTGGATATACTCATCGGTTGAGTATTCGAGAGGGGATAATAGGTAGTTAAAGACATAACCGGCATCGACTAACATCTCAACAAGTGGAAAGTAGGAAAGTCAAGTCTTTTATCTCATTGAATTGAAACTCATATAAGTTGTTCATCTTAGTGTTTAAATTAATTAAATTAAACAATCCTAAAACACCCTTTTTTATTACAAGTTCCTTAAAATAAATGTATTTCTTTCCATGTGAATACGAACTTTACTACGATATACTACGTATAAGTGTTAGTATTGAATTTATTTTGAGGCACATACGACTTCAGTGCCGTCAATGCAAAGTTTAACAACATACTGATCACGAACGAACTTGTGTCGTCTCGTGAATCAATAAATGATTTCTTACTAATGGTATTGCAACAATGATTAGGTCAAGGGCAATATACATATTTAAGTTTTTTATTTGATATTTAATTCCGTGGCTTTAAATAGCAATTTGGAGGCTCTTAATAGAATTATTAACATTGATGGTATTAATTTTTATCTCCCACAACATTATCCAATTTAACTCTATTTGTGCTAATTGGAGTTCTCATTATAACTACTTAACACACGATTTGGTGAAAATTGTTGCCCAATTTGAGGTATTTAGGGTTTTATTCCAATTGCTACGATGTGGCAGGAAGATTTGTAATGACACCAAACTACTATGTGGGGACATAAAAAGACGAAAACGACTTGTGGAGTCTAACAGCCTCACTGATCGACCTTGGGGGTAGTAAAATCGAGGAAGAGTTGGAAATATCACAAGTTTGGAGTGAGTCAGAAATTCGGCAGAGTAACAATAAGCTAGAAAGTTCAGAATTTGATTTCTATCCATAAGCTGGAAGATGATATTTCTCTACATCTCTACAATATTATAAGGGGGAATTTTGTCAAGGGTTTAACTGGCATAAAAAAAAATGTTGGTTGCTCTTTATGCATAACCCGCGTGTTCTCTATATTTACTTTGTTGTACTTTATAACCTAACGGATAAACGGAAGGGTTCAACGCCTTGTATCCTCCGTAAGTATATACGCGAAATACCTCGATCTGTTTCTTTCATACGAGAGAACCTCGATCTATTACTTTTATTTCCTGCATCGATGAAACTCCTCAGTTCCTCTCTTCCGTTCCAGCTGCTCAACGTTCTACCCTCCATAGTAATGGCTTATTTTCCGATTAACAGCCGTTTACTTACTCAAAGGTCAGGGTGTCGCTTATAAATAATAATCTGTCCCAGTTGTTCAACAGATTTTCCGATTCTTGCATGTTCGAATCTTGTAAGTTTTTCCCCTTTCAATCAATTTACATTGTATCATTGCTTTATTGTTACTGTTCTCCGCATCTATGCTCAGTACCTCCGTCTATGTCCGCTTATTTCCCTGTCCGTGAAGCTTTTTGTGTGTTTCCCTATTTCCAATTTTACTGCCTCCCAAACCCCTCTGTCATTGTATGGCCTGTTCCCCTAGATTTGTTTATGGTAGTAGTTTTGGTGGTTTGGGTTTATTATTCCATTTTCCAATAGTGTAGTTTCCCCTTTACATTTATGTCCTCTATGTGTTTGTTTAAATGTCCCCATGAAATTAAGTAATTTGTTGCATTTGAATTTTTAATATTTAATGTAACTAATCTCCACATTTTATGTTTTAGTATTATATAAGCCTTAATGGGACATTTGAATAAAGGCTGACTTAGGTGCTGTTCTGTTCGTCTTATTCTTATTACTTATTACTTATTCTTATTTTATTCAGATCAGAAAAATTCAGATCAGATCAGATCAGATCAGAAAAATTCAGATCAGATCAGATCAGATCAGAAAGATTCAGATCAGATCAGATCAGATCAGAAAGATTCAGATCAGATCAGAAAGATTCAGATCAGACCAGATCAGAAACATTCAGATCAGATCAGAAACATTCAGATCAGATCAGATCAGAAAAGTTCAAACATGATTTATAACTTTTATTATTATATTAATTATTATTATTATTATTGTTATTACTATTATGATTATTATTATACAATTATTATTAATAATATTAATAATAACATGATAAAAAAAATAAGATATTAATATAGTTATAATATTTTAATATAATAATAGTAATATAAATGCAATTATTAAGAAGACTATTATTATTATTACAATATTATAATAATAATAATATGATTAATATTATTATAATATTATATTATAATTATATGTAATTATAATTATACTTACAATTATAAATCTTATAATTATAAGTATATCAATTGTAATTATTATAATTATATCTATAATTAATTATAATTATAATTGTAATTAATTATAATTATAATAATAATAATTACAATCATAATTATAATTATGATTATGATTATAATTATAATATAATATTCTAATAATATAATAATAATAATATTATTATTATTATTATGGTATTGTAATAATAATATTAATATAATAATATCGTTATAATAATATTAATTGTATTTATATTACTATTATTATATTATAATATTATAATTAATGTTAATATAATTATAATTATTATTAATTATAAATATACTTATAATTATATTATAGTTATAATTTATGATTATAATTATTATTTTTATTATAATTATTAATATTATTATTATTATTGTTACTATTGTAATTATTTTACGGAGTAATTATAATAATATTGATAACTATAGTTACAATTATAGAGATAAATATTGTAATTATAATTACAATTATAATTATATAAGCAATTATTATTAAAAATATAATTACAATTATAATTATATCTATATTTATAATCAGTGTAATATGTATAAATTTTTTCATTTTAAATTTAATTTTAATTATTATTTTTATTTTTATAGTTACGATTATAATTATAATTTTATTTAAGTTATATTTGTAATTGCAATTATAATAATTATAATTATAATTATAATCATAGAAATATTCAAATCAGATCAGATCAGAAGGATTCAGATCAGATCAGAAACATTCAGATCAGATCAGACCAGATCAGAAACATTCAGATCAGATCAGCAAGATTCAGATCAGATCAGATCAGATCAGAAAGATTCAGATCAGATCAGATCAGATCAGATCAGATCAGAAAGATTCAGATCAGATCAGATCAGATCAGAAAAATTCAGATCAGATCAGATCAGAACTTAAAAATTCAGATCAGAAACATTCAGATCAGGCGAAGAGAACAGCTTCGTTTGGAAGTGGAAAATCAATTTTCGTTTGGAAGTGGAAAATCAATTACGATGTTAAACTTAACATATTCTTCTTATGCCATAAATAAGTATGGTTTGTTAAGTTTGATCCAAAACAAAAAACTTACCGGCATGATGCTAGAGGAATGGTTGGTAGGAAATAACCTTGATAACCAATCTCTTATCATGGGCAGTAACACCAACACGGAGAATATATATCGCAGCATAAGTAGTTTTAGTCGAGTTATGAGTAACTATGAAAATGTTAAAATATTTTTCTCCAGCTTTTCAGTAACTATAAAAATCATTTGTCAGCTTTCGAAAATGGTGCAGGGAAGCCAGTAGGTAGAAATTACCTTGAGTGTCAACCTCATATCATAGCAACTTTCTTGCATGTTTTAGTAGTTATTCTATCCATGTTATTAATAGAGAGTATCTGCATTTGTAGTTGCATCTTCCATTTTCTCTTCAAACTGTTTACATAATTAGCTTTGTGAATAACACCTTTGTATATATTTTCTCATAGTAAACAAAATTCTAATCTATAGACATTACCACATACAGTTAGTTGTGTGTTTTTGAGTATTTAAACTTCCCTTAGTTGTGTGTTTTTAAGTATTTAAACTTCCCTTTCTTAGTTTGAGAATGGAAGAGTAACTACTCTTATGGACTACACATTTCCACTGGATGCAGGTTTACGGATTTGTAATAAAAAATAGTAACTTGCTCATTTTTGTTTCATGAAAAGTGAATGAAAAGTGCATATGTGTGCAAATATTAATGAATATATTCAAAAGTATGGATGTATCGCTAAGTGGAGTGAATGGGCTGCCAAACCTATAGCTAAAGGGGAGGGACTACAAGCCAGTGACACCAAACTTTTGAATTTCCTGATGATGGCAGTCTTTATCTTTGCATGTGAAAGATGACAATCTTTCTCTCCCAACAAGAAACCTAGGTGATTGTGTTATCGAATATCAGAGATTTCCCTGAAACAAAATATTTGAAAAGTGGGTTCCCCTCCAAGGTGTGAAAAAGGGAGAGATCTATATTCAAATTAAATCACATGAAGAGTTCCCGAAGATGAGAAGAAATCGAGCCTCGGCCCCGAGTCTTCCGTATCTAAAGCACGCTGTGATATTTCTAACCAGGTAATGGAAGCTAGGCCTCTGCCATTTTTTTTACATAACTTATACATAGTAGTATAAGTTAAAACGACATAGAGCTTTAGGTCTAAGAAGCCTTCTATACAATTGTGAGATAATACATTAATTTATTTTCTATTTTTAGATATATAAAAGATCAAAGTGATGCAGACAGATGGTTGATGAGGATAACGATGCTATGTGTTTTACTCCCTTTCGGTGATGAGGTATTCCTAATCCTAGCATACAAGTTTGTTCAAAGAATTGTTTTAGTATGAAAATGAAGTACCTATTCATCGAGTTGCAACTATTTTTGATTGGAAGGGTTTATTTTACTATTTTTTATAAAATGGAAATCTTTCTATTTCCTAATAGCTGGTCGGGCTATTATGATTTATTTTCATATGAGTCCCTTGTGGTTCATATGAATCCCCTGTTCTTTGCAGAACTCTATTTATACAGCTTATTGTGATTCATTTTGGTTTGGTGTGATGATTGTTTTATTGTTGTCATACTTGCTTTATTATTTAATTTGTTGGTGCGGGTTTTCTTTAGTTAATTATTTCTTGCAAAGGGATTTCATTCCTCCTTGGAGAATGCATACTAAGAAAGGCTGAGTAAGGAGCAACCATAAGCTTTTTATCTCTTATGCATTGTTTGGTTGAGAGGGTTTCAAATGGGAGGGAAGGAGATGTGATTTTTTATCTTCACTTCAACAAGACTTGACAGTGAAGTAGCTCTAGATAGAAGTTCTATATTCTTATCTCATATAAAACTAATACAGGTTGGTAATCCTGGCCGGATCTGCTATGTTTTTGCAAATTTAATGGGATTCATGTTGAACTATTCTTGCTGGCATAAATTATTTTTGCTAATACAACAAATATATTGTTTATTATTGAGACATATTATGTATATCTTTCTTGATAGCATATTATTTACTTGCCTTAGTTATGTACGTACGTTTTTGTAGAGTAGCATTATTAGGAATATTTTCTTTCCTTGTTTTATGTACGTTAGTATGCTGATTGGAGAAGAATTCTCCATCATAAATTCATTCTCCTTTGTAAAACATCTTGTATATATACGAAGGCAAGGAAGAAAAAGAAGCAGACTTTTGGTTCGCATATATTCCCCTTTTCTACATGGTATCAAAGCGGGAATATATTCCTTGCGTGTTTCATTGATTTTTTCCCCTTCTTTTTCATTGTCTACGACAATTTCTTCTGCTCCGCACAGTTGTTGCAACTGTTGACTCGTTTTTTTTTCTGCCTCAATGGTGAACGACGGACAACATGCTGTCATCCGACGTAAAATTAATGACCCATCTTCGCCCTATTATATTCATCCCTCCGATTTTCCGGGATTGAATATTTGTGGGGTGACATTGAAAGGCGAAGCGAATTTCAGAGAATGGGCCACTGCGATGAAAAATGCATTCAGATCAAAACGGAAGTTGGGATTTCTTGATGGGACCATCCCGATGCCGACGGAGGAGCCCGAAGATCTTGATGATTGGATCACTGTGAATTCTATGCTCGTCGGGTGGATCATGACTTCCATCGATCCTTCGTTACGATCCAACATAGCTTTTATGGACAATGTTATGGATCTGTGGGACGACTTGAAGACCCGTTTTGATGTTGGCGACCCCATGCGTATCTATGAACTCAAGGAAGCTATCCGTGGGTGTCGGCAACAGGGACAGAGTGTGACAAATTACTATGGACGACTCAAAGGTATATGGGATGATTTTGACGGCTTCCGTGTTATCCCAAAATGCACTTGTGGGGGCTGCACGTGCAATCTTGAAAGTAAATTTTACCAACAAATTGAAATTGAAAAAACCCATGATTTTCTTATGGGTCTGGACAGTGAATCTTATGGAGTTCTTCGCTCCAATATTTTGAGCTCCAATGAACTGCCAAGCCTATCAAAGGTCTACCAAATGGTGGTTCAAGAAGAAAGGCACCGGAACATGATACGTATCCGAGATGAGAAGGTTGATGCTATAGCTTTTGCCGCTCGAGATGTATCTCGCATGAGTATGCCATCTGGACGGGATATCAAACTTACATGCAGCTTTTGTAAGAAAACTGGTCATGACTATGACCATTGTTTTAAGCGGACCGGGAAATATCCCGACTGGTGGTATGAGAATGAGAGCCGTGGACGAGGGAAAGGGCAAGCCCAAGGCAGCGGAAAAGCAGTCGCTGGAAGACCACTTGCTGGACGGCAGCCGCAGCCTACACGAGATAGTAAAATTGCATGTGTCGTGCGTCCAGAAGAGGAAGGTGGCAGCAGCAAGAATTTTGTTCCAGAACTCACTAGTGATCAGTGGCAAGCTATTCTTAATATGGTGAACAATCAGAAAGCAACCGAGACTGAGAAACTTGAAGGTATAGTCAGTGACGTTGGGTGGCTTATTGACTCCGGGGCTTCGTACCATATGACTGGGCGGAAGGCAGATTTCACGCATTTGAATAATATTTGCCCTTCACCCGTAATTCTCCCAAACGGAGAAACTACTCATGCCACTCACATCGGTTTTATTCATCTTTGTCAGAATATTGTGCTTGAAAATGTTCTTTACGTGCCAGGCCTTACATGCAATCTAATCTCGGTGGCTAAATTACTTGATGACTTAAAGTGTCATATTTTATTTACTAATGAGTTTTGCGTGATACAGGACCTACATACGAAGATGCTGATTGGACTGGGTAAACGGCGCGGCGGAGTCTATTATTTCATTGGTGCGAGTCCGGCAGTTGTTTCTACAGTGGCGGTCCAAGAGACGAAGGATTTGTGGCATGCTCGGTTAGGACATCCATCCTCACAAGTTCTTCGCATGATCCCTTCTTTACCTAAGTTTTCATCTACTACAACTAGTAATAAACTTTGTGATGCTTGTATGAGAGCAAAACAAACTCGTGATGTGTTTGAACCTTCTCTTGCTCGTGCTAATAATGCATTTGATTTAATTCACTGTGATGTTTGGGGTCCATATCGTGTCAAGTCCAGTTGTGGTGCGCGTTATTTTCTTACTATTATCGATGATTATTCTAGAGCTGTTTGGGTACAACTACTTCTTGAAAAGAGCGAAGTTCAACGGGTGCTGAAACGTTTTTTTGCGATGATAAAAACCCAATTTTCAAAAGATGTGCGCATTGTTAGAAGTGATAATGGGACCGAATTTATGTGTTTGAAAGATTATTTTTTGGATCATGGAATTATTTTCCAAACATCTTGTGTGGACACACCACAACAAAATGGAAGAGTAGAACGAAAGCATCGTCACATTTTAAATGTTGCCCGAGCTCTTCGGTTTCATGCTAATTTGCCGTTGGAATTTTGGGGTGAATGTGTTCTTACCGCAGTTTATTTAATTAATCGTATTCCCTCCCCCAACACTAATGGAAAAAGCCCCTATGAGTTACTTCATGGAAACCCTCCGTCTTATAAAAATCTACGTTGTTTTGGGTGTTTGTGTTATGCTCGTTCAGTTAATCGAGACCATGACAAATTTAGCTCCAGAAGTCTCAAATGTGTGTTTCTCGGTTATTCTTCTACTCAAAAAGGATGGAAGGTGTATGACTTGGAAAATAAACGGCATATTGTTTCTAGGGATATTCGCTTTGATGAGGATATTTTTCCATACCATCAAACCCAGCACGTGTCCACTTCTCCAGATCACATTCCCTTTCATTTATCTGCATATGATGACTTTGAAGTTCCCATGCAACCTCCAGGAAATGATGGACCCCACTTGCCTCACATGCAGTCAGGACAACATAATGGTACCTCCCTGGAGCAATTATGTGAAGACACTCCTAGTCAACACACTGACCATGTTTCTCCATCAACGACTCTTGTCAACATTCCGCAAGGTCCTCGCCGTAGTACTCGCTCACGTGGCCCACCATCTTGGCATTCTGATTATTTGCGGCTTCATTCAGTAAAAATAGACTCCCCCGTCGTTCATCCTCCAATTGTTTCTTCAGGTACTCCTTATCCCCTTACTCATTATATAAAATATGATAAATTTTCTTTACAGCATCGAGCATTTCTCGGAGCTATATCTTCTGCTACTGAACCCAAAAATTATGGTGAGGCCGTACGTGATCCTCGATGGCGTGCAGCTATGCAAAAAGAGATTGAAGCCCTCGAAAAGAATGGAACTTGGACTCTCCAGCCACTTCCTCCTGGCAAGCAACCCATACGCTCTAAATGGGTTTACAAAATCAAATATCGTAGTGATGGCTCTATTGAACGATTCAAAGCGCGTCTTGTTATATGTGGCAACCGTCAGGTCGAGGGAATTGACTATCATGACACATTTGCTCCGGTTGCCAAGATGGTTACTGTTCGAACTATTTTAGCTGTTGCTGCATCTCGCCATTGGCATATCCATCAGATGGATGTTGATAATGCATTCTTCATGGTGATCTCCATGAAGAAGTTTACATGTATCCTCCTCCGGGTTATTCCTCTCCCGGAAAGGTCTGCCGTTTACTTAGATCTCTCTATGGACTTCGTCAGGCTCCTAGATGCTGGTTTTCTAAGTTGACCTCTGCTTTAAAATCTTATGGGTTCACTCAGTCCTATGCTGACTACTCGTTGTTCACTCTCAAGCGTGGCAATAATATCTTGTGTATTCTCATTTATGTTGACGACTTACTAATCACCGGAAATAATTTAGATTGGTTATCTTCTTTTAAACAATTTCTTTCTAAATTATTTCCGGTTAAGGACTTGGGTTGTCTCAAATATTTTCTTGGAATTGAGGTTGCCCGGAATCCTACAGGCATCTTTCTATGTCAACGGAAATACACATTGGATATTTTACATGAAGCTGGCTTGAGTGGTTCCAAACCGGCAGCATTTCTGATGATTCAAAATCATCATCTTTATACTGATAGTGGCCCGCTATTCACTGATTCCGAGAGATATCGACGAATGGTTGGGAAACTCATTTATCTTACTCTCACTCGTCCCGATATCTCTTACTCTGTTCATGTTTTGGCCCAATTCATGCAAACACCGCGGCAAGCTCATTGGGACGCTGTTGTTCGAGTCCTACGTTATCTAAAAGGACATCCTGGTCAAGGTATTCTATTACGCTCAGACTCCTCGTTACATCTTACTGGGTATTGTGACTCTGACTGGGCTACTTGTCCTATTACTCGTCGTTCCGTGACCGGGTATTTTGTAACCTTGGGCTACTCTCCTATTTCTTGGCGTACAAAGAAGCAAGCTACCGTCTCACGTTCGTCTGCTGAGGCTGAATACCGGTCTATGGCCACCTTATCCTGCGAACTTATTTGGCTAAAGGCACTTCTTAAGTCTCTCGCGGTTCCACACTCGCAACCGGCTGATTTGTTTTGTGATAATCAAGCTGCGCTCCATATCGCCTCTAATCCAGTGTTTCATGAACGCACTAAACACATTGAGCTTGACTGTCACTTTATTCGCAATCACATCCAGGCCGGCACTATCTCTACTCATTATAGGTCTTCTGCTGAACAATTAGCAGACATTTTTACGAAACCCCTTGGCGCTCAACAATTCTCCTATTTAGCATCCAAGTTGGGCATTTGGGATCCTCATGCTCCAACTTGAGGGGGGGTATTGAGACATATTATGTATATCTTTCTTGATAGCATATTATTTACTTGCCTTAGTTATGTACGTACGTTTTTGTAGAGTAGCATTATTAGGAATATTTTCTTTCCTTGTTTTATGTACGTTAGTATGCTGATTGGAGAAGAATTCTCCATCGTAAATTCATTCTCCTTTGTAAAACATCTTGTATATATACGAAGGCAAGGAAGAAAAAGAAGCAGACTTTTGGTTCGCATATATTCCCCTTTTCTACATTTATATTTAGTTGCTACTCCAAAAATGTAATCATTTGTTAGAAATTCAAGAAATCACACTAATGTTTACGTGAGGGCAGTTAATAACACAGTCTAACATGAGGCAGCCTTATTAAAAATTTCAAACATCATTTAATTTTTGTGTGTTTGTTTGGAAACAGTGAACTTTTTGAATATATTTTTAAGGCTTCAGAAGATAGATTGATTTCTAAACTGTCCATTAAGCTAATTATATACGGAGTATATATATACATATATCCGGAATTTATTTAATATTTTCCGTTTATAATTTATAACTTGGAATATATTTCATTCTGATGTTGCTAAGTTATCAAATGTATTTTTTTCTCATCACATGTACAACTCTAAGTTAAACATGTTTTTCTTTAGGGAATTGTAGTCCATAATATACCACGTACTATGTATTATGATATGAATAATAGACTAATCAAGTTCAAGTAGATAAACAATAAATTCATAGTTACTCAACCTAAATCGAAGAATTAACATCCTTACAATGGTCTTGGGCATTACCACGAACGCGCAACGCGCGTTACAAAACTAGTATACTATACAAAGAAATATTTGGTGACCAAGTAAAAGTAACTAGTACACTCAATACACCTAACGAGGTGGGTTAATTGGAGAGAGAATATCATGATTGATTGGCTAATTGGTAATATTGTACCGACTTGTGTCCTTTGTGCTACAAAATGTATGGATAAGCCACACATGTAAATTTGGTTGCTAGATGCTACAACTGAATGATGTGAATGACATCAACTTTTGTGCAGATGTCGCAATTAAGGTGATGTACTCGCAATGCTTTGTGGAACATGCATCGTCGCCAAAAATGTCTTAGTCCATAATATGTACCTGAGCTAATTCAAGTGTGACTATGAAATTTAGGG
This sequence comes from Cuscuta epithymum, assembly GCA_945859915.1. Classification (NCBI taxonomy): domain Eukaryota; kingdom Viridiplantae; phylum Streptophyta; class Magnoliopsida; order Solanales; family Convolvulaceae; genus Cuscuta; species Cuscuta epithymum. The sequence continues at coordinate 167,290 of CAMAPF010000114.1, read as the reverse complement.
GCTGAGAAGCTCGACCCAAGTGAGTAATGAAGTCATCTTTGTTGATCTCGAGTATACTGTGTTGGAAATGTTAACAACCTAAATCGAGGGTCAGTTTCGACTGTAGTTTCGGACTCTTCTTCATAATATGTGAGTCGATCTTTAGCTCGCCTCGACCGGATTTGCTTAAATGGACTTCAGTGGTTCCTTAACATTAATCTGGCATCATGGGGCGTACAACAAAATACTCTATCACGAGTCCCCCACTTTCTGAAGCGAGAGTCTTACTTGAGGTGATAGAGGTTCTTTGATTGGGCTGACTCGCCCGGTGAGGGCACTTCTTTCCATAGTCACAGCAAGGCGGTGAGTTATTAAAAACTCCGCTGAGGAAAAATCATGTGGGAAAAATCCTAACGGGGGAAAAGATGGTGGCGCCTCTGCTAGACCTATTTTACTGTGTCCAATCACATTATTTATCTTTGTAATTGTTTATTTATTGTAATAACTAATTAGTCTGTCGAGCTTTATGTTATGGTCCATTAGTTATTTTGTATGTCATACCTATTGTAAACGAGCTCAACTCCCTGACCTATAAAGTCTGGAGAGTGAGTCTCATGCCTTAAGCTCCCAAGAATATCAAGCTACGAAATAGGCAGTTACTATATTCTAAAGAGAGAGATAGTTGTTGTCGTACTCATAACTTGTATTGATTTGATAGAGTATATGGGCCCAGACCCATGGTCCACATACTCAGAGGATCAAAACACAAAAGCATGGCACCCACGTGACATTCCTTCGGCCAGGTGGGTCCTCCATCAGCCAAAACCAAAGTTACTCACAATATGGCCCCATAGGTCCAGGAACAAAATGGGTCCTCCATTACTGTAACGCCCTTCCCAGTGTTAAAGGAAACGTTACGCTAACTTACTACTTTTAAAAATAACTGCAATATAATGGCCGTCTATTTAAGAAAATAACCCTGATAAAATCTCAAAAGTAACTAAAAACAACTCCAAATAAAAACTTAATAAAATATAGTTATCACCAGCAAATGTGATAACCACCTGGATCCAGGAATTTATTCAAACTTCAGATCCTCAAAATAAAATAAAGTAATAATAATCACTTTATTATAACAACTACACTTAAATACAATAATAACTAGCTAGAAGCTGCCAAGATCGTTCCCGTTAACTCATTTCGGCACGCGTTCCACTCCCTCATAATCTTCCTAGGCCTTGGTCTTACCTTTAGTATCTGTACATGCGAAGAAAGAAAACTGATAAGCTTTACGCTTAGTAAGTCACTATGGATCCACAAAAATATCGAGAAGTCTATGTCAATTTATCAACAGATAAATTTAGGCTATAAGCATGCACTGAACAAATAACTAACAAATAACTTCTCAATTACATTATGAGGGAGATCTCAAAAGGAAAATATTTTTCTAAAAATAATTTCTCAAAACTGCTAGAGAGATCTCAAAATTTCTTTCTCAAAACATCTCTGTAAAACTTTCTGAAAGAGATCTCAAGAACAACTTTCTGTAAAACTTTCTGAAAGAGATCTCAAAAACAACTTTCTGTGAAACTTTCTGAAAGAGATCTCATTAAACCACCTTTTGTACTACTCTTTGTGGCTAATTTTACTCTGTGGGCCCGTGATATGTACTCAAAGGCGCCAATCCGACAGCTCAGGGGAGCGACCCACTAAACATATCGGACTCTCTGAAACTGATAACTCTGTAACTCTGTAACTCTGTGGAAACTTGTTCCCGAGTACATATCACTAAATCTTTCACTTTAAGTATTAGTTCTTTTCTTTTCATGGTGACGTTTAGATAAAGCATCATTAAATCTGAAAATAAAAGTACTGACAAAATCTTGTCCATGCCAGATACTAAACATACTTAATACAACAAATAAAATAACTCATCAAATAATTCATTAATTTCACATAATAGCAAATAGACTAAAATCATCTATTAAAAATCAACCAGACTTCTTTCCTTTATTTGGTTGAACAAACATATACAGGTGGTAGTGAACTTACCTGTTAGCAGCTGAATCCAAAATACTCAAACAAGTATGACACCTTGATAACGTCTTCCGGTAAGCTCTTCTTTAAAATCTTTATTTAGATATAATAATCTAATTAGCACTTGCTATCCTTTAAGAAAATCTCAACACCGTAGTTTCTGTTGGAAATTGCTCTTTAAACAAATAAAAGTTTCTGAAAGAATTGTGATCATACAAATTCGAAGGAATACTGCTTCCAATCTTTCATAAAAAGAAAAACTACTTCAACTTAGACTCTGATTTTTGTTTTTAGTACAGTAAAAGTAAAATAAATTTCTAAACTAAGAAAACAATAAACTAATTGAAATAGCCTTCTGCACCAATAGTCAGCTAATAATAACTTGAAATCCATTTTCTAGGAGCCATGCGTCGGAGTAGAAAACCAATTGAAATTGATGGGCAGCTGAAATCATTATTAAAGTCTTTCAAATGATGCATCTTGATAACAACATGAAAATCTGGCCATTAATTTGATAATAGTTCACGCCCATCACATCAAATTTTAAGAAAATCACAGATTATAAAAGGCTAATTACTTGTCAAAACTAGCTGGACTTGGAGTAGTTAAAGTTATGAAAAAAATGAAACTGCAGAATAAACTCAAATTACTCATGCACTAGTTACCCACTCATTAGAGAAATTGATTTGCCGAGTGTTAGAGAGAAAACAAACTGAAACTAGGATTTGGAAAAAAAATATTACAGGAAGTATAGAGAGTATTCAATTTACCAGGTATGAGATGTAATCCAAGACTCAATTTAGCGATAGCTCTGTTTGGCCGAACTAAAGGGAAGATGCGGCTCGGTGGAAGAAGAAGAGCGGCGTGTATATGTAATACGGAGTATTCATTTTTAGGGCTTTAATCAAGATACTGATTCGGGCTAAGATAACTGATTTGGGTCTCTAAGTATTGAATAAACTTGTTTTGAAGCCAACTAAAAAAATTATATTAATCTCTCTAAAACATTTACTAAACTGTAATCAGGCTAAAATAAGCAATTGGGTCACCAATTATCTTTAAGAGAAATTTTCTACCCAAGCTTAAAGAAATATACTCCCTTTCAATGATAAATTGATTAACTTTAGAACAAAATTTACTTATTTATTTGAATCTCTTGGAGCTTACCGGTTACATTATATGCCACAAACAAAACAATAAATCACATTATTCATAACAAAACTTATTTAACTGACTAAAATAATAGTTACTAATATAACTAGCTCATAAAAATCGGGGTGTTACAGTTACCTCCGTCGGCCAGACACGCCTTTGGCCAAAGGACACTCCATCAGCCAGGAGGCACTCCCTCGGCCAGAAGTACTCTGGCAGGATAGGTTTTCATACTTAGCCAAATAAATCATGTGCTCAACCCATTAGTGGTCTTATTATGCCCAATAGGGGCCTGGTTGTTGCTCAACGCTATGAGCCCAAATTCACATGTCCTCCTATAAATAGCCCCTTAGGGGTAGTTATAGGGGGTTGAGAAATATTAATTGCTCAATTTCTCTCTCTAGCTCTCACTTCTCTTTAAGATTTAATATTCTATCGTGATCGTTATTCATCATTTTGGTATTGAATCTGAGCATTGTTCTTCTATATTATAATTAATGTGATTGTACTGTGATTGTTGGGTGGTTGCTAGGATCTGGCACCACTGTTGCATTAATGATGAGGATCTAAGCTCGTACTCAAGAATCATTGGCGAGCTTTATTTCCCGTTCCTGCAGGTTAGTTAATCATTGGCGAGCTTTATTTACTGCTCCTGTAGATTAGTTAATACTTCGACAGTCGTAGCCGAGGAATGATAGAAAGATTAGAATAATTTTTGATGAGCTCAGTATAAGATTAATACCCGATTCGATGATGTGGTCGAGGTTGTTGTGTATTATTCTTTGGAGTGAGCTTTGATTTCTTGTTTTTACTTTGTAAAAAACAAATTCAAGTGTAAAAAAGTGTAATATGAGCTTGAGGGCAACAAGGTAGGCTTAGTTATAAAGTCGCGGTGGACTCTGAAAACATTAGAGTCTACGGGTATTAGCATTGGAGTGTGCAGTAACGCTGATGTGTGCATTTGGAGTTTAATATATTCCTTTTGCATTTTTTAGTTTATTCAATCGTTTAGTCATAATAGCAGTGATTGAAAGACTGTTTAGCGCCATCATTGCGCTTTTTGCTTGGCTCTTCAATTAATTGTGTTGTGTTTTGGGGGCTTAATTCCCAATATGACATGTGTTGTCATGTTGTCCATATGTTTGAAAAGGTATAAAAGGCGGAAAGTCTTCCTTTTTACACTTTATGCTTTCAGACTTTGTGTTTGTGCCTTCAATCTTTTGCTCCTCTTGAGCTCTTAGATTTTCCGAGTGCTCCCGTCAAGGTTGTTCCCAAGTTTCTACTTTTACCTCATCTTCTCGGGCCAGTGCTCGGGCTCTGCCTCTATTTTCTTTTCTTTGTGTTGTTCATCGGAAATCCCAGACATGGGGTTTTCCGACGATTTTTGGATTTTGGGTGTTTGGCCAACCCTAGCGCCGCATTGGCTCTGTAAATTGTACTCCCAGGCATGAAATTGAGCCATGAAGCAGATTCCGCCCTCTGTTTTATGGTTTAAGCCCACTCTGGGCTACAATAGCTCACGTCTCATGCTTTTTATTATTCATGTTTTCTAGATTTCTTGATCGAAAATGGTTTCAAAATCTGGATCCGCTGACATCAGTGATTGGGTCAACCGTGACCTCTCATTGGGCTATGAGCCCGTCGAGGCTTAAAAGGAGGCTAGCGTTAACAATGATGTCGACGAAGCCACTTCTGCACTCGGCGTGCAACCTCTGCGTGGCTATCCCAGGTCTCCCCAGGACGCTATAACGTGGAGGATGGTTTTCCTGGACAACATAGACTACATCGAGTTAAATGTTGAGTCTTTGCTCGATGCTCAGTGTGCTTTGACAAACCAGTAGTGGCATGAGGCTCATCTCGTGGGGATCCCATTGTTGATGTCATTAGAGCGGGGGCTGATAGTCTTGGGCACTCCTGTCCTCCTGGTTACTTCACTGTGTTTTATGACGCCTTAAGGCGTCGATTCTAGTTCCCGCTCAAGGCCTTTCATGTTGAGTTCATGAACTAGGTCTGATTGTTGCCCTGTCTAGTAGCGCCCAACATGGCTTTAATTTACTATATGGTGGCTTTCCTTTTGTACTACACAAAGTGCTATTGTTAAGATCAGACAACCTTTTCTGACATCCATTTACCATGAAAAATTGTCCATGGGTACCAGATTTATACTAAAGAAGCTTTAGTATAATGCCATACACCCATGAGTACCATATTTAATGCCAAACCATGGGTCTAATGCCAAACCATGGGTATAATGCCATACACCCATGGGTATAATGACAAACCAATCCAAGAACTATGCTATATCACCTCAAGTGAGATTCTCATTTTAGAAATAGGGGACTCAAGATGGAGTATAATGTCATACACTCATGGGTACCAGATTTATACTAAAGAAGCTTTGAGGTCTGTTAAGGCACATCTGAACGAGGTTGGGTTCAAGATCGACTCTCAAATCATCAAGAGAAGTATGAATCCGCAGTTGAGGCCAAGGACGACTCTCAGCTTAGGTTGTTAGTTTTTTCAGAATCATAGCTGAGCTTAAGGCCAAGACGGATGCCATACACTCAATATCAACATGGATGACCTATGTACTCACTTGGGGCGAGCTTCTTAGCCCCTGAGCTTCACAATCATATCTGAGCTAGGCCTTTCCATGGTAGGCTACGCTCAGAACCTCATATACACATTGTGGACCTAGCACCGCGGCTACCTCACCTTGTAACAATTTTATCAGGGCTGACGTAATTCATTCCGTTACGACATCTAGCTACTAGATTTACACGTGTAACTTATCCAACAACACAAAGAATAAACCCGGTATAATAGTACCAATCAATTAATCACTACATTCTCTCCCCAATCAATCCTACACGTGGCATGTATCTATTGGATCAATTACTTTTACTTGTTCACCAAGCATTACCCTGTACAATATAAATATCACCTTCTAATCCGAGGATATGGATCAATTTCTGAGTTTTATAGCCTATTGTTACTCTGTCAAATTTTCAACTCACTTCATACTTGTGATATTTCCCCACTCTCCCTCGGTTTACTACCCATGAGTTAGTGAAGCTATCAGACATCGATTAAGACATCTTTTCTTTCAGTATTCTTAAATCAATTGTGGAATAAATTTATGTTAATAAATGAAATTTCTCATTGACATTATAATCCAAGAATAATATTAAATTGATTATTTTATTCAATTCAGAACTTTTATTCCGCACACAAAATAAATAACTTCATATGTAAATACAATTTAATCTAGACAAACATCCTAACTCACACATACGTTTTAATACAAACACGATTTCAATAGAAAAAAATAATGAACCCTAGGTGAACTATGAATGGTACCCGCACCCAATTTGACCCATTATCCTAGAATGCTTTCTTTTGGACTGGAATTTGCTAAACTGGTGTGAGTCTGATTTATTCTGGTTTGACTTGATATGATCTTGTCTGAACTGATCTGGTAAATGTTTGATTTCCGTGTATTTTATAATTTTCAAAGTATGATCTAATCTGAGATTGAAAACAATTAAAAAGAAAACATCCATATTCTTTCATTACCATTAATTTCAGATGTTCATCTCATCATCCCTATTTCGAATTGAATGGACCGGCAATTCCAATCCTAAATCCGGCCCACTACTTCTTGAGTAATGGGCACAGTTAGACAAGGGTGTTTCAGTAAACCACTTTTTTTCTGTGTAATATAAGGTCCGCCCTATAAAATTTTGCTTCGCAATCTAGGGTTTCTGATTCGGCCAATTGAAGGAGCCCCGTCGCCGGCGTCTTTCTCTGCAGAAGCGAAAATGGTTTGTGAATCTCTTCTCCTTCACAGATTCTTCAATATCGCTTACGTTATCATTATGATCATATAAGATCGGTTTTTGAACTTTGCAGCCGTCGCACAAGACATTCATCATAAAGAAGAAGCTCGCGAAGAAGCAGAGGCAGAACAGGCCCATCCCCTACTGGACCCGCATGCGCACCGACAACACAATCCGCTACAACGCCAAGCGTCGCCATTGGCGCCGTACCAAGCTCGGGTTTTGAGGATGCTGAAAACTCACTCGATGCTCAACCCGGAGTAAATTATGTTTGTTTCCATGTCTTTTGTTTTGAATTCTCGATGTTCGATGTTAGTCTTTGAATCGATTTTGTTGCCTTTACAGTGACTATTATTATTAAATTAACATGTAAGACTTGGGGATTAATAGTTCATTTTGGTATTCAAGACTTGACTCCCGTTTTGTTTATTTTCCATCAAAATTCTGTGGCATCTTTATCATTTCGGTTTAAAAGTCTGCCTACTGTTCAGTGATGATGATGACGGGTAAACAGTAGTTGTATGCTCTATTTGATGAACTTATGACTTGTTTTTCTCAAATAATCTAGTGTTAGCGATATATTAGAAGCCATAATAAGTTTGGAATTGAAGTAGGAAGTCAAAGTATTGGAAACAAATAAATGTGGCGATTGCATTTGCTTGTGCATGTGTAGGGTGAAGAAAGTCGTATTGTTGAATTTTGAGGACTAAGGTCCAAACTTGGAGTGTTCAGAGGAAAACTGACTGGTTAAACTGATAATTTTATTAAGTTCAATTTGAGCTTTCCTCCTAAGAGCTTTAGGTTCATCAGAAGGATGATATGGTGGGTGTGGTGTTTGGTTTGCAATTTTTTGGTAAATACTCTATGGGGGATCATAGGATATCATGAGCTTGATGCATTTTCTTGACATAATTTACTGGTTCGTAATATAATGAATGACAGTCTCCAGTCTCAAACTTTTAGAGATGTTATAGTTAGTGAATGCAGTTTCACTCATAGGAATAGCATTCTTCACTTTCATTTTTGTGCCAGGAAAAGTGTAGCTTCTGAGTGCTCAATTGTAAATTATGTTTTTTTGCTCTAGAGTCTTTTACAACTGTGAGATCTAGTGTCCAGTAGGTTATGAGCGAGATTTAATAGAGCATTGACAGAATCACCAATTCCATTTATTGATCAGGTTTAAATATCTTAGATAACTAGTTATCAATAAAAAAGTTGACATAGATATGCTTAAAAGATCTATCTTTTATTTTATGGAATGGCTGCATGTTTTGTGTTAACTGTTATGTACATATTGATCTGACACAGAGGATATTAAGATTTTGTTAATTCAGTCCATGTTTGCGCTCTCTGCTGCACCTCGTTCTAGGCTTTGTCAAAAGTCCAAACCTAGAGTGTTTGGTGAATAAAGAATAAAGATTCTTTTTCAGTGTTGGACCTCTTGTCAAAAGTCCAACTTGTTTCTATCCTCTTGTTTCAGTGATAAGTTATCGATCTCTGCTTTGTTCTGGGTTCAAAACAAGTAGAGTAACTTTGTCTCATCCTCAACCAAACAGCCCCATCCCTTTGCTGAAACCAAGCTTCTTTTTCCACGCCAACCTGACTTCAAAGCTGTACCCAAAAGCTAGCCGGTAACCCCCTAACTAGCGCCCATCGTCAACACTTCTTCATCATCTGGATCCCCATCAATTTTGCTGTCACGCGGACCAAAGTTTTTTGTTGAGATAATCCAATTGCACAGAGAAAACTCCCTATGTTTTGGATTTTTACTTTATTTCAAATCCTTTTTAGAGGAATTTTAAGATTTGTACAATGCGTATTTTAATCATTTTATGGTTTGTACAATGCGTACTTAAATCCAATGACATGTTTGAGATTTCTACGATAGTAGTAAAGGCTAAGATTATATTCGGCTATATTATTAAAATATTAATGATTTGGTGAAATAAGCATCAATTTTATGGAGTAAAACTAGAAATGGACTCGGACCGGGCTGGTTCTTGTTCCGGGCTGGGCCCGGCCGAGATTTTTTATTGGGAAGGAAGAATCGGAACCAGCCCGGGTAGGCACCAGTTCCGGGCCGAGCCGGGTACATGTTATTTTTTTTTTAAATTTCTTTTGCTTTTCAAATTAACCCTGGCCCCCCTTCACCCCCACCCCCATCACACCCCAAAACACCTAGACCAACCGGGGAGAAACCAAAAAAATTGAAAAAACAAAAAAGAAAAAGAAATAGGTCGGGCCGGTTCCGGTCCCAAACAGGGCCGGTTCCACTTTTAGGAGGTCCGAGCCTGGACCGATTAATTCTGGGCTCGGGTGGCCCGGACCGGTCCTATAACCGGGTACCGGGCCGGGCCGGGCCCAAACAGTACCCGAGTCCATGACTAAGTAAAACCCCATTCAACCTAGAGAAACTCCCAGTTTGTTTAGGCTGTGCTAATCATCTTAACCTTTAGGGCTTTGGTCTTGGATAGTCATGGACCCGGTTCGGGCCGCCCAGTCCGGGACCGGCCCGGCCCGGTTCTCGGGTCCGGATCCGGTTCGGGCACCGAACCAGTGGGGGGGGGGGGGGGGGGGGGGGGGGGGGGGCTCGGGGCTTGTTTTTGGCGGCCCGGCCGGGTCGGGTCCGGGCCTAATGGCCACATTCTATGTAGCACCGATACCGGTACGCAGAAACGCGGAAACGGGTACGGGGATACGTCAAAACCAAAAAAAGTAGTATACGGATACAGGGCCATATTTATAGATATTAAAAGTTATGGGGGTTTATTTACAAATATTAAAAGTTATAGGGGTCTATTTATAAATATTAAAAATAGATTTTTTATTGAATATATATATATATATATATATATATATATATATATATATATATATACATATATATATGTATATACATATATATATATATATATATATATATATGTATGTATATATATACATATATATATATATATATATATATATATATATATATATATATATATATATATATATAGATAGATAGATAGATAGAGAAATCATCTCATCAGGCCGGCCTGACGGGCTGCCCCGTCCGGCCGAGCCCGTTTGGGCACCTTACCGGTGGAATTTTTTGATGAAATTTTTTGAGCATGTTCCTCATCAAAATTCGATCGGGAAGGTCGTCAAATGATTTTTGCAAGTTAACTGGTCCGGAATATGTATTTTCCGGACCAGTTAACTTGCAAAAATCATTTGACGACCTTCCCGATCGAATTTTGAGCTGAAATTTGGTATGGACAAACTAGACTTGATGAGGAACATGCTCAAAAAATTTCATCAAAAAATTCCACCGGGAAGGTGCCCAAACGGGCTCGGCCGGACGGGGCAGCCCGTCAGGCCGGCCTGACATGAACATTCCTCTATATACATATATATATATATATATATATATATATATATATATATATATATATATATATATATATATATATATATATATACATACACACACACACATTTATAATATCCTATTATATATATATATATATATATATATATATATATATATATATATATATATATATATAGACACACACACACATTTATAATATCCTATTATGTCTACCCATTCATTGCATTGACGCATTTTCCTTTTTCAAGATACTTAGTAATAAATTCATAATATTTCTCATATACACTAGTCATCTCGAAATATAAATATAGTCAATAAGTCATTAATTTAAAATGAGAAATAAGTCAAACAACTACAATCTTGAAATTAAAAGTGCAAGTATCCAATTCGGAGTATGAGTTAATGACTTAATTCGGATATAGCCATATAGGCCCATCATTTGATTACCAAGTAAAGTGTAATTTTAGATTTTCATTTTTTTTTTGAATTTTATTAAGTAAATTTTGGGATTTTTTTTTAAAAAGTTGATACGGGTATCCGTCAGGATACGAGTATCGGAAACTTTCTAAAAATTACAAAAAAAATGGAAAATTTTAAAAATTACAGATACGGCCCGGGAACGTACGGTACGGGTATCCTAGAGTATCGGATACGGGAACGTATCAGATACGCCGATACGCTACCCTAGCGAAGTATCCGTGCTTCATAGGCCACATTTAAAAAAAGTCATTTCTTTTTTAAAACCTCTTTTGGGTGTTGACCCTCTTCCCAAACGGCTATATGGCCGTTGGGTGGGTACCGGGGGGTCCGGGGCTTTTGGGGGGGTGGTGGGGGGGGGGGGTGGGGGGGTGGGGGGGGGGGGGGGTTAAAAAAACTATAAATACTCCTAATTTTAAACATTTTTTCACACCACTTCTCCAACTCTTTCTAAATCCTACTCTCTACTCTCTACTCATCTCTATATTCATCTTCTCAAATTCTTTTATTCTCCATTATATTTTATTTTACTATTTAATACTTATACAATTATTATATCTACTTATATATTAATCATCTACTTATAAATACATATACTATATTACTTATATTTCTTATCTACTTATTCTCTACTTAGTATCTACTTATATCTACTTGATACATACATACATACTACATCTACTTAATATATACTTTATATATATTAAAGTATTAAATATACTTTATAAACTATTCGTATATACTTAATACATAATAATATCTACTTCTCTACTTATATTTCATATATACTTATTTTCTTATTCTCCAATCTCCATTATACTCTAATACTCTGTATTTAATTCTTATACAATTATTATATCTACTTATATATTAATTATCTACTTATATCTACTTAATATTGTAAGCTTGTACTTCATATTTCAAAGTTGTAAATTTGTACTTGGAATTGTACTTCAAATTAATTTGTAAACTTGTACTTCATATTTCAAATAAATATGCGTTCATTTTTTCATATGTAGCACTTCTCAAATTAATTAATTGGTTACAAACTTACAACTTAAAATTATTTTTCTAAAATCAAAAGGCTGTTTTTAAATTAAAAATACATTTACAATATGTAATTTGTTTAAATACTTATACACCTATTTTGTAACATTTTTAAATTATAAATCAAACCACTTTTCTAAGTAAAAATAGCTTTACTTAATTCATTAAATTAATTATCTTATTTTACAATATGTATAATTTTCAAAAAAAAAAAAACTATTTAATTTTTTTAAAAAAAAAAAACAGCTCCCAAACGGCTATATAGCCGTTGGGGCTTTGGGTGGGGGGCAGGGGGTCCCGGGGGTGGTGGTGTGGGGAGGGGTTCAAAAGCATCTATAAATACATCTATTTTCTAACATTTTTCTACACCTCTTCTTCAACTCTTCTCCATCTTCATCTTCTCTTATTATCCTACATTTCTATTTATACATCTATCATTTTAAAGATGGAAAGTACATCTTCGCTTATGCAAAACAATTTTGATAAGTGGAAGGACCCGAAGACCGGACTGTGGTGGACAACTTGCAAGTGGTGCAAGAAAGAGTGTAGCTTGGAGCGTTCACATGGATACGGGATGCCAATAAAACATATGAAGTCCTGTAACAAAGGAAAAACAATAACCAACGGTGGCTGAAATCCCAATTGATATTTATTAGAAAATGTATTTCATATTGTTTTTTTATCAATTCTCAAATGTAGTTCCTATTTCAAATAAATGCACTTGAACTTTGTTTTTAATAAGAATTTGTATAATCTATAATAATAATAATAAATAATGACCCGACCCGGTCAGGCGGGTGGCCCGGCCCGAACCGGCATCGGCCATAGCCCGGGCTGGTCCCGGGCCTGCCTCTACCTGACCCGTGGCCCGACCGGGCCTTGGCCCGGCCCGGATTGACGTTGATTTTATACAATACTTTTATAAGTTGATGTTTGAAAACGAAATAAACATTAAAAAATAGAAAGAAAAAAATACTAGATATATATAACCCATCATACAACGGTATTTGTCTAACAGTAACATTTAGAGATGGATTAGTAAGCTAATACGTAGTTATACAATAAGCAGCAAATTAAAGATATCATAATTATCTAATTTGATTGGGGGTTTTAAAAAAGGGTTCTTCAATTCTTCCAGATGAGCAACGACTAGTTAAATATTTTTGGATAATAGAGTCCTATGCATTTGTTGAGAAAGAGCCCTCTCAACAACTGTATGACAGTTTGGAGAGTGGGAATGTGGTATGAGGGTGAGGTAAGAAAATCTTTAGATGGGTCTCATTCTATTCATGTTTTTCAAACTTACAAATCTCTAATCCAATATCATATTCTCTTGTTCTCACCTATCATTATGTTGACATGCATTCCCAATTTATTACTCCGTATTTTTATGTCATTAAATCAGTTATAATAATATTATACGGAGTAGTTGATATATTACTACTATTGTACAAGTAGTTTTGTAGCATGTGTATTTATATTAGGGCTGCACAAGAATAACCCGAACCCGCATAACCCACCCGACCCAACCCTACTCGACCCTATTTAATCGGGTATTTGATTTTTAAAAATATTCATGGGTTAAATATGTTTGAACCCGCACCTAATGGGTAGGGTTGCAGAATTAAAATCTCAAACCCGATTGTACCCGACCCGGCCGAAGTTCATTTTACTATTATTATGCTACAACGTTTTATTGGATAATTTCAATTTAAGACCAATGTGCTCTATTTAGGACTTTATGATATTAGAATTATAATTAAACATTTATCATTTTGATTAGATGATTATTATATATTTATGTTTCCTTCTAAATGAACTTCTTTTACGGAAGGATGTTTTAATACTATTACCTAATGTTTTGCTTATAAAAGATACGAGTACTTGTATTTGTTTGTGTGTTTTGGAAACAAGTTAATCAAATTTTAAATTGGTTACATTAATTTTCCACATGAAAGATGCAACCCAAAGTGATTTTTTCCCCAATACCCGACCCTATCCGACCCGTTCATGTATGGTTGACCAACTTATTTTGCGTACCGCGGGTTGGTTAATAGTCAACCCGAACAAATCGGGTAGACCCAAAAAATATAGCAAATTCGACCCAACCCGCCCGATGTGCAGCCCTAATTTATATTATTTACTACTCTGTAATTTGCTATTTTTACAAGTACATATATTATCATATAGTAATAATTTGATAAGCTACTACTTTGCTATTTTATACTGCATAATTAGTTACATATATTTATATAACTAGTTTTATTAATAGATACTCTGTACCAGAGGCGGAGCCAGAAAAATGGGTCAGGGGGGTCGAAAATCAAGTATGTACAAAATGAAAATGGTAGATCGTTGTTAGACAATATCCGAGTTGAATATTTCATTTGTAGTTTAGATAAAAAGGCATCCGTAAGCAATAAAATAGATTGGTTTTGCTCTGTTTCTGAATCATGTCACGTAAGTAACGAGTTAATTATACGTTATTTATAAAATTTGGGATAATAAACAATATTATGCATCAAATTTTGCTGATTTTACGTTTAGATAGTGCTGATTTTCCAGAAGTCATAACTTTGTACTCGTAATGAGTTACGGGGGTCATAATATATCAAAGATATTTCAGAGCTCTATACTCTCAAACTTTCAGCGGGGTCGGCTGACCACCCTGACCCCCCCGGCTCCGCCCCTGCTCTGTACTTCACTTGTTTTCACATTTCCATAAGCTTCAAGTAATGTTCTTATATTTGTATGTTCTAATATCTTTACGTTTCAAATAAATAAATTGTTCACTTTTTTTATACCAATTGTAATCTATTACGTAGTACTTGTTATATTGTATCTTGTCTTGATGTATTACGGAGTATCATGTAAATGAGAATGTAGATTGCATACATAAAAAATGAACACATCGGCTATGTAAACAATGTGTACATAAACTCACATACAATTACACATACCAAGAGCATCTTTAATGAGAATGTAGATTGCATACATAAAAAATGAACACATCGGCTATGTAAACAATGTGTACGTAAACTCACACACAATTAAAAGGATATTTTCTCTCCAATGTGGTTTAAAGGTTTACAATTTACAACTGAAACAGCCGTAACTAAAATTATCTCCTCTACTTTTCTACTCCAAAAGGCACAGTTTGAAAGAGATCGGTAATTTCATCTCCTAGCATAGTCAATAATAAATAAAATCAGAAGCAACACATGGATTAAGGCAGGAAAAATCAGAGGCAAAACAAATGATAGAAGAATGAATTTGGAACCAATGCTCTGAAAAAGCTTCTTCAAAATTGTAAAGGTTTGCAGATTATTCTGGTTGAGGTAGATAAGTAGATTGCATTGAAGTTAGAAGTTACCATGAATTTAGTTCATAGTTTCAACTTTCATACCTTGTAGCCTTTTTGTATCATTTATCAAATTGAAAACGGAAAGTTAAATCATAACTTGAATGCTTCAAGTTTGAGGAGGATGCGAAACTATGGCTTCTCTATGTTGCTGAAGAACATGCCAGTATATATTGTATTATACCATCATAGAAAAAGCTCAGTATGTATTATACTGAGGCATCTGTTTAACAGTGCTGAGGGTTGACTGGCTGAGACTGGACAGGGCATTTGACAGGGAGATAATTTCAATTCCAACTAATAAATAGGCAGTTCTATTGGAGAAGTTATTTTTATCCCAATGTTTATTTTATCAAGGTGGCAATCCATTAAGGATGCAATAATACTAATACATTAAATGGGAAAAACAAATTGCATTGGAATGGGAGCAAGCCAGCAATCCAGAAACGACTTGGTTCACCCTACCTATTCATCCAAACATAAATAATCTCTTCATCATATCAAAGCACAGTGACAAAGGTTGCGTCGTCCAAACATGTGTTAACCATTCAGAATCTGAGCACAAAAGTGGATAATTGCAAAGGAACAAGTTCATCATTGTAATAACATTTTATCATCACACTTAGAAATCAATTACAAAATGCATCAAATACAAATCCAAGTGAACCAAAGTATTACATTTAA
This sequence comes from Cuscuta epithymum, assembly GCA_945859915.1. NCBI lineage: Eukaryota > Viridiplantae > Streptophyta > Magnoliopsida > Solanales > Convolvulaceae > Cuscuta > Cuscuta epithymum. The sequence continues at coordinate 151,338 of CAMAPF010000114.1, read as the reverse complement.
TATCAAGTTCAGACATCAGACATTTTAGAACATTTATATTCTTGACAGGTAGAGAGAGAGAGCGACTCCCAAACCAAACACTTTTAAGTGGTTCAATTCTTTTTCTCTGGACCACCAAATAGATAACCAAGTGAAGAGCCACCACCAGGTGCAGCATGGACCTTGGTTGATGGCCTATCCTGCAATCATAATCAAGATCATTAAAACACACTCATTAGACTCATCCCCAGGTGCAGCATGGACCTTAGATACAATTAAACACTTAAACCAACAATAAGATACTAATGGCTTACCGTAATGAAGTTGCCACAGTTCTGACCATCAGCACGAACATAATTGTTTGCGTTGGAGCTGTGAATGCCAGCAGGAACTTTGCTATTGTCCACAGCAGCAGAGGGTGGTGTAGTGGAAACCACCTTTTCTGCAGGAGGGGTGCTTTTCTGAACTGCTGCTGCTGCTGGAGTAGTTCTATTATTGGTAGGAGCCGCATCTCCACCAAACAGGTACCCCAAAGAACTCTGCCCACCACCAGCACTAACTCCACGCCCCATCCTCTACTATTTGATGCTTTCTCTTTACACTATCCTCTGCCTGCTACTGCAATGAATCCAAACACTTCTCTTAATAAACATATACGGAGTAGTAAACATAATACTCCGTATCAAATTGTTAGGTCATTAAAAGTAAAGGACAAACTGCGATATTGAACAAGTACTAAAGTGTCAAATTTGCAAGATAGATCTGGAGATTTGGAAAGGCCAAGTATTCAGGAATTATTCAGTAATCTTGAATAATTCTTCAAAGCAGACGCATCACAAGTAAAGTAAACCAATGATTGAAAATTTATTCAAAGTTTCAAACCCCCAATAATCAATTCATACAACGGGCCCATATCTTCTACAGTTATTAAAATATTATCACTAGAGGTATCCAGTTTTTTTTACCTTGGTCAGTTGGTCATTCAACAATTCATGACTAAGATTAGTCTTCTATTCTAGACTCATGTGGTCATCTCCAATTCAAATAACAATGTAAACCAATTGATCTTCCATTGCGGACCTATGTGGCCATATAGGATGAAAATGATCAACATCTGAGATCTATCCTAGTTTTCTAAAATCTGGGCCCGGAATCGGATCAAGTCGGACCAGGATCTTCTCAAAAACTTATCTGACTATCTCTAATACGTCATCATTACATCATCACGGGATGATGTGACATGTCCTAACAGTTAATCTGCAGAATTTAGGCTCTTCTACGTACTAAGGACTGTAAGGAGACACTGGCCATTAAATTACAGCTTACGACAACTCCTTGATTTAGAAAATTATTCATCGTTTAACAGAATTAACAGATCAAGTACGAAACTCAACAACACCATCTAAGCTTGGTCTATTACTGCTGATAAATATAACGAGAAATGTACGAACAAACAAAACAAGATGCGATAAAATAAAAGGCGAGTTAGTAATAATCGACTAACCTCGGGATGTTAGACGAACGGCGTGGCGTAGACTGCGTCCGACGGCAGAGGAGCCGGAAATCCGAGAGAACTGGTAGATCGGATGAATTGAGATGAGGGGTAGAGAGAGATGGTAGATCCGATCAAATGGTACACTGAAGAGAAACGGTATAAATACAAGCGGAAGTAGATTTAGGTTATTCCAGATTCGGGCAGGTCATTTTCTAATTGGACTGAAGCAAACACTTGGGCCAATAATTTTAAATCATTTAATTTGGTTGATTTTAAATTGTATTTCCTTCGTTTTCTTTAATAATTTATCAACATTCTTTTTTTGTTTATGTCACTGTCTTTACAACTTCTCATTTAATTGAAGAATTTATGGTGTCTGGTAATTCTTTCTTTTGTGCACAAAATTTAAGCACATAATCTTTACTTTATTATTTTTGTATCGATCAAACTTATTTGGTAACACTGATATTGATTAAATGAGTTGAATTTATTGAAACTGATGAAACTCTAGCTGAATCGGCTATGTCGACTTAAGTAATTTGTTGTTGGGAAAATGGAAACTAATAATCCAACTTTTTAGTGACCGTCTTACAATAGTCCCACATTTTCGTTATTCATGAATAATCCAACCTTTGCACCACATCTTCATTCATTGGTCCCTGACCGGTTGATGACTTGTTATTCCAAGTTATTTTCTTATCTTTACAAACCATTATACCATAAATCTCACCTTTCATAAAGATAATACTTTGCAAAGATAAAGAAATAACTTAGAATAGCAGGTCATTAACCGGTCATGGACCGACGAATGAAAATGAGGTGCAAAGGTTGGATTATTCTTGAATAACGAAAATGTGAGACTATTGTAAGAAGACTGTTAAAATGTTGGATTATTAGTTTCCATTTTCCCATTGTTGTTTTGCGAAATATGATATATTTAAAAATATTTTAATGTTAAATAAAAAAACCTTATGAAAAATAGCTATAATGATCTTTTATAGTAACTTAAGTCAATTAAATTACAGAAGTAACTTAAAACTCACATATTTAATGCGCAGAATAAAATTTGTGTGTTTCATAAACATACATGGCTGATAATAAGACTGGCAAGTTAAAAAATATTAGTTACCAAACAGGCTCTTAATAGTTTTAACCTGAAAAGTAAATGTTAAAGTTATTAATATATGTTTCAAATCCCATAAGCTATTCTAAAATTTAACCTATATTTAAAATTCACACACATCAACAAGCATTGAAATATTTAAAGAAATTTATACTACGTAACTTGTTTTAGCCATAGTTTATTATTTTACACACATATATATAGGGAGCGGATCAGGTGAGAAATGCTCTTAGGCTAAGAACTGCGAAGTTAAACTTATAGACTAAATGAATGAACTTTTAACCAATAAATCAAAACTTATAGACCCCTCGAAAATAATTACAAAAATGTCAGCGCGAAAAAAAATTACGGAAACCTGGAAAAAAATTTGACGCGGCGGCATTTTCGTAATTATTATGGAGAGCTTTATAAGTTATGATTGATTAGTTATAAGTTCCTATATTTAGTCTATAAGTATACTGCATTGTAAGATCAAATGCAAATCTAACGGCAGAGATTACTTCTCACTTCTCATTTTAAGGGTTCTTTTCACCTGATCTATTCCCTACACACACCATATTTTATTAATCTTAAATTTAGGTGTTCATTATTATAACTATCATTTTTCTTATGTTAAGTAGTGTTTACCAAAAAAAAGTTATATCATAAGTATTCACTTATTTTAATTAATGTTATTTAAAATAATTGTAACATGTGAAAGCAAAGCCTGCAAGGATGGAAAAACATTTAAAGACTCCGCTACCAAGTGCGCAATTGATGATGAATACTGGTCAATTCAGTGTCATACTTTTTCGTTGCTACTAATAGTGATATATTACACATACTATCAATATTAAAATTTAAATTTCATGTAATGTAGCTTGAAAATATTCATATCGTTTAGCGACACATGAATGACATTAGATTTGCAAAATATTTGTAAACGAGGACAAATATCACGTAAAGTTAAAATGACAAAAATCCACCATCATTTAATCTAAACACTTTGTTATGTTGTATCTATACATATCGTACGTAGCTAAAGTTCAGTCAATAATACTTACATCTCGAAATAAGAGTCCTTTTCTTGTCCAGCCGGCCTGACGGGAACCGCCGTCCGGCTGAGGGCATTTCGGGCAATTCCCGATTGAATTTTTTGATGAAATTTTTTGAGCATGTTCTTCATGAAGTCTAGTTTATCCATACCAAATTTCAGCTCAAAATTCGATCGGTAAGGCATTCAAATAATTTTTTGAAGTTAACTGGGCAGTTTATATGTATGAACTGCCCAGTTAACTTCAAGAAATTATTTGAATGCCTTCCCGATTGAATTTTTAGCTGAAATTTGGTATGGATAAACTAGACTTCATTAAGAACATGCTCAAAAAATTTCATCAAAAAATTCCACCGGGAACTGCCCGAAATGCCCTCGGCCGGAAGGGCGGTTCCCGTCAGGCCGGCTGGACATGAAAAGTTGTCCTCGAAATAAATATCTCAGTACTACTTGCAGGATCTTCCACGTACATGTTTGAATGTTTGCCAATTAGCAATAAAAATGTTTTTTGGATTGAAATTTTGTGATCTGATTACTGATAAATGTCTGATCTTTGTGTATTTTATAACTATCGAATCCTAATCTAATTTGACCTGAACTGGTCTAGTTAGGTCTAATTTAATCTGAGACTGAAATAAGTCCAAATCAAAATATCCTCAATTCCTCATCCTAAATACGCATTCATCAAAATTGTAAATATGTAAGAGAAAAATGCACATTCATCAAAATAGTAAGAGATTATTAATCGAAATACAAATTAAAACAAATTGATCAAGACTACTTTGAAATAGGCATGGAGTCGGGCCGATCCAGGTCAATCCCGGTCCTAGGCCCGGCCGGTGCCAGTTCTAAATAATTGAAGCCTGCTACTGGTCCGGTACTGGTTCCGGTCCGGGCCCTAACAATACTAGTCCCAGGTCGGTACCCACCCTCTAATTAAAATAAAAAATAACAATATATCCATTGAGACTGGAACCAGGCCCAGGATCGGCTAATCCGTTCTCAAAAAATCAAGCCCGAGCCCGTCCCGTTTGTACGCTGGTTCGGGTACGTACCGGGCTTGTACCGGTACGTAAAACCGGTCTCGAACCGGTCCAAACATTACCGGTCCCGGGTCAGAGTGCTCGGACCTGGTCCATCCCCACTTTGAAACAATACTTCACGAAAAAAATGGTCAAAATGAAATTTGACTTGAAAATTCACACAAATTCTTTCATCTGGTGAAGGCTAGACTCAAAATGAAAATACACAAAATTTCCAGTGTATACAAAATTTGTGTTTTTCCTTTCCACCTCACTTCTCTCTATACTCTTTTCATCCTCTTTTCCAACCGAAAACAATATTACAGAAATCTGAAGGCGTTCATTAGGGTTCTAACACTTCTAAGAGAACCTTAACACTCACATTGAACTCTCATTATGTTTTTGAAGGGATTCTTGAGACTTCTACCAATATTTTGTGAAGGGATTGAGGCTTGGAGAAAAATGGCGAGTGATCTGCGCCTTTAAGATGATAAACTTTTTCTGGAGGGCTTTGGTCAATCATGGTCTGCTGTAGAGCAATGGGGATAGCATTATCCTCTGGAGTTTCAATGTAAAATCTTCTAATAGAGCCATACTTAGCATCTGATAATGTAAGCTTCTCCAGAATTGGGGAGAAGGGAATTGGCCGCATCGACACTGATGCTAAAGAAACATCCTGAACATATTATGAATATAGAAAAGTAACATGGTAAGATTCTTAGACAGACAACCCCATTTCTAGAACACTAAAACTGAAAAGCACTAGAATACTTTCACAACAACTCAACAAGAGCTTGTTAGGTTCGGCATATTCAGTTGGTATGGATGGATTAATTGAATTCTCTGAAAGAAAAGCATTTCAAGAAACCATTTCAACCAAAAAAGAGTAAGCCATTTCAACTAATTTATAAGTCAAAATATCTTACTGCTGCTTATTTTCATTTTTTCATTTTTTCATTATAATGATGAGCATCAGAATAATCCAAATTTGGACACTAAACGAGCTCTAAGCAGCATTTAGCTTATGCTGCGTTTGGTGGCATGATTTGTCTTATTCTATTTATCTGGTGAATATGCAGCATAATAAGACTAACAAAAAACAACTAGTTTTTGACTTGCCGATTTGGCTCAAATGAACATTACCAAAAATCTTTTCCTTTCAAAGAAGACCACAAGAATTAGTCTTTAAGTTAAATAACCTTTTCCAAACAGCATTTCACTTAATTTCTAAAAAGTAATTTACCAAATGGATTATTTTTTAGAAAATTTAGCAGATTCGGCTACTCAGCAAAATAACCCATACCAAACGGCCCCGAAAATTTCCATTTTGGATGTAATCACTTCCAACCGTATCATGTTAATGAGAGTAGATCAGACGCAGCAAAATATCCAATAAGAAGTTAAAACAACAGAACATACCTTAGCAGGACTCTGGTTAAATAACAAGTCCCTCAAGAATGATTTGTCCAGGTCAATGGCAGTGGGTTTATCATTCTTGTCATCACCATAAATGAATCTTTGAGCTTGCATCATCAGATCATTTTCCTTTGCCTGCTAAAGTAAATATAATAGTACTAGTTATTGTAAAGGCCACACATTCTAGGCAAAAACATGAAACAGTTATATATATATATACATAACTTCAGCCAACAATTAGTCAATTACAAAGAAACAGACTTCCAGTTAATAAAGCATCTACTCAAAAAATTCATAAAAATATTTTCCTGCCGTAAGAAGCAAAAAGAAGACATACATTTTGGGAGAACATATCAAGTATACTCTGTCCATTGGTTAACATAGCAGCAGCAATGAAAACAGCTCGGGAGACTTTTGAAGAGAAAAGCTCCATTGCATATGATATACAAGCACCACCGGAATCATGCCCTACCAAGATCACCTGTATATTCCAAGAAGATAAAGCATAAGGAGAAGAGATAAACCATTGTAAGTCATAAATGACACCTTTATTTTATAACCTTTTTTGCTGCTTTACCCAAATTTATCAAACTAAACTTATCTGTTACTCTACCACGGTTTTTTTTTTTTGAAAATTAATCTTCATTTGGTCAAGCAGGACTCTATTTTGGGACACAAAAGCTTTAGAAATGAGACTATTACTTGTGGGAATAGAGGAAGAATATAATCAGACTAATGTTCTTATGCTTCATTATCACATCATGACAATTGAGAAAGCCATACGTCCTAAGGTGTTGCGTACTACTCTTTCAATTGCCACATGCCAAATCGAGATGAGAACAAATGAGAAGAAACAGGGAAGATCAAAGTATCAAACATGCATCCAGAATTAGAAATCAGTGGTCAAAAAGCAAAACTGTAATACGGAGTAAGAATTAACCTTTTCTCCATCAGCTAGTTGATTGAGAAAATCTGTAAGTGGCTTGACATACTGAGAGAGACTTGTAACACTATTTGTGTCAAAGGAATGAACTCCAGCCCCACTTAAATCTAGTGCGGTAACTCTAAATCCAGCAACTTCCAAAAGTGAAATCGTTTTATACCAGCACCAAGCCCCAAAACCACCACCGTGAACGAGAACAAAATGGCTCGCCTCCAAACCATCAACACAAACATCCAGCTGAATTGCAGAGGATACAAAAAACTGAGCATTAGATTAAGAAAGGAGAACGTGAAAATTTCAGATCATTTTCAAACATTACTTAGGGATGTAGATCTTTAAATTTAAATATCTCTAATATACTCCGTATTTCTATATTTCTAATACCAAATGATGAAATTATTGGCTAAAATTAAATTTCAAATCCAATTAGGCAATTAGATTAAGACAGAGAAGGCACGACCTCACTACTGAGTTGTTGAGACGGAGTCAATAGATCAGGGGATCGAACCGTGGAGCTCAAACTCCGAGGAGACGGCAGGAATGGCTGATGATTCCTCCTAGTCCTCGATCTCAATAGCTGAAGAGTGGAAGCCAATGCAGCACAATCAGAGCTGGTCGCGCCATCTCCGATGCCGTCTCCGCTCTGCAACTTCCGCTGGCACAGGATTGCCACCGCAGCGGCGGCGAGCTCGTGGTCCTGAAACACGACGTCCTGCCTCCTAGTCGACGGATTTCTTCCTCCCGCGACCGATGTCGAACGGAACGGGTTCGGTTTCGGCCGCCGACGATTCGCCGTCTCACTCCGGGATAAGCAGGGCCCCATTCAGGATAATTCTCTACTTGTTTACTCCGCTATTACATGCAAACTCATAGACACAGGAGATGCGCGTATTCAACGGTATTTATAGGGACTCTGACTTTTGAAGCTTTTGGGCGGGTTATGAAATGGGAACTCATAAACGACGTCGTATGAAAGAGGGAGGAAATAGCAAGTTGGTACTTGGTAGATAAGATAACCTCAGTGAACAAAAAAATATATCCGGTAGAATTTGTATTTTTTTTGCTAAAAATAGCACCGTCTTATAAAATTCTTACTCATTTGGTAATAAAGTTAATTAATTACTTACGTGTTATGACAATCTCGATCATCCAATTCAAACTCATTTGACATTAAAGTTAATTAATTACTTATCTATAAATAGTGCCACCGTAAATAAAAGTCAGTTTGCGTAATTGATAATGAATTAAACAAGCAAAAAATGTCGTATAAGTAATTTACAATCACATAAACATTGCCAAATTTGATATTAGACTATCTTACCGTTACTGAGAAAGTTGAAACTATTTTAGCAAGACGAAATGTGTATTATTTATTTCTTATATCCAATCCTAACACTTAAAGGTGGTTAGTTCGAGTTTGATTTTCTCTGTTTTTTAATTTGTTTCCGTTTGAATTGAGTTCAGGAATGAAGACCAAATTTAACTTAGTTTGGTTTAGGTCCTTATTAGGTCTACTACTTGCTTTAAATTTGTATTTTCTTAAAATCTAAATATGTTAAGGTTTTATTAGATTTACTTATTATTCTAAAGATCGTTATGGCGCTCGATTAATCCCAGCCTAAGCGTTATGCGATGGTTTGACGCCTTGATTTTAGTCTAGACATCTCGATTAATTGGTTTGGTGCCTAAGTGAATTAGTTGACGGCCTAAGGCGCTTACTTGTTCGCCTAGAGTGCCTAATCAAATGCTTAGGCGTCTAGATAGATTTGTCGAAACTGTTTTTTTCTTCTACCCTTAAGACATATATGGACCTTTAATTATATATATGAAGAAAGTTGCTAGTAAATTAAGATAATACTTAGTAATGTGATTAGTTAAAATATTCATATCTTCTTGAATGCAACAATTCTATCATTCATGTATGTTAATATGTGTGTGTATAGGCACTCACAAACACAATATCACTTATCATATTTAAGCAAAAATATCGATAAAAATATAATTTATGTTTCCGACTAATCCCCAGTTAGGCACCCGCGCATTGCCTTTTTAGAACATTGAATTTTCTTAATGAAGTTTTTTCAAAAATATATATTATTGAAATAAAATGTATTTACAAAAATGTTACTAATAGTTACTATAATACGGAGTATAATGTTGTGACACTTAAGTGTAAAAGTTAAACATAAATGACTATGGCTATAGTTATCACTATAGTCATCATATTTAAGAGATCACATTTTTGTAAACAGACTTTTTTTTCTTATTTAATCTACTTCAATTTCTAATTTTCTATGTTTTACAATTATATCAAATTAAAAATAAATTAGATATGATTCATCTTCGATAGGATATACTCAATTAAATTCTATTCAGTGTGATAACAACAAATTGAATTGTTCATCGAAACTTGAATCATGTCGAATGTTACACATTATGTCATAAAACTTATCGGATAAAAGTGAGATATATAAAAGCATATTATTAAATAAAATTGTATTGAAGTATGTAATAACAAACTAGAATTATAGTTTATTTTTAAACACGATAATATTATATTTCAAGTAAGTAAATCAGCCCGAACACGAGAATTATTTCATCTTCTTATGTGATAAGGTCCATCCATCATTTCCTGGTTTACACAGTAAAACATTATAAGTTGAATGATTGCTCTCACAGTAAAACATTATAAGTTGAATGATTGCTCTCAGAATTTAGAGTTACAATCCCATTATATATAAAATACAAATACATTAATATTTAGTTTTAAAGTACATCTAAGGTCGTTATAATGCTTTACAAAAAAACAGGAAAAGTATTATACAATCCTCTAACCTCTGTGAAATATGTTACATAGTACAATATGAAATGATTTAATTAAAATCTTAAGCAACAACAAATAATCTAATCAGATGACAATTTTTTTTACATTCAACATTTCAAATATAAAATCATTTCACATATGCTACCATACACTCTCTAACCTCTCTTCAATGATTAACAATACACATTATTAACCCTTATATCATGATCATTATAATTCACTTCATGTGTTTCTGTATTGTGTACAATTTGAATTTTGAGAAAACCTTCTGAATAGTACTAAAATAATGTAAATTTCCTTTTCTCAAAATAGGAGTTACATTGTTTTTTCTCAACATACTACTCGTGCACTCCTATCTAGAGAATTTGTTTATCATGTAATTTTCTATTTTATGAATAAAACATTCATAATTTTAATTATTTTTAGAACTTTGCCTATGTTTTTATCCTATTTTATGCAATTTCTGTTAAATTTTCTGTGCAAGATTGAATTGAAATAACCGTTCCTCGTACATACATATCCATGCAAGACTTTCCAAATGCGTAACTTTTCGTAAGCCATTTTCATATAATTGTTTCTTTATTTTATTAAGAAAACATTTTTTAATATAGTTTTTCCACAATTCAACATATTTAGCCAATTAAGATATTCCAATTGATCTAAGCCCACGAAGCCGATTCAGTCAATTTTCAATGTTATCAAATAGAGTTTAAAACTTTGCTCCGTGTAGACAACGAACTCTTACATGCTCGGTGCACACCTGGTTTTGTTTATGCGCATATTTGTTTTTTTCATTTTTGTGAAGCAAATTGTCAATTATAAAGACAAAATAAATTGTTTGTGCCACAGAAAAAACAATTTGTCAATAAATTGTTTGTTCCACAGACAAAACACTTTGTCTGTGCCACAGACGTTTCACTTAAAAAAAAATGTCTCCGCACAGACGAAAAGGGGCGTGTACACATAGTGCACGGGTTTGAGTTTGTACAATAGGAATTATTCTCATTTATAGGATTATTCTTCGTGTACACGCCTATCGCGTACACGTCACTAGCGGTTTATACGCTCACTCAAACACCTAGGAGTGAGCTATATAAAACGGCTATTAGCCCTAAGTGGGACTAAAAGTAGCCCTAAATGCAACAATAGAACTTTAATCTTTTTATTCCCAAAATAAGAGTAATATATGTTTTCTTCCTATTCTACCCCCTTCTTATAATTTTAGTGGTAATTTGATTTTGCACCCCATTTCATTATCCAAATTAGACTTTGCACCCCATTTTTAAAAAAACTTTGTTTTTGCACTCCAACTCAGTATGAAAACACAAAAAATGCCCTCGATCAGGAATATGTTAAAGGCCAACAGAATTGTTAATGAAGAGGCATTTTTGTATTTTCATATGAGGCTGGGGTGCAAAAACAAAGATTTCTAAAAATGAGGTGGAAAGTCCAATGTGGACAATAAATTGGGGTGCAAATTCAAATTACCCCTAATTTTTAATAGATTTATTTTATTAATAAGAAAATCATACTTTTAGTTATAATAAAAATATAAAAAATAATAAAAATGGGAAAAATAAAATAAAAATAAACTAAAAATAAATATTTATAAAAAGTTTAAAAAGTCTAAAAAATAAAATACAATACCTAAAAAATATTAAAAAATAGGGGTTTGTCCTCAAATAATACTAATTAAAAGCATTTGGACAAAAAAGAGACTTTTCTTTTAAGTTCCAAAAATAAGACTAAATAATACTTAAGGGATTGTTACACCCTTACTAAGCCCAAACCCACCGGCCTGCTACAGTAACCCGTCACAGTGACCAAATGTGCAGTGACCAATGTTACAGTTACCAATGACATAGTTACATAATTCATCCAGTGACCAAAAATTAATACCTCCCACCAATGACCCGCATCACAGTGACCAAATGTGCAGTGACTTTTCTCCAGTGACCAATTGACAAAGTGACATCCGCTCGGTGATCAATTTTTATAGTGATTCCCGTGCAGTGACCAATTCATATAGTGACTCCTACCCAGTGACTAACATCCGCCTGTCCAATGATCAACATCCGCCCATCCAGTGGCTAACGCCCGCCCATTCAGTGATCAAACCCGTCTGTCCAGTGACCAACGTCCATCATAGCTTGACCAACGTCCACCAGAGTTTAGTGACCAACACTGCCCTGTCCAGTGACCACCGCCTGCCATACCCAATTAGCCCTGCCGCCAATCGGAAGCAGCCACCGACGGTGGTCAGTGCCCCACCCAACTTGATTCTCCCAACCGAGTCCCTATCAACCAGCCACCTCCCTAGCAACTAGCCACCTCCCCAGCCCCCTCCCCTTCATCACCCAACCTCCTGCCTCACCCACCTCGTCCCCTGTGTCACCCCAGCCGCAGCCATATGCCTCATCCATCCCCTTCCCTCCTGCCTCACCCCATCCAATCCCTCCCCCGCCGCCACAATTTCCGCACCTCTTCTCCCGCCACCGGCCTTCTAGCCTCGCCGCCGCCCATTACAAATAGACCATAGCCATAACCCTAACCGGATAGATCAGATCTGGAGTGCAGACGACGCAGCGAAGCCCAAGCCACCTTGTTCAATCATCCACAATCGTACGAACAGAAGAGAAGAAACGTAAGAGAAGATGAAATAGAACGACGAAGGTGCAGTAGGGTGACAGTGACAGCGAAGGCATGGCCGGGCGAGGTCGACGACTAGGGCAACAGAGACAGGAAGGAGAGGGCGGCGGTGATGATCCTTCTCTTGTCGTTGCTGATGGTGTGGCTGTCGTTGCTCATATCGAAGGAGAGAAGAAGGCAGTACAGGGTCCTGGAAATGGTTGAGCGCCGATTTTGTTAGGGTTCAGGGGCATTTGAGTCCATTTATCTCCTTTTTAGCATCTTTTTTGTCCATACGGAATTTACTCTTATTTTTGTCATATAACAACCCGACAGGTATATTATGGTCATTCTTTCTAAAAAATATGTAGGTCACTGCACCGCATCCTCCACTTCCCAACACCACCAGCTTCACTGCCACCCGCATCCTCCAACTTTCTTTTCAAAATTGTCATCAACATGACATTTTTTAAACTCGGTATTCTTTTCCAGCGACTAGAGGTGGCAGTGATGGGAGATGACTGAGGTTGTGGTAGGGGTCTGTAATTGTTTTTTACGTTTTGTATATGTTTAGTTCTATATTTTTATGTTTAATATTATTATTTAAAAAATCTTATTAAGAATGACAAGGGAGAGACAGAATTGGATGAGTTAGTCCTATTTTAGAAATTTAAATTTATAGCTTCTTGTGTTACAATTTTGCTTTTATTATTTAGTCCTATTTAGAGAAATTCCGCTATATAAAAATGTGTATATTTCGGTGTAGAAACAGTTTTTTCTAACTATAAATGTGGTTCTCAAAATGCCATCAATAGTACTGATTGGTACGAAGTATGTAATTATGGGATATTTAGCCTGTTTGGTAACACAAAAATTTGCTGAATTGACTGATTCTATTGAAATTTATGAAGTTCTGGATGAAGTGACTGTATTGGCTGATTCTATTGATTTATGAAAAATTATACTACATATTTAAAATATTTGTTATTAATAAATCAAATAAAAATTAATATGAAGAAAAATCTAAAATGATCGTCTACAGTAACTTCAGCCAATACAGTCACAAAAGTAACTTCAACCTTACTTTTTCTTATTATTACATAATTCAATGCGCGAAAGCAAAAGTTACATGTTTGGTGAAAAAGCTGGATGATAAGCTTGATAAGCCAAGAAAAGGTGTCACCAAACGGGTTCATGGTTTATTCTCCCCTACTAGAAGTACTATATGTGGCTTTTTTGAACTACTCAGGATGTTTTCTTTTGGAATTCCAAAAGGAAATTTGCTGGTCTGGTCTGGTTTGATCTGGTCTGGTCTGGTAAACGTCTGGTCTCTATGTATTTTATAACTACGGAAGTCTGGTCTAGTCTGATATGGTGTGGTCTTGTCTGATCTGGTCTGGTCTGGTCTGGGTTGGTCTGGTCTGATCTGGTCTGGTCTGGTCTAGTCTGGTCTGGGACTGAAAACAGTCCAAAAGAAAACATCCTCAATCTACATCCAGAGTAGTTTTTTCTTGTTTTTTTGAAAGACCTTGTTCTTTTTTCTTACTCTATTGGGCCCTTATTATTCTTTTGTAGGATGGTTCCTCAAGGGTGCTATTAGGCCTGGACTCGGGCCAGGTAGCCCGACCCGGAACCGGCCCCAACCGGCACTATTCCGGCCCGGTGGACCGGTCAGTGACCGGTCCGGGTAGGCCCGACCCGCGTGGGTTCCGGTCTGGGCTCGGGGCCCCCAAATCATGAACCGGCCCGGCCGGTTCCGGGCCTTTTTATTTTTTTTTTCAATTTGTTTTACTTTTCGGGTTGGGCTGGGTATTTTGGGCCATTTGAGGTGGTTTGGGGGTGAGGGGGGGAGGGTTGGGGTTAACTAGGGAAAGAAAAAAAAATAACAAAGGCCCAGCCCGGCCCGAACCGGAACCGGGGTTTACCCGGGCCGGTTCCGGGCCCCCCATTCCAGAACCGCCGGCCCGAGTCCAGGCTTAGGTGCTATTCGAAATACTGAAATAGTATATTCAACCATTTCATTGTGATATCTTTATGAAGGCAATGTGAGATACTGAGATTATGAAAATGTAAAATTATGTAGGTAAAATGATTATTTAGAGAACGTACGTAAGACTATCCGGTGTGTTTGGTTGAGACAATATAAATAGAAAACTAATTATTTAAAAATAAAAAATTGTCAGAATACATTGTACATGATTTAAGGATAATAGAGCATTGCAATAGTAACCTTACTTCAATTTATTACCTAAGTAATTTGTTGATATTATTTCCGTTGACTAAACCTATACTTTTGACCGCACCTACACATTTGGCCGGCTTTATTATTGTTCATTTATTATTGTTATTCTTTTTCCTTTTTGAATGTAAATTAGTTGTAGATTAACTTTATAGCTTACGTATAGGAGAATGATTCTCATTCGGTTAACCCAGTAGCGGCTAGACTTCTTGTAACTCAATTGTATATAAGCTGATTGATGATGATTAATGAGATACGGAAAAAGATTATTCTGATTCAATTACTCAATTTGGTATCAGAGCGGGTTAACGATCCAAGACCTACTCTTCACAAACGATCTTGACGACCAATTACTTCACGACGGATTTGTCTATGGCAAATCCATTGATTTCGGCAGAATCCTTGCGTGCACTTGCTTTCACGGATGACCAGTGGAAAGCATTTGTCCAGCTTGTGAATCAATGTAAGGCACCCCCACATGATAAGCTCGCAGGTAAGAATTTAAATACTACTGCATGGTTACTGGATTCCGGAGCATCCTTACATATGACTGGCCAGGAATCTATATTGACGAATATCCATAAAATTCCACCGATGCCTATATTCTTACCAAATGGAGAGGTTACACATGCAACAAGCAAAGGGGATGTGCAGTTGAGCAGAGCAATTAAAATGACTAATGTGCTATTAGTCCCTGGATTAACGTGCAATCTCATATCTTTAGCACAGTTAATTGATGAACAGAAATGCGGTATATTTTTTGCTAATGATATATGTGTGATACAGGACCTACTTTCGAGGACGCCGATTGGAGCGGGTGAAAAACGGGGTGGTGTGTACTATTTTCATAGTTTGGATCCTGTTCGTGCTTGCTCAATAACAGAGGAACAAAGTGATTTGTGGCACTCCCGGTTAGGACACCCGTCAGTCAAAGTTTTACGTTCTGTCATTAATTTCAATAATACTTTGTCAGATAGATGCTGCTCTAAATAAAAGTTGTGACGCATGTTTGCGTGGGAAAAAGACCCGTGATGCTTTTCATATTAGTGATTCAAGAGCACTTGAAATATTTGATTTGATTCATTGTGATGTGTGGGGTCCTTATCGCTTTCCAGCGTCGTGTGGTGCTAGATATTTCCTAACCGTGGTTGATGATTATTCACGAGCAGTATGGGTTTTTTTGATGAAAGAAAAAAGTGAAGTCTCACGGCTTCTTAAACAATTTATTGTAATGATAGAACGACAATTTGGCAAACGTGTGAAAATTGTTAGAAGTGACAATGGAACAGAATTTCAGTGTTTGAAATCCTATTTTATGGACGATGGAATTCTTTTTCAAACAACCTGTGTATATACTCCTCAACAGAACGGAAGAGTTGAGCGAAAACACCGACACATTTTGAATATCGCTCGAACTCTTCGTTTTCATGCACACTTGCCAATAGATTTTTGGGGCGAGTGTGTGTTGGCTGCTTGTTATCTTATAAACCGATTGCCTTCTTCTGTTCTGGAGTTTAAGAGTCCTTATGAAATATTGCATAAAAAGGCACCCAAATATGATCATTTACGTGTCTTTGGTTGTTTGTGCTATGCACACACTCAAGGGAAAAATGGTGATAAATTTGCTCCACGGGGGTTAAAGTGTGTTTTTTTTGGGGTATGCCTATTCACAAAAGGGATGGAAATTGTATGATATTGAGAACCGACGATATTTTGTTTCACGTGATGTCACATTTGATGAAACAAAATTTCCCTATGCCGACCTTGCCAAGGAGGATACTTCACCGGTGGTTCCATATTCTCAAGCTACTATAAATAATGATGACCGGGCCCCAGTATCACATTTTGATAATCACATGGAAGAGGATTTGCATGCATCCAGTACTCCATCAGGGGCTACAACGTGTGAAGATGCTGCCAGCTCACGTATATTGTTGACAAAAGACCCACCTTGTGCCGGAGGAGCTGGGATTCACGTGGAACCTAGTAACACAACGTTGGATGACTCAGCTTCTGCGTCCAACCGTGAACGTGACACATCTGTTTCCATTGACCGACGCAGCACTCGCCCTAAGCAGCAGCCAGTGTGGCATAAAGACTATGTAGGTGCGGTCAAAAGTATAGGTTTAGTCAACGGAAATAATATCAACATTTGACCGCACCTACACATTTGGCCGGCTTTATTATTGTTCATTTATTATTGTTATTCTTTTTCCTTTTTGAATGTAAATTAGTTGTAGATTAACTTTATAGCTTACGTATAGGAGAATGATTCTCATTCGGTTAACCCAGTAGCGGCTAGACTTCTTGTAACTCAATTGTATATAAGCTGATTGATGATGATTAATGAGATACGGAAAAAGATTATTCTGATTCAATTACTCAATTTAATTCAAGATAATCACATTACCTCAATATTACATCGTTCTCCCAAGTGACGGCAGTCTACGATTACTTACTAATCTTACTTTGAATAACACGTTGTTAACTCATACTCCTTAGGACCGTATTACTTTATCCGTAATCTTATAACTCGAACCCAATCCAACATTAATTTTATAGCTTTATCATGGGAATCTAAAACAACGTGAACCATGCAAACACCAAATAAAGTTAAACAATTCTTGGTTTAAACTTTTTTATACACTTGCTTGTGTATACAGATGACTTTAAAATATTTTACATTTTTATTCGAATTGCCTGTATGCAAAGATAGATGAAATAAGAGTATAAAAAGGTGTAAAATTAAAATTCTCCAACATAATTATGCTAGAAAGTCCAATATAATGTGCGAATCAAAAGACAGATACGTACTTAAGGAGTTATAAGGTGCGGAAGCTTGTGACTGTATTGCGTGTGGGGTAGACAACTAGACATCACCCAAATTATTCATCATTCATAATTATTATTTTGACAAATTCTTCCTAATTTTAGCTCAATCCTTTAAATTCATAACTAAACTTTTGACTAAATCTTCATGTCATTCATCTTTAATCACGCATTCAATGGGTTGGTTTTGATGAGTACCCACTAAAATAATCCACACTTCAATGCCTTCCCTAAATTTGTCCTATGCAGGGCCGGTCTTAGGGGTGCAACATGGGCGACCACCCTAAGCCCAAGAAAATAGGAAGAAAAAAATAGGCCCACAAATATTTTTTATATGTAGTGTGATTATACCTATTTTTTTTTAATTTTTAAATTCAATTAATTAGGCCCAGGGTTTAATTTTTAACATAAATGTAAAGAGACACGTCTATCTTAATTGTCTTCACATCTCTATGCTTTATAATCCTTTTAATTACAATATTACCAAGTTATGTTAAGTCTCCCAATTCCAAAACTCCCAATTGGAATAGTGCATCCAAATTGATTTGTTATTTCCAAATTCCAAAATCAACAAGATTAAAGAATGTTGCAAAGCAGTGAGTGCCTCAGCAATTGGTTAGAATGTCAATCAACCGAGGAGGCCAAACATGACAAAAAAATTTCTTCTTTCAAGACTTCAAACAATCCAATAATGACCAATAAACCATTATTGATAAAATGGATGAATCAGGTTGGGATAAAGAGAGAAAGAGGAGAGGAATAGAAAAGGTAGAATTAAGTTAGAAGGGGTCAATGGAAAAATTTGCTTTTGTAAAGAAATTGAATCTTGAAAATTCCGCGAGAAACATGTTTAAGTAATGTTTTTCAAAGTTGAAGATTCTGATGAATTATCTGCGATCGACTATGTCTCAACAAAGACTTAATGGGTTAGCAATTTTAAGTATTGAACATGAGATATTGGAAAAGGCTGATTATGAAGCAATTATTGATGATTTTTCTTTACAATGTTCTGCGAGAAAGATTTTTAAGTAATGTTTTTCTTTTATGTGATACTTGTGTTGTTACTTTTCACCAAATATGTATTTTAGGTGATAACAATAAAGTGGGATTCTTTTTTATTTTATGAGCTTTATTAGATAATTTTATTATAATTATTATTCTAAATAAGTATAGTTTATTGTTTGTCTTGAATATAAGCCTAAAATATTATCTCGCCCATAAGCCCGAAAGTAGATAGGACCGGCTCTGGTCCTATGTTATCCTCACATCCCAACTGTCCGTAGTGCCACTGATTAAGAGAAAATTCAATCGCCCCTACGACCCCATCTCGTCATGCTGTCCTTGAGGATTTTGCATGAGATTACTAGTAGACCAACTTAGAGCAACTCCAATGCTCTAAGTGAATTGTAGGTGATGTGGCAAAATTTGAGAGGTCTGTTTCAAAATGGGATCAATGTTTCAAAAAAAAAGAGGGTCCATTAGAGACTCTTCCAGTGCGGAGTAAAAAATGATAGAGTTGCCTTGCCACGCAAATGACAACTGCAAGTGGGTGGTCCTCCATGCAAGTGGTTCCATTTCTACCTATTTTAAATTGTCAAGCGGTGCAACCGAAGGTGGAATAGCAATGCACCTCAGCATTGCTAAATTGCCAGTGGAGAAGACAAATACATCCGCCAAGTCCATTTGCTGAGGTGGAATAGCAATGCACCTCAGCATTGAAGATGCCCTTATAAGACCTTATATGTATATATTCCTCCGTAGAGTATTAGTTTTGCCCGTTTTAAACAAACAATACTGAAATTATTTTGTTGAGAAGATAGACTCAGTGAGTACAATGTACTATCTTCATCCCCTTTCTGTTTACCAACTTTGACTTTTCCAGTCAAAGATTGTAAATTTTGATCCATTAATTTAACTAGTATATTTATGTGAAACTTAATTAATTTATACTTTTATGATAATATTTTTAACAAAGAATATTTCCATATCATTATTTTCATATTATCAATATTTCCGTGTATAAATATATAATCAGTCAAAATTTAACATCATTGACTTGAAAATAGTGTTGGACTAAATAAAAAGGGACAAAGGGAGTATTATGTATGACTTCACTGTCTTAAATTAATTGATGTTCTCAAAAAGTGCATAGGTACTCACACATGTGATACAATAATAGTATTGTTGATGAGTAACCAACCTGATAGAACTATCCTGTGATGACTAACCATGCAGCTAGAACTGACACATGTTCTATCCCAGAGAATGTTGGACAGAACTATTCTAAAGTTCTGCACCTAGATGCATAATTACATCTAAGTGTCTAAAGTGTGATATACGCATGATATATGTGGCATCATTTGAATTTGCTTGCATGCATAAGTTGACTTTTATAAATTAATCTTGAGAAAACTGTCAAATAGGTCCTCGAACTTTCATAAAAAAGTCAATTAAGTCCTTCTATAGGAGACTTTGTCCGGTCGTCGCGATTTGGGGCGGTTCGCGGTGGAATTTTTTGATGAATTTTTTTGAGCATCTTATTCATCAAGCCTAGTTTAATCATACCAAATTTCAACTAAAAATTTAATCGGGAGCGCATTTAAATTAATTCGAGAACGCAAAAATGCGCAATTATCTTCAAGAATTAATTTGAATGTGTTCCCGATTGAATTTTTAGCTAAAATTTGGTATGAATAAACTAGACTTGGTGAATAAGATGCTCAAAAAAATTAATCAAAAAATTCCACCGGGAACTGTCCCAAATCGCGACAGCCGGATAAAACCTCATATAGAAGGACTTAATTGACCTTTTTATGAAAGTTCGAGGACCTATTTGACAGTTTTCCCATTAATCTTTATGAAAGGGATCCTTGCTTACTATACTTACATCCACTAAATGAATGCTTTGTCATTAATAATAAAGGTGACCATAGCATGCTAAGTACTCCCTTTTGGTTTGAAAAAGA
This sequence comes from Cuscuta epithymum, assembly GCA_945859915.1. Classification (NCBI taxonomy): domain Eukaryota; kingdom Viridiplantae; phylum Streptophyta; class Magnoliopsida; order Solanales; family Convolvulaceae; genus Cuscuta; species Cuscuta epithymum. The sequence continues at coordinate 130,841 of CAMAPF010000114.1, read as the reverse complement.
TTATTCTTAGTTGAAATATTAAATGAATATTTGTTAATGGAAAGTTGCTTATGAATGATTGCATGCGTGAAAGTTGACCGTGCATATCTATATTTGCTAAGTGATAAATAAAGTCCCTCACTATACGATTTTAAAAAGGCTCCTTGATTATAATATACTAGTATTATACTCGTGCGGTGCACGGGGCAAAATATAGACATGAATTATTATAATAATGATAATTATAATAATGATAAAAACCAAATAAAGAGCATATTTGTATTTGTACACAATCATCAAAAGAGTAATATGAGAAAATGGTAGGCAATTTTCATATAATATATATAGATGATAATGTGCATGTCCAGCTAAAACTATTTTTAAGAATTGGAATATGTATTTGTGGAGTTAAAAATGTAGGTCTGATTGCAATGTGATCATTTAAACAATCAAACATTTCGAAATTATACTTTAAGCAATCAAACATTTCGAAATTATACTCTGTATTACTGACAAATACGGGTATAAAGTTATAAACTTGCATAGGAATAAATTAAATTAAAACTTAATTGATAGATTGGTATGAGTTTTATTTTTTTAAATGCCTAAATGACTGAGTTTGTATGTAGAAATTAGCATTGTATTATTTTTATATATGAATGGGATTTTATTTATTTTACTTTATTTTTATTTTATTTTATTTTATTTTATTTTATTTTATTTCACTATTTAAGATGTTTTGACGTTATCTTTCTCCAATATAATGCTAGTCTTCATGTATTGGACTCCAAGAGCCCCATTCTCTCATTTTCCTACCGAGCTCTGAATTATCTTCATACTTTCATTTTTCGTCCATATCAAAATTATCTTCTCTTTATTTTTTTTGGCAAAGATTTTGAGATTCACAACATTTCTTTTCACATTTTTACACATTTCTTTCTCATGTGTACAACTCTCCACCTTACAATTATCACTATTTTAATCTATGTGCCAATTACACTTCAGAAGATAAATATGGGACGTGGGACGGAGGGAGTTTATCCCAACATAACATATCACATTAATTATCCAGATTCACATATTTTCTATAGTTTATATAGCCTGATTCACATGTCAAAAACAATTAACGATGTGAATCCTCATGCGGTGGTTAATATGCTCCAAAGTCCTACATGATCCAATTTATACAGAGGCCGTTTGACAACACTATTTTTCGGCTTATCAGGCTTATCAGCCAACTTTTTCACCAAACACGTAATTTTTGCTTTCGCGCATTGAATTGTGTAATTAGTAGAAAAAGTAAGGTTGAAGTTACTTTTCTGGCCGATTTTAGCTATTTTACATATATTTTTTTCTTTATTTTATTAATAAAATATATTTTAAAATTTTTTTTTTCTTAAATCAGCAGAATCAGCCAATGCAGCCAATTCAGCCAGAACTTAATAAATTTCAGCAAAATCTGCCAAATCAATCGATTTTCGTGCTACCAAACAGGCTCATAGATTAGATTAGCTCTAGTCCTTGTGCATTTTAAATGAAATTCTAGATTAAAAGACATCTTCATTTTCGGTCAGTATTATATGTAAGAACTTGGAAACAGGTCTATATTTATATACTCCATCTGCTTTGTAATTGCGTTGCAAGTGTTCCGGCCTGTATGAAATAAAACCTCAATTGTGTACGTTATATATTAAATATGTACTTGCATTATATATATATCAAAATTTTCAATTAATTGTGTAATTGATTAGATATATATAAATCCAGTAGTCTAAATTGCAAAGGAGAATAATTATTGTAAAGAGTACCATAATATTGAAATCCAATAGTTCTTTCCACCTGTTGAAGATTATTGCCGGCCTGTTCTAAGTGGTTGAATGGTAAAGCTACAGAAATCATGAGGAAAAAATCAATATTAACAAAAAAGAACTAAATGGATCACACTAAGGAATACTCCGTATCGAACTTGTGAGAAACAAAATCGTTGGACTGTAGACGATAGTGCGGTACTGCTGCAGTGGTAATTGGTAAAGCATTTGCAGACCATTGCAAGATTTATATAGGATTTTTTAACTGGAGAATCATTAGTGAAATGATCTTGATGAAATGGCAATCTGCACGGGAAACAAAGCGTCACCCTCAAATTCATTTATTTACTCCATATTATTAATAGCTAAAAAGAATCCACAATTTTTTAATTGAAGTTAAAAATGAACTACTGAAAGAAATCCCGCAGCCGACATATAGCCGAAGTCCAAATTCCGAAGTGCCACTTGCTATTATTATTACGGAGTAATTTAATTTAATTTTAGAGAAGCATACTGAATGATTGTAACTGTTCTATACGTCTGTGCTTGCGTGCACCATTCTCCCCTAAAACTTTTTTGGCGCTAACTTCTCCTAGAAGATTTCTTTTGCTTTTATATATAGATAGATAGATATGATTTGTGCTAGATTATTGATGAAAACGGTTAGCAACACAAGAGGGGGGTGAATTGTGTGTGTGTGTGGAACTGTGGCAGTTTTTGGCCAAGTTCTAGTGTGGGGTAAAGGGAATTGCGAAATAGTAAAGTGCACAAGGATTTAACGAGGAAAAATCCCTTGACTCAAAGGGATTAAAAAACCTCGACCTCCCTCGGAGGAATTTTAACAACTTCACTAAAAAGCCTTTGAATGATTACAAGAGAAACTCTCCTAGTCTCCTATTCAATCATCCACAACCGTACGAACGGAAGGGATTATTTGGCCTTTTTCTAAATTATCTCTGCAACTTTTGTTTGGGGTAGTACTTTAGCCACATGGCCCTGATGAGTGTTGTTTGAGATTTTCTTGGCATTTGAGCACTATTATTTGGGGTTGTGTTATTGGGCTTAATCATTTTGGGGCTAGGGAATTGGCGGCATGGGCCGTTCTCTTAGAATTTGTTATTTTGGCCCAACATTGGTATTTGGTGGCATGGGCTTTTCCGGTCACATTTACTTGCTATTTCACTTTTTTCACTCTTGCTTTCTTTGGGTAAGGCCTAGCCCCCCATCTTGTACTTTGGTCTATTTTCATCAATAAAATTCAATACTACTTCAAATATAAAAAAAAACAAAAATAACTTGTAATGATAATGGAACAGTAAGTTAAAATTAGAGATTTTAAATTCATTTGGGTACTAAAAAATGCTACGTAAATTGAGTGTCTCAATTTTTGAAGCTTGATGAGGTAATTGAGTTCTTAGCTTTAACACTTCTTTCTAATTATCCTCGAATCTTAAATCCATCAAATTGTAAAAATTATATAAAGAGTTATACACTTATACCTATTAGTATTGTTTGGTGGATACTTCAGTTATGACGCGCGACTTGAGCCAAAATTTGGTATTGCCCAATACACGGTTTTCCTTTAGCCTAAAAGTGGTATGAAAAGTGGATCCAAGGAATAAATGAGAATTGTAATGACCTGGAAAGTGGGGAATCAAATAAGAGGGCCTTGGTGATGGTGCCATCAATATAATTCAAAGACCTAGCTAGATACTACCTAAGCTAACTACTAATTACATGAAATTGGACGCTATATATTTTCTACTGATTCAAGAAGAAGATCGAAGACTTAAAAGATTAGACTTGAAAGTAATGGATGCAGAGAAAGAGAATATGGAACCAACCAATTCTGAGGAAGAAGGTGTTAACGAAGTTACATATGCCGCGGCAATACCTTCGACAATCGGGAAAAAGAAGAAACTGATTATAATGGACATTAATGGCATTCTTGCCATTGCTGTTAGGTACCCAGTCCCAGGTGGTGCCAGCTTTCCGGGCCGATGGACAAGTACGTATGACACACATCCATCTATGCATTTGTTTGCTTTGAGAAAATTGTAGATTTGTATCTTCATTAGTGCCCTCTATCCCATAAAGTTTTTTTTAATAATTTGAAACAAAATTTAATAAGGCAAGTACTTGTGGTCTGATGGCATCACTGTTGATCTCCCAAAAAGGAGGTCGCAGGTTCGAGTCTCACCCCAATCAAGGATATTGACATTAACAAGAGCATATACTTGTATAGATTTAGAGTAATGTTCCAAAAAAGGTGAGAATAAGTAGAAATATATAATTGTAGTTGAGTGAGAAAAAAAGATAAATGAATATTAATCACACAAAAATTTTCAAAAAAGGAAAATGAAAATAATTTGTGAGATATCCCAAAAAGGCATCTTTAGAAGAATTTTATGCCCACCTATTACCTCCTCCACCTGCCCGCTGCTGTTTTCCTTTGTTTCCGGCGATGTCAGGCGCCACCTTCCATGCATTTATCATACTGGATGCCACCTTTATCACTTCAGTCGCCTCCATCTGCCGTCCCTCCCACACAACCCCATTACGTCGTTTCCAGATGCTCCAAACTAGCGCCGGGAATAACCCACCATGCTCACTGTTCTGCTTGGTAATATGGCTACGAAACCTAGGGGTGAGATTTTGGAACCGGGAACCAGGAACCGTAGAACCGATTGGAACCGAACTGTTAACAACATCTAGGAACCACCACCACAACAACAATAATAATATAATAGCAATAATAACCACCACCACAACAACAATAATAAAATAATATAAGATATTTAACTAACAATTCTAATTTAATCAACGGAAAAGAAGTAATAAATATTGTACATGAGGTTGATGTATACATTAAACTTCTTTCTACAAATCAAGTTTTGTTCCATCACATAAATTTTATAAATATAAAATAACCCAAATAACTTGTAGTTGATTGCACATATTTTACTTTACTGTTTTTATAATATTTCTAATTATTAGATTTATTATGAATCAATAGAATGTGATAATAGTTTTTTATATCTATACATGCAAACTCAATGCCTTTTTTTTAATGTTTTGAAAGACTTGAAGTAGACGTCCTATTCTTGCTACTATGATGGCGAGTAACCTTCGTCGCTCCGACACTACAACGATTTTTAATGTTTCATTTATTACATGAAAATTTAAATCACTTTTGTTCTATTAAGTGTTCAAAGTTCATTAGTTAAGTTTGAGCTTTAATGTTTGAAGTAATTAGAGCTTCAAATAAAATATTAATACTCGTGTTTTGAATTTTCAACGTGTTTAAAATTATGTGTTAATTCTTAGACGAGAAAAAATTATTCTAGGAACCGGTAAAAGGAAGAACCGAACCGTTTACTACCGGTTCGGTTCCATAACGGTTCCTGATTTTTTATATAAGAACCGAACCGATTTCATTAGTTAAAACTTTTATAACGGTTCCACTCATTTTGAGTAAGAACCGAACCGGTCCCAACCCTAACGAAACCAGTCTTCAAAATCAACCTGGTGATCACCCACATCGACCCCCGCCTTCTGCCAGACTTCCATGACCCTCGGGCACCGCTGCAAGGCATGAGCCGTGTCCTCTTCTTCTGCTCCACAGATGTTACACCCCTCCGGGATAATTACCTCCCGCCGACGTAAATTATGCACCGATGGCAATGAACCGGCCATAATCTGCCAAGCCAGATATTTAAATTTTAGGGGAGCCTGAATCTCCCATAATTTACTCTAGCCGTTCCAATCACTCGTCGGCTCTCCCCTCAAAATTCTATAACAGCTCTTAACAGAGTAACTACCACTCCGTTCTCCCACCCACCAATAACTATCCTTCCTATCAACAAGACCGATAGGAATGCTCAGAATGCGGTTTCTATATATCTTCCTGAACAAACCAACTATTTATTCTTTCAAGACTCCAATTTCTCCATGTACTATCACGAAGGGCAGCCACATTCATATCTCTTATACCCACTGGTCTATCAGAAATAATTCGCCCATTGTCGCCAGGCAGCCAAGAATCTGCCCATACCTGTGTATCGATCCCATTCCCAACTCTTCTTCAGACATTATTTTTTAACACTTCTTGAGTCTCAGAAATACTTTTCCAAATAAATGATGGATTGTTACCCAATTTAGCATGTAGAAAATCAGAAGAGGGAAAGTACATGGCCTTCATAACGCGATGCATCGGACATAACTTCATAAATTTAAGCAGAATAACCGATTCAACCAATTTAAATGCTACCAAACGGGCTCTTCATATATTATACGGAGTCACTAAATTTATGTATCTTGTCTCTTCAAAAATTATCTTTATGACGTGCCATGGTATATGTTTACATATTTCCCACATTGGGTGAGTCATCAAACATGAACTAATAAATTAGGGAGTACAATATAAATAAATATCGGGTTAATCCTTCTATAAGATTGATCTTTTAGAATTAAACATCAAATCGATATCAGAGTCATACCGATCAACAATCATGATGTGAGCACACTATGAAAAATGACGACAATAGTGTAACGAAGTTGACTTGGAGTTATTTCGGTCTAGACCAGAACATGTCAAATCAAACTTAACCAGATCAGACTATATCAAATTAAACTTAATCAAACGGACAAGAATAAACTTCAATAGTTACGCATAGAATACACATAGACTAGACAATTACCAGACCAAGTCATATCGATTCAGATTAGATTAGATCAGACCATATCAAGCCCGACTAAACTTAAATAAAAGTCTCGGTCAAATTAAAAACATCATACGTTCATGACCTAATGAATGAATTAAAAAATGAATGAGGACCTGATCCAGACGAAGTGTTTGATCCTGAGGATGAGTGTTGAAATATTTTTCACATCGATAAAATATGAAATAATGATTTCCAATATAAAAACATTGGACTACTCCCTTTACACATTGACCTTTTAGAATGAAGCATTTAGTCAGATTATATAATGAATTCGCAGTTGCAAAACGACCCTTTTGTGAAGATTTTCTGCACTTCTGCTTCGAGAGGTTTGACGTGGGCATCTGGACATCTAGAGCCAAGTACGTATCTATATTTAAGAACATTATGTTATGACATACTCTGGGTCTGCGTGTAATTAATACTACGTACGGAGTTAAAAAAAAAAGGCATGTATTTTAAGAGGAGAAAATTTCCCGAAGGCCTAATCTACGGATCACAACAATGAGTTTAATAGCATTATTTGCGAATTTGGCGGCTTACTCACAACAATGGATCGAATGTTTAATAAATGATTGATTCAGTATCTTAACTTAGTCTGATCTCATCTATGTGTGTGTCCTAAAAATGTACAGGGCAGATTATCTTGACCAAATTGTTGATTATTTATTGGGAGATATGAAGAAAAAGTTGTTGTTTGTTTGGGTAAGTTGAACTTTCGGTTATTATTCGTTTAACAATCAATAATCATATATTACATGAAGTGTGGATTAATTTGCCTCTTCTTATTAACTATGTTTTTTATAACGAAACTTAATTGTAGGATAGGTCCCATTGTTTCAGAACAGGATTTATGACTCCTGAGAACAGGTACAAACCCTTACTCTGCAAGGATTTGAAGAAGGTATGGGAGAATGATTGGCCCAACCAACCTTCGGTGGTGAAAGGTTACTACAATGAATCAAACACATTGTTAGTGGATGATTCTCCAAACAAGGCTTTGCTTAATCCTGTAAGTACACCAATTATTGAATACAAAGGGTTCTAATTAAACTTAATTCTAGTTTAATATTTCATCCATACCTTTAAGAAGTTCTTAGGATTAATTAGAGGTAGATGTAGTTATTATTAGGATGGCAGGAATAGGTTAAGGTTTAAAAAAATGATTTCGCATCCCCGAGAGTTTCCAGAACCGACATAAAAGTTATTTGGGGGATGTAAATCTAGTCGATAGTTCATAGTCGTATGACATGCAATAAAATTTGGAATATCTTCATAACTACACTTGTGATCCGGAAGTAACACGCTTAATTTGTCTAGCTGCAGTATAGGCAACACGATATATACAAAAAGAGTGACCCTTCTCACCCTGCACTTCTTGCACCACCATTAAAGCATCTAACTTAAACTCAAAGTTGTCCCATTCTTCCAGAATCGTTATCACTGTAGTTATTGCCTCCCAGACAGTGGCTGACCCATAAAAATAGAATCATTGACTTTGATTAGTATAGAAGTAATAAAACTATAACAAGAAAAATACTAGAAAAGCATAACATTTTACAAATATTGAAAGAAACATTCATAAATATCATAAATTTAATCACATTGAAACAAATTTTAATATTAATCACAAATTTGAATTATATAACCCAAAATCATCCGAATTGAAGTCAGGAGTGCACCGAGTAAGGCCGATTGCAATGGGGAGGATGAAAACCCCAAATGTGATGATTTCACCCCAAAAGTGAGTGCAATGGGGAGGATGAAAACCCCAAATGTGAGGATTTCACCACCAAAAGAGCTGCAACCCGGACAATGGGAAGTCTCATATGGAGTACAGAGAACCGAGGGGAGCTACTTGTGTGTGGGCAATAGAAAGGATGACACCCCATCCCTGAGGGTCCCCAACACCGACCGGACGACACGATGGGAGGATGTAAATTGGACTATAATCGCAATCTGACAGATAGAGAGTGAGACTATGTCCCTGGTACTTGCAGAAGCTTTATGCATTTTTCAGCATAGTAACCCCTCATCGCAGTTGCCGGGATTCGAACCCGAGACCTAACCCTTGTGACACTCCCTCACTACCAGTTGAGCTACGCCCACCGGTTGTGTGTGGGCAATAGACTTTGGCCAGGAGGTGACATGCGGAGTGGAGAAAGCAATTGGGCTGACGTGACTGACAACTAAGGATATTTTTACTTGGAACTTAATCTGTCCCTGATCAGATCAGACCATACCACATCAGATCAGACTTGGAGCCTTGGATAGTTATAAAAATACAAAAAAGATCACATCAGACCAGATCAGACCAAACCAAACTAGCAAATTACGGTCGAAGTAAAAACAAAGGAATGGTTGGTGTTGTTCCGTGGGCGGCGTTCACGGTTTGGCTTGCGGGTGAAAAAGGAATCGGATCCTCTGCCGCACGGCAGAGTGCCTTGCGCGCAGGGGTCCGTCCGATGGAGAAGAGAAGGCCTCAGGATCTGTGCGTTGAAATCTCCGACCGTCCACTTTTTGATCGGGCGGTTCTTGAAAGCCAGGCACGGTGCCTTGCTTTGAAGTATTGTAGAGGCTTTGGATCCGGTGAAAAAGGCTTCCGTTCATAAAAGGGAAAGTTCCCGAAATAGGACTAAAACAGTTTGAAAATTCTAAAATAGGACTGCCATGTTTTTTATTCCCAAAATAAGAGTAATTACTGTCAAGTTTGGAAAATACTGCCATGTTTGAAGTCTGGTACTGCCAAAACATGACAGTAATTAGTCCTATTTTGGGAATACAAACATGACAGTCCCATTTTGGAATTTTCAAACATTTTTAGTCCTATTTCGGGTAATATCTCTTCATAAAATTTGTTTCAATTGAGAGCAAGTTTAAATTGATGCGCGGAAAGCAACATGAGTTTCAATTATTTGAAATGTAATATTAGTACATAGTACTACGTATATTAAATGAAAAATTTACAATATACCAATATAAAAACAATTAATATTTTGATGATAAAAAAACAATTGATAGTTTTAAATTTATTTCAAAATGAACTTAAGTGGACATTTTAATACTTACAAAAAATTTAATTCACACATTTTATTTTTTTTATATAATTACTTACAAAAAATATTGGTAAAATACTTACAAAAAAATTGATTTCTTAAATAATAATTATTGGTAAAAATAAAATTATCACATAATTAATGTGTACTAAAAAAACTGAAAACAGAGATTTGTCTGTTTAAAAAAATGTGCTTTGAAGTAATGCATAAGGATTTATGCATTTAATTTAAAAAAAAATGTGTCTTGAGTGGATATATTAACGATGCTGAGTTACAGAGAAAAACTGAAATTGAATTAACTGGGTGAATACGTATAAACTTGGTGTGGGATTGGATTTATTGACGGGCTGGACGGTTGCGCTTAGGATGTTTTCTTTTGGACTGAAATTTGATGGTCTGGTCTGGTCTGGTCTGTTTAAGTCTGGTCTGGTCTGGTCTGTTCTGGTCTGTTTAAGTCTGGTCTGGTCTGGTCTGGTCTGGTCTGAACTGGTCTGGTCTGGTCTGGTAAACGTCTGGTCTCTGTGTATTTTATAACTACGAAAGTCTGGTCTGGTCTGGTCTGTTTAAGTCTGGTCTGGTCTGGTCTGGGACTGAAAACAGTCCAAAAGAAAACATCCTTAGCCTAAGAGGAGTCTAGCTAACATTTCCAAAGTCAGAGAAACGTAGAAAAGTAGAGCCGCCGGAATCGGCAGTGCAGCCAGTGCAGGTGTAACGGCGAAGTTAAGAAGTGGAACCGCCGAAACTCTGCTAGAAGTGGATGGTACTACGGTAGCCTCAGGGCATGGTCGCCACTTGGAGCTCTGGAATGAGTAAGAAGAGCCAAAGAGATGGTACTACGATTTTAGGTTGAAAAAAAGTCACCTAAAGTGAAGTAGTTTTGAGTTAATTAAAATAATAAAAGATTAGTTTTCTAGGAACGCACACGAACTACAACCTCTTCCAAAGTGATTTATAATTTTTAGGTTAAACAAACTCATTTTATTCACTTAATTAAGATATCAATTCTTTATTAAATTTTAGTTTAGATTTTGCAACCTTATAGAGCATTTAATATAGTTTCTAAATATGTAAATTTTAATTATTAAAATTGAATTAATTAAAAATAGAGATGATTTAACTTTAACATTGATCGACCAAAATATGTTAACTTTGCAAAACAATTTGGGACGGAGGTAGTAGTATTATAGATATATACATAATTAAGTTAGTTTTATCTATAATATATATGAGAAATCATGTGAAACCTTCCTCACTGGAGCTGCCGTATGACCGCCTCCATTTGAGGTGATCTCTGATAGAATTGTTTGAAGGAATTTTGTAGTATGTTCTTCATGAAGTTTAGATTATTATTCGATCGATCACCAAATTTCATATTTTCACTCAATTCGTAAGTAAGTTAAATAAATAATTGAAAAACACAACATTTGTTATATCTATTTTGACACAGTATTTTTCAATAATTTGTTAAATGGCTCCCCAATTGAATTTTAAGATGATTTGATGGACATAATCTAAACTTCATCAAGAACATATATACAATTTCATAAAAAAACGATGGAGAGCACCTCAAATGGAGATATCCGGACGATATTTTTATCCGGAAGGTCTCCCAAGATGTTTGCTCTATGTCTAATTTAACATCATTAAAGTCTAATCTTAATTAGTTTAGGCGGGTCTGTTTAAATCTAATTTAGTTTGATTTCTCTATGGCTTCGCAGAGTCACACTGCGATCTTTCCTCATTCCTACACTGAATCAACAATGATGAATGATCAATCATTAGGTAACTGTATTCCAAATCAAGTTACACTTTCATAAATAATCAGTATGACTTATTCATTAATTATATTAATAATTATTTCAGGCCCGGGAGGTGACCTTCGAGAATATTTAGAAGGGTTAGCTAGAGCCGATGAAGATGTAAGAACATATGTGGAGGATCACCCCTACGGTCAAAAGGCCATTGACCATACAAACTCCAATTGGCAGGTTTACTCGGGAATTATTAGAGCTCTCTCGAGACACTCCTGATCATTTACTGACCATTTTGCCCTCTATAGATCCTTAAGTGTTGGTTAAGCCCCAATAAAGCGTTGTTCAAGGGGAACTAGCAATAAAATACAATCAGCCATATGTTCTCACGAATAGAGCTATCTTTAACAGCCTATCCTAGACTTGGCACTTTTTTTCTATGGTATATATGTTTTTCGTGCAAGTAATCGCCATCACTCACTATGATCTACATGACTACATAGTAGATGCTATGCGTTCAAGTTTTTATATATTACCTCCTTCCCATTTTATGTGTCTTATTTGCAGTGGCGGACCTAGAACTTTTCTCAAGCGGGACACTATTGTATGTGAGGAGACGGGCCGGGTCGGGTGTGAGACTAATTTATTCAATGTGTAGACAATTTTTTAAAACAACAACAAATTATTCATTGTCAGTTTCAAATGATTTATATCTATGTACATCAAGTCTAGTTTTCAGCCCATTAAAAAATTCTAAACAATAATATTTGGTTTCTTGAAAGAAAAACATAATACTTCATATGAATTAGAGCTGAATCATCCTAGTGCAATTTCTGGTTTTGGATTAGAATTCAAGTTGTTTTTACTACAAATGGTAAGAATTTTGATTTAGAACTAGGATAGTGTCCAACGTTATGCGTCGTGCCACAGAATTACAGTGTCCAAAATTCTTTCATCAACCTGGGATAATTAAAATTGTGAACCCAACATGTAATTCCCGACCGAGATAAACTACTTTAATTTCTTGATTCAATTATCTCCCGTTTGTTACTACTACACCTTTTTCTAATAAATGTCTTATGATATCATTAATTTTGTCGGAATACGCCCTTCATTTTACAAGAGGATCCAAACATTTTAGTAACATAACCATGGACAAATGATCCAAAGAAAAGTATCCACAAACGTTTTATTTGTGCAATAACCACAACAACTCAACGTAATTGGTAAAAAAAAACAATGAATATATCTTGTATATGGAATTTCATTTAATGTAATATCTTAAGTCCATTAAGCTCACCACACATATAAGAAGTCTCATCATATCATTGACTTCTAATTTTGGAAAAGGATAATTCATATTTAAAAAAACCACTAATGCCACTGTTGGGATATTGGGTCCAGGCCCAATATCCCTTAACCCAAATCCGGAAAGAAGTAGCAGGCCCAAAGCAGCCCAGAATTCCTGATCAGCATTCGGGGCGAATCTTCTACTTGGAGCATCTCAGGAAACAATCACACCAAAGCACCAAATAGCTGGTTCCCGAACGGGGTTCGGGATACTCCTCATAAACAAGATAACATCTATGGCAGGGTCCCACTCACCGAACACCATACCCGAACGGGCAGTCAGCAAGTGGAAGCCGCATTTAATGCTGGATCATGGCGGCTGCAAGTGGGGGCATGGGTGCTTACATGGCAGAGGTGACAGCCTACCAGATTCGGCCACGTGTCCACCTTACCCATCCCCATTTTAGTATAAATATCCATGTTTAGATCATGGTAAAGGGGTTAGCATTTCAATACTCAGAGCTTAGCAATAGATTTACATCCCTTAATCTTGTATTCTCATACTCATCTACCGTTCGGGTAGTTTCAGTGTAATTGCATAATTACTAAATACAAGTAAGCTCCTGAGTTGGATAATATCTCACTGTTTTATATTTTATACACCTTCCAAACCAACCAAATATCCCTACAATATCCAAAGCTTGTGTTGGGCTTTCGGATCTTCGGGAATAAACCTCAACAGCCACTTTTCAAAGAATGACCGGGTCAAGAACATGTCTAACTGTTTAAAATCGCTTCATCATAATTCTATAGTCATTTAAATGTCTTATAACAATTTACGTATGCTCTTTGACAGAATTATTGCATATCTAATAGTCATAGTTTTGTATCACGAAGCGGGCCCCCGATTTTATCATAAGTACTAATACTAAATTTCGGAGTCAGAAGCGGGGCCACTTGCCCCCTAGGAACCCCCCAGGTCCTCCACTGCTCATTTGCTTTTGACACAATTTTTAACAAGTGATTGAAAGGGTAAAAGTTATGGTTGTGATTTGAGTATAATAAAGTCAAATGTTATGACTTATGAACCACATATATATTTCCAAAAAGAGAAATGTGACACTTATTTTGGGATAATTCAAAAAGAAAGGTAAGACGACAGGTAAACCTCAACAGCCACTTTTCAAAGAATGACCGGGTCAAGAACATGTCTAACTGTTTAAAATCGCTTCATCATAATTCTATAGTCATTTAAATGTCTTATAACAATTTACGTATGCTCTTTGACAGAATTATTGCATATCTAATAGTCATAGTTTTGTATCACGAAGCGGGCCCCCGATTTTATCATAAGTACTAATACTAAATTTCGGAGTCAGAAGCGGGGCCACTTGCCCCCTAGGAACCCCCCAGGTCCTCCACTGCTCATTTGCTTTTGACACAATTTTTAACAAATGATTGAAAGGGTAAAAGTTATGGTTGTGATTTGAGTATAATAAAGTCAAATGTTATGACCTATGAACCACATATATATTTCCAAAAAGAGAAATGTGACACTTATTTTGGGATAATTCAAAAAGAAAAGTAAGACGACAGGTAAAATGGGACGGAGGGAGTAACATTATTAGTATAAAATAATAAATCAACATATAATTAAATATCTTGAGTTGTTCTCCTATAGCGAAGTTTTTCCAAAAATCAGGACCGATCCTGTATTTTTGAAGGCCAAGGGGCGGACAAATAATATGGGGCTAATTATAAAAAAATTGTAAAACATTTTTTTGTCTAAACTAGCATGCATTATAATAATAAAAGTTCATCTAAATTCTCATCTTTATGATATTCAGAATTTGGCTTTTTTTAACAAACAAACTTCTCTATGTATAGAATCATTTTTATTTAGCGCCGCTTTCTCTAAATTTTTCATCATTTTTTCTGTGTCATAGGCCGCTTTAATGTTTTTCAAGGAATCAAGGTTTGAGTCTCCGCAGAGACTGTGTGGAGGCCACATCCTCTGAAATAGGCTGGACCGCTGGCATGCACGGGCATATGGGCCTACTGCTGCTCCACCGACTGAGTCACCGTGATTTATACTCCCCCATCTGCCCTGTCGGGTCGGGGCGTGGGGGGCTCCGGGGGTGAAAGATTCCACCTTTTGGATCAAGACAAACCTAATGCAACTGAAAGTTGAAGTTATTTAAGATTTCATCTATTTATTCATTATTTTATATATTGTCGATGTTAGACAAATCTCAATTGCTCAAATCATGATCAGTTCCAGATAAATAAACCATAATCAGTTCAAATTGTGATAATAAACTGAAATCAGTTAACTAAATTATTCAAGTATATTGCGCATTATGTGTTAAAGTCCCACACCAGTAAATTAAGAAGTAATAGAGTGCTATATTAAGATCTGAGATACTCCTCCTAACAGGGTTGACCTTTTAGGATGAAACCTCAGATCTTAACATGGTATCAGAGCCAATTGCGGTTGAGGTTTGACGGCTTGTTTAACACCCATGATTAAGGGTAGTTTTTTTTAAGGGTAGCTTGTTAAGGGTTTGTTTGGCCTGTTTATACACCCCGATATTGTCCAGCCCGGTTCAGGCTGAGGGGGCGTGTTGAAGCATTTGTCCCACACCGGAAAGCTATTCCTCCTATCAGGTTGACCTTTTAGGATAGAACCCCGGCTCTTAACATGGTATCAGAGCCAAAGCGATCCATAACCATGGTGTGGGCCCCTTATGAAAAATGATGACACGATTATAAAAAATGACAATCACGACCGATGAAAAATAAATGACGGCACGATCCAAACGAAACCTCTAGTCGTGAGGAGGGGTGTTAAAGTCCCACACCGGTAAATTAAGAAGTAATAAAGTGCTATATTAAGATACTCCTCATAACAGGGTTGACATTTTAGGATGGAACCCCAGATCTTAACATTACGTACATAATCAGTTCAAATTGTGATTCTTTTTCAATGATATCCTCAATAATGTTTATATATCTGTTGATGACCATGCGCAAAAATATTACCGCTCCGTCCTACTAGGATTGTCTCATATTAAATTTGATAAAGTTTGATTGATTCTGTCACGCCCCACACCGCATCTAAGCACGTGTACAACCGCCGTATGACTAAATGACGTCACTCGCAAGTCAACGTAACTTAATCATACAAGGCGTCCATGAACATAGTCCATACCATACTCAGTAAGTAAACATACATAACAACATCACATATTTGGATTGAACGAATAGCGGAAATATTCAATATTCAATAATGGGCCACACATGGCCAAAACGTGGGCTCGCGGGCCCAAAACAAATGTATTTATTACAAAGTATCCATGAGCATAGTTTATGGTTTAAAACAGCAAAGGAAGCACGAACCACGTCTTCCTTTAGATCACTTCACCTAGCAAGGTGAGAATAACAAACTTGAGCTCAACCTAAAATGGTGCCCCCCCCCCCCCTTTCCGAAGGGGTCAGTACAAGCACCGAGCGAGTAGCAGGCTAAATGTAGAATAACTAACGTTTCAAGTATAAGACCCAAACATAGGGTGATACTTACACATATAGTTCTTTCCCCCAAGTTATGAAATACATATCATTATATATACACTTGGAAATACCCGACCCATAGGTCATTGTTTATTTGGGAAAATAGTATAGTCAATATCCTTGACTTAAACCCCAACCCACCCGTATATCTATGAGTGTATAGAACTCCTCCTGGTTCAAATCATCATAACATGAGGACACCGCCCGGTCCTAAATTACAAATCAGTAATTTAATAGTAATCTATGAGTTTTGAGGATACACGCCCCGATCCTTGGGTACTCCACCCTATATAACCGAGTTTTGAGGATACAAGCCCGATCCTTAGGTACTCCACACTATAACCGAGTTTTGAGGATAACCGCCCGATCCTTGGGTACTCTACCCTATAACCGAGTTTTGAGGATAAACGCCCGATCCTTGGGTACTCCACCCTATAACCGAGTTTTGAGTAAAACCGCCTGATCCTTGGGTTCTCCACCCTATAACCGAGTTTAGAGGATAACCGCCCGATCCTTGGGTACTTCACCCTATAACCGAGTTTTGAGGATACACGCCTGATCCTTAGGTACTCCACCCGACTTATGATCTACCACACATCCTAGATAAGGTCGATATCATAATCAATAATCAAGACTAAATCAAGTCTTAAGGCCTAAGCATAATCATTCATGCAATTCATGCATTAAAAATCAACATGTAGGCAAAACAGCACCAAACCGGCGCCGGTTTTGACACAACCGGCGCCGGTTATTAATTAAATTAATTAAACCATCCATGCCGAGCCATAACCGGCGCCGGTTACCCCCTGGGCAACCTAGTCAACATCTTCGTTGACTCGTCATTTCAAACCCGATTTGTGTCAAACTTAATCCCAACATGTATTAAGTTATAACCAAGCATTTTATGCCATTTCTAACCTTTAAAACATCATATATGTTTTTATAAACATTTTCATATCACACTTCATTTATGATATCAATGGATCATTCATATAAGCTTAATCACTTTGGCTAATCACATGTTTAAGCATCTTTTAAACATCATTGTGAACACATATAACATTTACTTAGGTAATCTCATAATTAACCCAAGAGTTATAAGACATTAATCCGTCCACTCACCTCGAATTAGCGCTATGAAGTTCTACCCTTCTCGATCGAACTCCGACGAAACTCCGGCGAACTTTGACGAACTCTGGCGAGTAACGCCGGCAACTCTTTCAACTTCGTGAAAGCTCTTGAGTCACCTTATACAACTTCCTAACAAGGTATTATCATCACAAAACCCATATCAATACAAATAACCTTAAAAAGGTTATTTTCCGGCGAACCGATCCCTTTGGCCTCTAAGTCCGTTCTTGGACGTAGAACTACTTTCCAACCCATTGTTCTACGCTTATAACCACGTATAACAATCTTAAGGGTATCTCATATGATATATAAGTCATATAAAATTCAAAGATGGAAGAAAAGTTGTTAAGGAGCTTCTCATCTTTATTCTCAAGGTTTTTCTCTACTTTTGCAACTTTTTCTTCTTCCTTAAGCTCCTTGCTTGTTTGAGCTTTCTTGGCAATGGAGATGGAGGTTTGCAGAGCTCTCTATCCCTCTCCTTGATTTCTTGGACGTGGTTGATAGGGGTGTGGGGGTGAGGAGACCTTCCTCCTTGTTTTACTTAGCAAATAAGTGTGACAGTGTGGCCCACACTTATTTGATTCCAATTAAATCATCCAGCCACCTTCCTATCACATTGAGAAGCCCTCCCTTGTCTCAATAGCTCATAAAAACGTGGGGTGGCCCCCACTCATGTGGGATGTCATCTCATTTTGTCCCGACGTGTACATTCGGCCCCGAAAGTTGTATTTCTCGGACTGTTTTAACTATATTTTATTTTATTGGGTCTAATAAAATATGTAATATGTTCTCAATCATTACGAGCCTTTATAATGAGTATACTTTCCCCAACTTTAATTTGAAAGTCTCCGAAATTCATTTCAGACTGTTATCTGATAAATTACCAAAATCGGTAATTGGGCCTCGTTTGACCAACCCTTCGACTCAATGTCTTTCTTATGGCCCAACATGAATTTTCACCATCATATATATATATATATATATATATATATATATATATATATATATATATATATATATATATATATATATATATATATATATTATCTAGACCAAGATGAATATATTATGTGGCTTCGTAATATCAGGTGGCCCCCGCTCCTAGTGTGGGCTCCGCGTGCAATTTACTACTCACGCAAAAGAAATAACAAAAATTTACAACCTCGTAAAGTCATTACTTATTTCATAAGGTTCAATACATAATTTATACAAAAGTAACTATATTTGGGGCAATGTTACAGATTCTATATCAATTTTGCTTTATTCTTATGCTATAATTCAATATCTAGCATGCAAGCTCACTTTTCCACTTTTCTTAATAAAGGTGCCACATACTCATGTCACAATTTAAGTGGGATGGAGGTAGTAGAAAATATAAAGCCATTAACGAGCTAGTGTCTAGGAGTGCATTGACTAAAAAGCCCAATGGACACACAACAACACATTTCAAAGCTCATTTTTACACCTAAGGTGGCCACATTCGCGTGTGCAATCGAGTAAATGACAGAACAAAGTATGTTTCTTGCTCGATTTATTGGTTTAAAAGGTGGAACATATATGGCAAATATGTTCAGTCTTTGCAAAAAGAAAAAAGTATGTACCTGAACATATTTGGTGAATATGTTCATCTTCCTATTGGTCAAGAGTATTAGGCGCAGATCGCCATCTTGGATCGTCAAGTGAAGGGCTTGGATCGGATTTTACTGAAGCACATTTGGTGAATCCACACGCATTAAATTAATATATTTCCAACATATTTTCCAAATATGTCAGTCTTCCTATTGGTCAAAAATATTGGGTGCGGATCGCCATCTTGGATCGCCAGCGGAAGGGCGTGGATTGGTTCTACTTGAGCAAATTTGACGAATCTGTTGCATTAAATTAATATATTGCTCAACATATTTGGTGAATATGTCTGTGCTCCTATTGGTCAGAATAAGTTGGCTCGGATTGCCAATTACTCAAACATATTTGGCAAATCCGCTCTATAAAATCCACCACAAATCTCACTTCACAACACATCTAACCATTCTAATTTCTCTTCTTTTTCAAATTTCGGCCATCTCCTTCGTCTTAACCCAAGTAAGTTTTTCCGTAATCGTTTTTAGTTTAATTTAGTCCATAATTCAATTATGTTACTTAAGAATGTAATTGATGGAGTATATGGCCCAGGAACCCCCGGCCCATAGACTCCTACTTCTCCAACACAGGCCCAAGAAGTGCATGAGGCCCAAAGCACCGTGGCCCAAGCTCAAAGGAACCCACGGTGCACCGGGGGATGCCCTCGGCGCCATGGCCGAAGGCTCCAAAATTCACAGGGCAGCCAGATTTGAGCATACAAAGCTACTGGGAGAAAATGACAGAATTCGGGAGCCTTCGGCATCTTCATGCCCTCGGCATAAAAGTAGCCTTCGGCTATACCAAGCCTTCGGCTACAGAGATCCCTCTTCCACAGGGGTAGCCTTCGGCTACCAGCTCAATCATCGAAGATTCCCTTTGGAGACAGGCAACCACCGCATTTAATGCGGCGTCACATCCACCCACCGCATTTAATGCGGTGCACATGCGAGTGCCGGTGCCACCCCGATTGAGGTGACCCCTCGGCCGTTAGATTATTGACACATGTACTCTCATCGCATTTATGGCTGCTATAAATAGCAGCCCCTATTCTCCTTGTAAAACACGCTGAGTTCATTTAATATATTTGACTCTCTCTCTTTTACTTGCTCTGACTTCTCTCTAAGTTATTCCTCGAATAACCCCTTGGATAAGCTACCCCGGGTACGCTGTCCATCAGTAATCAGTGTATAATAGTGTTAATTTTTAATTGTGAATTAGGAACCGAAAAAAAAGTGAAATAGGAAACTTACCAAATATTAGTCTTATCAAATCGTAAAGATTAGTGTTAATTTACCAAATACGTTTGTACAAATGTACTCATTTACCTTGGTTCTAAAAAAGGAAATAGAAAACTTACCAAATATTAGTCTATTTAACCTTGGTTCTTGATAATGTCTTCGCAATTCGTTTGTTGATATATTTTCTATTTTGGTGTAGAACGTAGCCTACAAAAAAAATTAGTTTAATTTAATAAATAATTTAATTAGTGTTACTTAGGAATGAAATTACTCTATAATAATGTTAATTTGTAATTGTGAATTAGGAACCTAAACATTATACTGTATTATGGTTTTTATGATTTGTCTTATGAGTCGTTAAATATAGGTGGACTTGTGCGCATAACTGGGCGGACACTTGCAGATTCACCGTTCAATTCGCATTTATAGGGACCAATTTGACCGATTAAGGGAGTGGGAGGTAAATTTAAATTTATTTAATAAACTACTTTTTTATATATACGAAGTATATATTTTTGGGTTTTTTACAAGAATATTACTACAATAAAACTTATTTACATATATATGACTATTCATTACTATAACGTAGTGATGTGGTAACTAAAGTTTAAAACTTGAACATGAATTACTATGATTTCATTACTACTCTAGTAACTAATCATATTTTTGTAAACCATCTTTATTTTGGTCATATTTATGCAATTATTTCTATATTTTTAGGCCTGGGACCAGTTTGGTTCCTAGGCAAAATATGTGCAACCGTTTGAAAATATGAAATTTTACTAACGGTTCGGTTCTTATAAATTATTTTATAGAACCGATAAAGAACCGAACCATTGTTAATTGTTCGGTTCTTGTCATTTAATGGTTCCTAGTCTTTAAAAAATTTTGTACAAATCACGGTAAAATTTGTGCCATAAAGACATTCAACGTTTGAAATTACAATACAAATATGTTGAACATCATTAAAAACCTCAAAAGTTGAGTTTAAAACATAAATACATAACAAATCGCAAATTTTAGTAAATAAAACCAAAACAAGATATTAGCTAAAGAAGCCCAAGAGAACTGATTAAAATGAAAAATAATTTTAAATAATTAAATAATAACTAAACTAAAATAGTGAATGTAATATAAAAATAGATAAGTAAATATACATTAAAATATATATATACTAATAAGATATATATAATTTTAATTATTATATATAACGGTTCCTTAACGGTTCCATGTACATATTTTTTTCAGGAACCGAGAACCGAACCGTTAATAAAAAAATAGGAACCGAACCATTAATAAATAACTAATAAATTTTGGAACTGAACCGGGTCATAAACAAATTTGGGGTGCTAATGAAAGAGAATTCAATTATCTTGATGTCATTCCTAAAGAGAAGTGGACACTTTGTTTTGATGGTGGATGTCGTTATGGAATTTTAACGACCAATCTATCTGAAAGTTTTAACCATGTCCTGAAAGGATGTAAAAAGCTTCCAATTACAACACTTGTGAGAGCAAGTTTCGATAAATCTGTTCAGCTCTTTGTAGAACAACGTAATGCTGGTATGAGGTGGAATCAAAGTGGATATTAATTTCCGGAAAAAAATCCCGAAGCAGATTATGGATCGATGGCAACAAAGGTGGCACACTTTTGTAATCCCGCACAATTATCATAGTGGAGTTTTCTCAGTAGCCATAGAAAATGCAACTTCGGTTACAGTAGGCTTTTCAAGGAGCGACTGTGATTGCGGCTGCTGGAGGATGAACTGGATGCCATGCAACCACGTGCATGATGTGTGCCACTTCCTCAACCGCCCTGTCGATCAACTTATTCCGGAGGTATATAAACTGAGCTCTTACATTAATGCACATGCGGGTGATATTATGCCTTTACCAAATATGAATGAGTGGTTGGATATTGGGATCCATCTTTTACCGCCGAAACATTTATCACGAACTTCTCGAGTGGAGCGTCGTCAAGAAACAAGGTTTCAAAATGATATGGATATGCTTCCAAACAGAAGAAGAGGACAACAATGATTTCATGTATTTTTTAATATTTTAGCGTTTTTAGTAATTTATTATGAAAGAATTGTACTTTTTAAGTTTTTAATAACAAGTTGTTTCTTATCATTTCAATAAATATTTCAATTCAGAACATTTAAATTTTCATTTCATTAGATAGTACTGTATAATTGTTTTTGAAATGTTTGATGAGATAAATAAAGCATTGTACTGTTTAAGAATGTAAATACAGGAACATATTATCCGAATCTGTTCAAACCTTTTTTAATCGAAAATTGTTCAACGTATTCACCAAATACGTTGCTTGATTTCTTCTTTTTTTTGTAATCGAAAATTGTTGAACATATTCGCCAAATACGTTCTCTGATTTCTTTTTTTTAATAGAAATTATTGAACATATTCACCAAGTATGTTTAATCTTTGGAATGGTTTGCACACCAGAATCTACACCATTTAGAATTGTCAGCAAAAATTCTACCGTATTTTGTGAATAACCATGTGCAATCACCCACACTCCCATGAGCAAGCAGCCTTGGGCCCTTGGCAGATCCAATCAAAAGCCTTGGGCCCTTTTCACTATCATAGTATAGTGAAAATGAAAAATGTAATCATAATAAGGTCATATGCAACGTAGAAATAAATACTGTAATAGATATGGAACGAGTGAATAAGCTACAGAACATGGGTCGGCTCTACATAAACTCTAGGGCCGGTCTAATCTTCAGCCCTAGACGATCTAATCTTCGGCTTCATTTCTCATATTGAAAAGAGTTTTGATGATTGTGCTGTTTTCGGGAGAGTAATGAATCAATTGTTTTGTTATGTTATTCCTTTTTTTCTCTCTGTCTTCTAGGGTTCTGGTTTTGGTCCGACATCTTCTTTAGCGAGAGTTATGTCTGCTTCAGGTGAACATGTATTTTGTTCTTCTCCTGAGAATGTCTAGAGGTTGTGTCTTCCTCGTCCGTGTAACCGATCGAGTGCTACATTATTAATGGTTGGCAAGACAGGTTCAACCTTCTTCTAAAGCTTCAATTACTTGTCCCCTTCCTTAACCACCGCCTCCCTCGAAGAAAAAGATAGCGCTCAACTGAATCTTCTTCTCGATGGCTGGTCAAACTGATTATCTAGACAATTTCTGTTTAATTAAGTTTTTCATTTGTTGGTTGATGGTTAGACTAATTATCCTTTATGGTGCCCAATGAAGCCGAATCTTTTAATCATAATTTTTTATTTTTTCTTTGTAGTAGCAAGAAGAGCACATCATGCCTCTCCTCCAGGCCCTCTTGTGTTTACGTACTCATAGGATTGTAAACAAATCTGATTGAGTCAAATAGTGTGATATTTATGTTCGTATTTGTTTAATTTTTTAAAATACAAATCCGATTTGGATATGAAATAATTTTAATTTCAATATATATTCGTATTCGTTTAACAATATGAATAGTTAACGAAACATATAGAAGTTTTGAATCGATCAATTTTTTCATAAGTTAATTATTGGTCAAATATTGCTTTAAAACAACTTTTCCTATATTTTTTTATGTTATAAATGCATGCTATGAATTAATAAGTGTATGTGTTTTTAAAATTTAACTTGTAACATTATATTTTTCTTTAAAGTTTAATGGATCAATGTGTTTTTGGGTCATTCACAACATACTAAAGTGAATCAGTTTTATGGCTAACATACATAAATCTTTTTCAAAGTTCTTGAAATAAACACAAACACACATATTAAATACTATATATACCTGTAATGTGTTAAGTAAGTTGACAGTTATATTAGAGTAAAATGACTCTAAATTTTAATTAGATATTTAATATTGTTAATAATAGAAAACCATTAGATATATGATTTATATTAGACACACACATATACTTAGTAGGTACCACGCACACATATTGGGTATTTGATGTTGTATAAGTATAAACGAATCACAAATAAAATCAAAATTGTTTGATTTGTAAAGTCCCAGTATCAAGTAGTCTTAAATGTAAATGTATTGGAACAAATGTTTTTTTTTTCTTTTTTTATCACACATGTTATGTAATTATTCATAGCATCCAAGAGTCATGAATTATTATTACTATGCCGCACAATAGTTTGTTTTATCCTTTTTGTTAAAGTAAGTTCTAGAATATGAAGTACAATAAATCCAATGTGTGTATTGGGCGCCTAGCTATATGTTGCTGGACTATTCTGCTTTTATGAAATTAGTACAATTATTGATCAAATATATTTGATTAACATTCCAATCGATTGACATTCTTATTTATATCTGGTAACAATTCGAATCAAATTTAATATTTTTATTTGTACTCGGATTTGAATTTTTTGAATAATTTCATACGAATTAGAATCCCGAACTAAACATGAATTATTTGATTCATATACAACCATACGTACTGATATTAAAAGATATATTGCTTATTAATTAAAAAATGTATTGCTTGGTAGAGACTTCAATTATGACATACTTCCTCCGTTCTTTTTTAGTTGCAACATTCCTTTTTCACGTTTGATGATGCACAACTTTGACCGTCGTCATTATATTTAATTCTCTATTAGTAAAAAACTTTTAAAAAACCGATTATGAAACTTTGTAATGAGATGAATTCAACAATGTTTTAAAAAAAATAATTCACATACATTAATAAATAAAATGTAGTCAAAGTAGAGTACATGAATAGTGTGTAAATTCCAATGTTGCAACTATTATGATACGTAGGATAGTATGACTCAAGACAAAGTTCGGTAGTGCCCACTGCCCAATACACGGTTTTCTTTTTGCTAAATGTGATATGAAAAGTGGACACATGTAATAAAGAGTTTTTGCAACTTTCAATCCTCCGATTATTATGTTATTCATACTTTTGGTGCTCGGTTTTAATTTTTTTTCGTTTTTAGTCCTTCGACTAATGTGTGAAAGACACTTTTGATACCCGCATTTAAAATTTCCATATTTAGTTCTTGAGCATTCATCAATGTGAATTTTTGTTCCTCCAACTATTATAATAGTGACATTTTTAGTCCTTTACTTATTGTTTAAAAATCATAGTGGAATGACAAAAATGTCCATCTGGTAATACTTAGGGGACTAAATATGAAAAACTGTAAAATCAAAGACCAAGTGTGTCTCTCACACAATAATTGAAGACTACAAATGAAAAAATTCAAAATTGAGTATAAAAAATGTCATCGATACAATACTAGGAACCAAAGTGACCAAACCGTGTAATAAATTAGACTTGTAAGATGTAAAAAAGTAAACGATGGTGAAAGTAGGGAATCAAATGCTAGTAAGATAGAGGGGTGCCATCAATTCAAAGGCCTATCTAGATACCCCCTAGCTACTAATAATTCCATTGAATTTGAGGCTATATATACTTGTATATATAATCCACCGATTCCCATTTAAAAGCGCGGTACGTACTCCTCGAAGACATATAAAATCAGACCTAAAAGTCATGAATGTTGAGAAAGAGAATATGGAGCCAACCCATTCCGAGGAAGAAGGTGAAGCCTCAAATGGTGTTGCTCTGCCTTTGACGATCGGGAAGAAGAGGAAGCTGGTGATATTGGATATTAATGGCGTACTTGCCCTTATGGTTAGGCACTCGATCCCAGGTGGTGTCAGCTTTCCCGGCGGGTTGACGAGTATGCGTGACTCACACATCCTTTTACTCCTATTTGTTTGACATAAATATATTGTAGATTTGATCAGTAACTTTAGTTTTGCACGTCTTCATTTTCTAAGTCTGTTTGATAATATTTAAATTGTGATTGAATGGGTTAAATCTATAGAATTCTAAAAAATATATATATTTAATATATTTTACCAATAAGATTTGGTTAAACTTAAACGAAAGATAGCTAAAATCTTCATATAAGTAATTTGAACTAATTCAGTCAAAAAAGTAACTTTAATCATGCCAATTTTGATCCTTACACAATTCTGCGTGCGAAATCAAAATATGATTGACAAAAAATATGACTGATGAGGTGATAATCTAAAAGCAGATGTTATCAAAAGGCTCTCAATTTTAATTTCATTCATTTGTATATACACTGTTATATTTATTTCTTTTGAAACTTTGTCATCTTTCATATGCTTGTACTATATAAAAATTATTGCCAAAATTTATCACCATTGACTTTTCAAGTAAAAGATAACAATTTTTTAGGGGTAAAAGTAATAATTAAAAAAGTTGTCCACAAAATTTTTTCCGGATTGTTATATTCCGCATAAATGATGTACAAGCTTCATATGAAGTACCACATATTAATGAGCTCTACAATATTAGGTAGTGTTTATTTTAAACAACTCAATCCCTACACTTTTGCTCGACCTTTGATATATCAATTCAAGGTGTGAACAATAGTGGAGGAATCATTATCTTTATCTTTATACGAGAATCTATGAATAGAGTATGGTGGGTACCCCAATAAAAATCTATTTGAAGTCAAAAGAAGTGAAAAATGTTATCTTAATTAGTGAAGCATTTAATAACTCTTAAATTAATAATAACGAATAAAGATTATGTAAATATGTAATTTATAGTTACAAGTTATAAATAACACATTTAAAAATGCAATAAATATAAATATAAAAATTGAAGAATTAGAAACATAAAACATCAGAATTCATTTGGACACATAAAAAATAAAGAGAGAATAATGAAATGTTCTGATAAAAAAATGAAAATATAGAGTATTAGATTATATTTAAGTGTGAATAATCCGGCTAGAAAAGTTCTGTGAAAGAATACTTCTTTTATAAAGTTGGCAATAAATTAACTGCAATTGCAGAATTTAATTTACTTGAATAACACATTACACGTATGGTAATAAACAACAATCTACAAAGCATATAAGAAAATATTAATCATTCAAAAATATGAAGACGTTAGCAGTGTCCATTTTCATACAACTAACATTTCATTGTTCAAAATTTTGATAGGTTAATTGTTATTTTTTAAATACAAACATATTGTATAATCCACCCACATACATAACTTGAAATGAATTGAAAACCAACATTTTCACGTCTCTTGATTAATAATTTAATAGTATTATCATTTTTTTCGTTTATGTAAATTGTGAGGTAATCACCGTTTTTTCATTTATATTAACATTCACAGTCCTTATAATAGAGAGAGGTGAAGGGAGATAGAGTACTGGTAAATATCTTCAACTTAGGATGATATGTATTAAAAAATTATAATGCACAATAAACTCTCAGCCTAGACACAATATGTTATTTGAAATACTTGCATTTATAAGGGGTAATTTGAGTTTGCACCCCATTTTATTGTGAAAATTGGAGTTTGCACCCCGTTTTTTAAAATCTTTGTTTTTGCACCCCAACCCCATATGAAAAGACAAAAATGCCCCTCTATTAACAATTTTGTTGGCTTTCAACATATCCTTGATCGAGGGCAAATTTTTCTTTTCATATGGGGTTGAGGTGCAAAAACAAAGATTTTAAAAAACGGGGTGCAAAGTCCAATTTGGACAATAAAATGGGGTGCAAACTCAAATTACCCCCATTTATAAACAATGCATTGAATAGTCATCACAATTATAAATTATCTATGAATAATTGTAGTATAAAATTATAAGATGATAGTGATAGAAATGCTCATTAGACTAAAAAAAATCAAAGACGATATAAGAATGCTTATTTGGTTGCAATTTCATATTATGTTTCAACTTATATAAAATAAGTATGTACTATGTATATACATGTTACTAATGAGCCTAATTACGTACACACACAAAATTAAGCTTATTGATTATTAGTGCAACACATGTGCCACCTGAGTAGTAAATGTTTTTTTTTTTGACAACATTTTTTTTAAATAAATGCGGTCAACATTTTTTTGACAACATTAGTAAATGTTAATAAATGCTAAGATTTCAACCCCTTATATAATTAATTAATGAGGGGTATTTATAGTAGAGGGTGTTAGGCGAAAGGCGTGACATGCCGCTCGCTCCAAAATTTAAAGGAACAGAAGGTGACTTGTTTATAAGATAACAAGTTGACAGCACAACCTCGCCCCAGATCAGAATGGCATGGGTAGTTTAGCCATACTGAGCATACAACAAACTTTTTCTATAATGGTTCAATTCATTCCTTCAGCTACACCATTGTGTTAGTGGTGTTAATGGAACCGTTTTCTCATGTATGATTTCACATTTAGCGCAATTTGCTGAGAATTCCCAGAAACTTTATTCTACTCCATTGTCAAGAAAATAGAAACTTTAACTTCTTCCTTGTATCTCTTTCGAAAATAGAAAATTCTACCATGACATGAAATAATTTGAAATGATCAAACACTTGATCATTATTTTAGACGCCAAGTCCATACCTTTCGTGATGCATCATATATCAATGAATGTCGCAAAATATATACTGGCCCAAAATGGGTCCTCTTCAATGGATCCACATACATTAGAGTGGAGAAGACGGAGTAACACAGAATGGTTCTTTATGGTGGAACTAAAGGAAACTCAGTGTTGTGATACTCGCATGGATTCAAGGAAACACCTTTATCAATGGAAATGTCTTCCTTCTTAGCAAGAATTGTCAGGTCCTTTCATGCTCAAGTGGTCCAACCTTCGAGACCACAAGTTTAGTGGTGTCTCTTATTCAAGAAACCTTTTGATAACTTCCACATACCTTGTTTGAATTGAGTATCATATCCCTAATGGTTCATAGTTGCATGATGTGAGTTTTCCCGCACTTAAAAAGATTGTGGTAAAGTGATGAAAGTACGAGTATCATCTCCACACGGACGGACAAAAGAGAAATAAGAATTAACTAAATTCAGCGATAAAACAGAAAATAAAAAAATGCAATGGTGCGAGATTGATTGTGTTGGAAAATTAAATTGCAATTAAACGAATAAAATAAAGCGGTTTCTTCTTAATTAACGACGAAGGGAACATGGATTGATTCCGGGGTAACCAGATTTCTGGCATATCAGGCTTAATTACATGAAATTAATTTAATTGAGCGTAGCTAATATTACTAAGTTTT
Source organism: Cuscuta epithymum (assembly GCA_945859915.1). Taxonomy (NCBI): domain Eukaryota; kingdom Viridiplantae; phylum Streptophyta; class Magnoliopsida; order Solanales; family Convolvulaceae; genus Cuscuta; species Cuscuta epithymum. Next base: position 101,607 of record CAMAPF010000114.1, on the reverse strand, counting down.
TACCGATCTCGCGGCGTAGAGTACAATAATTTAGGGGACCAGACTGATCTCTCATGCGACAGGTTCCTAAATTATCGCCAAGACGAGCGAGCTTACGACTCACAACTCATAATTGAAGAATCAACATAATTGGGATGAATAGAATTAGTTGTCATTAATTAAAAAGATTGAACTTACAAATAATATTAGGGCTGTGAAGAAAACAGAGGAAAAACGCAGATAAATTCGTTCTTAGGCCTCTCTATGAAGTTTGTAACCCCAAAAATGAGTATGAAAGCCTTATTTATATAAAACAGGCAAAATTCGGCTCAAACTGGGTTTTCTGGGGTCAGGCACTACCGTGCCTGAGACCGTGCGTCCGGAGCACTTCGCGCGCAATATGGGCAAGCAGGATCGTGCCTCCCTGGCAAGCACGATTAGGGGTGGTTCGGTACTGTATACCTTATATTTTTTCTCATACCTTTGCCGTACCAAAACTTTCGGTATGCAAAATTTGCATACCTTTACCTTACCGAAGTTTTGGTATACCGTATTTCGGTATACCGAAGTTTCGGTTCGGTAACGGTATGGTATCGGTAAATTGCCGTGCATGTCTCCCAATACAAAAAATTATCATAGACTAACAAAATATATTAAATCGTTATTACTAGCGACATATTAAATCTAATATTAAACTGTTACGAAATACAATTAATAATCTATTGATGTCAATTCAATATTGAACAATAATTATTATTAGTATATTTAAGCACTTCAACATGCCACATATTAAAAAGTAACACATTCTCCTAAAATAACTTGAACAATAGAAATATAATTAAATCAATAGTGAGCTCTAACAAAAATAAATAAAACTATTCAAACAACATGGATATAAAATCATTTATTCCTAATATGATATTGTGTATTTAGTTATTTTTATAATTTTATAAAAATTGAATAAAACTTTCGGACAAAGTTGTGTGTCTCGACTCGCGGAATCCCTATGTAGATACACTTGTCACATAAGTGTATCTCTCTTCACTCGTCAGCTACTTAGCGGTCCAGCCATCACAACTTGCAAACTCTTGGAACAAGATGAACTTGTTTCTTGACATTTGTACATACATTACTCATTAGTCATTAAGGTTAGCGTAGTAGAAACCTATAAGGTTATAGTGAGTTTGAGAAATTGGGCCTTTAATTTTTTTATTTTTGTATTTCTAACCAACTTAAGTATTAATTTTGGGCTTCAAAATTGTAATGAATTTTTACAATATATTAGAATTAAAAGTAATTGTTCAGTAGGGAGTCGGTACGGTATTATACCGGTATACCGCGCGGTATTTGAAAACATGTACCATTACCGTACCGAAATAGATCGGTATGGTATAATACCATACCGAAAATGACGGTATACCAATATTTCGGTATTTTTCGGTACGGTAAGTGCGGTATACCGATTTTTCGGTATTTTTTCCCACCCCTAAGCACGATCGTGCTTGGCTTCCAGTAGCTCAGTTCCTCTTCCTTCTACAAGCAGGGCGTGCCTATCTGACAGGCACCACCGTGCCTGGCTTTTTTTCTTCCGAATTTGACTATACTTCCTTCACCAAAGTTGTAAATAATGAAGTCATTTATCCACCACAACTTGCAAAACCGGATTTGAATCATCCAATCAAAAGATATGAATAAAATGGTGGAAGGTTGCATTCTGAAATCGTAACAGGGATCATCTGACTTCTTCGTCTGTTTTCACCTTCCTCCTCTCAGATTCTTGCAATGGTGTCTTCATATGATTTGTAGCCCTTGAGGGTTGATTTCATATGGAACTTAAATCGTGTAGTTTGGATGTTTGTACAAAAAGTTATGCTTGAACGATTAACAGAAGGTCATCCTGATCGCCGTTTTCAAGCTCTATTCATCTTCTTTTGATCCCGTAGCCAATCCTAGAGCTCTTTTGCCTTCAAATCTTCATCGTTAGCCTCCCGGTGACCTCCAAAGCTCTCAAATCAATCTAGAATGCTTCTCAAATCGTCCCGATTTCTTCTCAAGCGCCGGTGCCGGGCTCAAATCCCCTGATTTTGACTCCAACAATACAAAACTCGAACCAACACCCGGTAAACATGACTTGAGCTAAAATTGAGAGTTGTGACACAAAATAATTAGGGAAACCATCAAAAGCTGATCCCAACACACATCAAATGTGTGTCGAAATACGGACTTATCATTGCACCTGAAATAAGCTACACTATGAGATCCGGAACATAAGTAACATCTTTCAACACAAGTGTGCATTTGACATTGGTTATTATGACACATCAACAATGTCAGCAATCTTCATGAAACTCGTATCTCCCATCATCGCATCTCCAAATTCTCCAAACTTGTAGGTTGTGAATAGATTTTGGCATTGTGTGGCGTGAAATAATGTGGTTGTATCAACCACACACTCAATATCATGAGTATCTACATGTATACATTGTTCACCATATGTAACAAGTAAGATGTTTGATGTCATGGTCACCATAGTCTCACCATCTTGTAGGCTCGTTTTTTTTACTCGTCTGGGGCTGCTCTCATAAAACTTTCTAGAATCTCTTTTTCTATGCTGATAATAACCACAATGACTACAATATCCTTCACATCTAGTATAGTTCTCAAAGGACACACCTCGTTCTCGTGATCTGCTGTAAACATGAGAGCTTCCTCTATTTTTACCTTGACCTCTACCTTTACCTCTTCATCCATTTCTGTTTCCCCTTCGTCTGTTGGTTTATGACACGAGGACATATAATCAGTCTCGGCTTTTTTCCTTTGGGCTTCTTCATTCATCAATACATCTTTTATCATCTACTATACATTGTCACTTTTCTGTTGAAAAAAAATACTGAGAGTAACAACAAGAGTCTCTCGGCTATCAGGTAGAGAGCTCAAGAATAGTATCATGTGTTCTTCATCTTTAAGCCTCTGGAGACTCTCAACTGGTTCACGAGGTCCTGGAACAAACTTGTGTGTTCTGCGACGAGATACCACTACGTAACTTGTGCTTTACCGATTGTCTCATTATTAACGTCTTATTTCGAGCGCTTTTTGTGTGATACATGCTAGCAAGCTTCTCCCATAGTAAGTAAGCACTATGTTCTTCAGCAACATGGTGGAACATACTATGATCGATCCATTATCGAATTTGTGCGACTATTTTTCTATTCATTTTAGTCTACCCTTCATCTGTTTTTTGTTCGTTTTGGCGCCATTGTTATCAAGAGGATCGGCTAAACCCTTTAAATTTAGCAAATGATCCATTCAAGGTTTCCACATATTGTAATTTGTGATAGTAAGAGCAATCATGGTATCCGTCTATGAATTATCCACAATAAGTGTACAATATTTCTCGTAAATTATTTTTTAATCCAAATTAGGTCAAACGAATCAAACAGTTGGATCTGAAATGCTCAAAATTGTGGGAACCGGGCTCACCTCTTTGAAAACTGGTTTGGAAGATGGTGAAAAGGGCTTGTGAAATTTGAAGCGGTTCGGTCTGGTCCATGTAGCTGCCCATTGTGTAGACACGAGTGTCAGTGACTTGGCGATAGGTGACACACATGCTACTGACCCTCGTATGACGTGGTGACACATATCACATGACGTGGCAATAGTAGAGGTGGACTGAAAATCTGGTGGATGATGATGGGCCGGTTACATATGCTGACTGAATGATGATGTGTAGATGATGTGAGCCTGACGTGTGTGTCGTCTCCGATCTCTAGACGGTGTGTGCAGTGTGTGCTGTGAGTAACTTCCACTCGTCAGTGTGTGGTGGCATGTAAAGCTTCATATGGTGGCCGTTCTGACGCCAGATTAAAATGAGATTAAAATAACAATTTTTTCTTGTTTGGAGCTTAATCTATTGACTCGAGTGATTTACACTAGTTAATCAAAACCAAAAATATAGTGAGGTTGAATTCTCTAACTTTACATATATTATTATACTACGTAAATAAATTCGTGTGTATGTAGTTCTAGAAATGGTATTTTTCTGACAAGCATGCGAGTATGGCAGTATGCCACTCGATCTTAACATTATTAATTACTTGTACAATATTTTTTAATGTACTAAAAAGAATCATTTTCATGGTATCTAATGAATTTGCAGTAGCAAAGCGACCCTTCTGTGAAGATTTTTTGCAATTCTGCTTCGAGAGGTTCGACGTGGCCATTTGGACTTCTAGAGCCAAGTATGTATCTATATATAGAAACATTGTCTTATCATATGCGTATTACTACAATTCTTAAACAATTAGAGATGTTTCATATCATGTGAAAAATGGAAATGTGGAATTGTGGTCTTGTGGATCCCTAAATAAATTTTAAACTAATTCTAAATACCTCCCGCAATTAGAGATGTTTCATACGTCCCTCAATTTTTTTGTCTATCCTTCCCTTTTTGGATCCCAAAAAATTTGTTACTATTCTTTTTAATAAAGAATTTGTAGTTCCTTTTATTTGTCTCTCCTATACATGTACAAATAAACCACATAGTTTTTACTTTATTATTTCTCGTGTCATTCAAATTTTATAATGTTTTGATAGACGGAGGGAGTATTTAAATTCAAAATTTAAAGTATATATAGTGGGTGATACATTTGTAACTTTAATTTCCATAATTTCTCTTTTAATTTTGGGAAAAATAAACATAACACCCGAAACTTTAATGGAGTGTGAGATAAATACTTCAAACTTACGTGTGTAATTTATACTAGTCCATCAGCTCGTGCATTGCATGGATAACGAATAAATTAATTTATTTTTAACTGAATTCTATCCATGAGTAATACTCCCTCCGATTCTTAATTAAGTTGCTGGTTTGACTTCACACATATTAAGGAAATAAATTTGACTTTACTGTGGAGTGCACTGTTTTGCACTGTTTGGACACTGTTTGACACTGTTTTGTTTAGCACTGTTTTGGTGTAGTTTTGTTTGCCAAATAAGGAAGTAGGAACTTGCTTGGGACATCCGAAAAAGGAAAGTAAGGACTTAATTACGGGACGGAGGGAGTATGTGTATAAATATTTATACTATAATTTAAAATAGAACATGACATAGAATTATATTAGTACGCATTAGAGTACATGTATGATAATTATCAGAGATATACTCATTAATATAAAGTTACCAAATAATAATTATTTGGGTTCATTATCAGAGATTGATTTATCACACTTGAATATAATATAGTACTCTATTTTTTAAATTAAACATAGAATATTCATGTTCCAACTTTATTATGTCATGTATCTTAATTAATTCTGCATGTATATGTTTGTAATGTTTTTCATACAATTTTATTTATATTTATTATCTTCAACCTCATTTTTCTAATGCTTTATTTATAACTTCCAACTATTAATTAGGTTTGTACTTAATCATTGATTGTTATTAATCATTGAATAATTAAATAATACTCATTAATTATGATAACAAATTTTCACTTCTTTTGGCTCCAAATGAATTTCTACCATATTTTCTTTATAAATATAAAGATACCTCGAACTTTATATAAAAAGTTATTTTCGCATCATATTACATGTTTTTTTACTAATATAAGTTTATTGGAATAATTACATAATTTAAAATACTCAAAGCTTTCTTAGAATGCAATTAACATTCTGGAATTTCATTTATGGAATAAACAATATTACATCTGGTACAATTTAATTTTAATTGCATCGTCATAAATGTTTTGTGTATTTTAAGTTATATATGTAGCACTATAAAATTGCATTTAATTTGTAGAAAAACATATGATAATGGTGCTAACGTAATTTTTATATAAAGTTTGGGATATATATGTATACACTCACACATGTATATTACATGTGCAAGTTTGGGTATTTATCTCAATCCCCTTCAAAATTTATGATATTTGAATTATTTTTTCCTTTACTTTTTGGTAGTCATGACTACTTTCTCAGTATTATTTTGTTTACTATAACTTCCTTTTTGGGATGTGTTACAATTTTTGCCACACAATCCTTTTTTGATATTTTCTTTTTAAAAATAATAATCATTACCTTTTGTACTTATTATCCTCTCTTTCATATTTTCCATAATATTTCTTAGTTTTTGTATAGTATTCATTAATCTTACTAGTTTTCTCTTAAACCATGTGTCAAACTCTATAGTAGGAAACATTACAATATGGAGGATATCTTTTTAATCTATTATTTTCTATTAAAAGCTCTGGAGTAGTTATATATGTGGCTCATTTTATTGCAGAGTATAAAGTTCTTTCTAAATGATTACATGCTAGACTATCATGTTACATCTAAATATATCAAACAATATGCTTCATTTCATATAGTATGTTTCCAAATTGTTTCCCAAAATTTCTCATTTAACTATATGATTATGGTGCTAGATGCATGATTGAATTCATGGTAGCTCAACTAAGACAACATCAAAATGTGATCATAGTATGTACATTCAACTCCAAATTTTATCTAGGAAATAATATTTAAGTGGGACCAACATTCATGACAATTCCCACACAAAAAGGTATAAATATTTTCGAATATGTGACGAGACACATGTGGAACAAAATAAGAAAACATTAATGAATGATATGAATACATGTCAAATAACATCATTTTAGACACAAAGTTATTAGTCTTATGACTAATCGATATAAATGAAAAATTAATATATAAGATTTTAGTGATATATGGAGTAATTTTCTCTTTTATCAACCATATTATGGCTAAATTTCAATTTTCTATTTATAGATAAACTTTTTTACTATCTAGCCGATTTTCAAGACTACTATCTATGAAAACGAAAAAGAAATCTCACAAGAGGAAAACAAACTTACACTATAAACATAGGAGTTAATGTTTAATATTTACTATGTGAGAGTAATATTTTGTGATGGGATGAAAACACCCTTGTAGAGGTTGACAATTAGCTTGGTCACTGGGCCGCTAGATTCCCTAATTAATTTAAGTAGGGTTGGTGGATTTAATTATATACTTCCTCCGTCCCTCAATTAAGTTCCTCATTTCCTTTTTGGGTAGTCCCTAGATTAAGTTCTCCTTTCCTTATTTAGCAAATTAACTACGTCAAAACAGTACCAAACTGTACAAAACGGTGCCAAACAGTGTCCAAACCGTGTCAAAACAGTAAAGTTTACCCCCCAGTAAATTTTTCCTTAATAAGAGTAAAAGAAATGGGGAACTTGATTGGGGGACGGAGGGAGTATTTATATTAGCCATCCAAAGGAAACAGCTAGAATCATCAGTTTGACCAGCTAGTAAAAAGAAATTGCCAATATAATCGGTTTGACTAATCGTTGGTTCCAAGAACGAAGAATACACAAACCCTAGACATCGCTAGGAAGAAGCCACATATAATAATGTGAAAATACTAACTGATGAAGTTTAATTCCAATTACAAGAGCTAATTTACGAGAAAATAGAGTACTTGGGCAGCGTAAGGCAGCTCTTTTATTAATCAGAGAGGCGGATCCCTTTTAGGTAAGTACAAAACGTATTTATAGACATAGAGCCACAGTAGCCTAAGGAGACATAACCGGTACAATAAATAGGTATAAAGAATGATCAGATTTCTCTAATTTATCCCATAATTCCCCATTTATTACTTCTTTATGTCTACGTCTCTTCTATTAAGTCTCTGTTGTTGCCAGATAGCTATGATAGATACGCCACATAAGCCCTAGGGTGAGCTCGAATTCGACCTTGACCTCGCTAGAACTCTGCCCAGGCTCGAGGCTTGCTGATCAGGTTAGCCTAATGTGGGTTCCTTTCACTGGTCGTGATCCCTTGTTAGGCCTAGTTGGCTCTGTTAGTTAGTTAATCCCAATTAATCGGTTTGGGTTATTGATCTCGTGTAATGGGCTTTCGCATGATACATAATTGGGTCATGGTCAAAGTTCATGGTACCATCGCTAACAAAAGAGGTTTAATGAGTAGAAAGAAATTTGAGAAGATCGGAGCTGAGAAGAGGAGAGATGACTACATTTTTTTACCTTTCTCCTCTCCCCAAGTCTACGAATCTAAAGTGAAAGATGTGTATGCTATCAAATTAAGAGTTCATTTAATAACATTAAAATGTGCTAAATTCACTAAAACTGCAGAAATTAATGAAATTTTGGATAAGATGGTTAAATTGACTAAATCTGCTAAATTATGGAGAAATATTGTTGTAACCATATCTTATTAATATAATTAAGAAAAATTTATATGAAAATAGTTAAAATGACTCTCCAAAGTAACTCCAACGAATTCAATCAGAAAAGTAACTTTAACATTACTTATTTTGATTATTACACAATTTAGTTCAGACGAGACGAGGCGAGGTCAGACTTACATGTTTGATATAAAATTTGACTGGACTAGTTCAGACGAGACAAGGTCAGACTTAAATAGACCGAATCAGACTTGGAAAATTTCTAACCAATTAAAAACATCCTTAGATCAATGGATCACTATAAATGAGTTTAAATAACATTAGTTGCGATTTTGGGGGTTAGTTGACTCACAAATGGGAATGTCTAATATTGAATCTCATCAATGTGTGTCCGAAAACTGTGCAGGGAAAATTATCTTGACGAAGTTGTTGATTACTTATTGGGAGATATGAAGAAAAAGTTGTTGTTTGTTTGGGTAAGTTGAAATATATCCCTTTAAAATTCAATAATCATTTATATTTCTCTGTCCCGAATTGAATTGCAGTTTTGCGAAGTTTAAGATTAATTAACACTAAATTTAATTCATTCTTACGAATAATTAAATCACTCGAAGGAGTAAACGTTTGTTGGGAATCAAGTGGTTCACTTCACTAAATACGGTGCAACCTAATTGGAAGGATATGTTTATGATTTTCTACCTAGGTGGGAAAAGATAAAGCTCCAACCCGAGACGGATCTAGGGCATTGGGCCGAAGTGAGCCCCCTAACTATGCCCCTGACTCCAAGGGATTCGCTCCACTAGCAAACTAGAGGGTGCAAATAAATTCTGGACACACCTATGCCCCAAACATGGTTTAGTCCCTTTTATTAATTAGAATATAGGATATCAAGTGGTTTAGTCCCTTTTATTGCCATTACCACTTCACCACCTTTTCAAACCAAACCCATTCTGTATCCAAATTCTATTCCCTCAAATATCCGGCCACATTATTGTTATATTTCTCACCAGAAACCAAAGATTGCATCTCTACGGATAATTAAATCATTTTTAATAATTAAGAATTACATATTCGGTAAATACATTGAAAGTTCTATAAAGTCACAAATCCAAATTAGTGTTTAATAAAAAATGATGTGCTAAATAATTGATAAAGTGAAACTATTTTAACCAAAGAAAAGATGACTTAGCTTTGCAAATTAATTTGGAACGGAGTATCACATGAATACTTGAAAGCAGGTCAGTTTGGATTAATTTGCCTTTTCTTATTAAGTGCGTTTTTGTTGTGATGTACGTTTTTGGTAATGAAACTTGTAGGATAGGTCCTATTGTACCCGAACAGGATTTATGACCCCTGAGAACAGGTATATACCCTTAGCCTGTAAGGAGTTGAAGAAGATTTGGGGGAATGAGTGCCCCAACCAACCTTTTGTGGGAGGTTACTACAATGAATCAAACACGCTGTTAGTGGATGACTCTCCATACAAGGCTGTGCTTAATCCTGTAAGTACATCAATTATTGAATACAAATGGTTCTATATATTAAACTTAGTTCTAGTTTAACATATCTTCCATACCTTTAAGAAGTTCTTACATTAATCAGTGGAAGTAGATATTTGTAGTTATTATTAAGATGGCCGGAGTAGCTAGGCCATCTTTAGGTTTTAAGGTTTTATATACCGGTATTATGTGATTGGTGATTGGGTAGCCTAATTAAGGTTTTTTTGATCCATCCCACTAGATTGTCTCATACCAATTTGGTGAAATCCGTGTGGTTCCAAATTATTCCTTATCAATTCAATATCAATTATATAAAGTTATTTTTCTTAATAACCATACCACATTCTCATGTCCCAAGGTTAGTGGGATGGAAATAGTATTAGTAATCGCCGGTGAGATTCAATTTTAAAATCTAATTTGAAATACGGAGTACTTTTTAGTCATTGAATATATATATTAGAGAAAAGTTACAGAAATACCTAGTATATGATAAGATATTGCAAAAAATTACAATAACCCATAACCAATAGACAAGGAATTCATGATATGCTCACTTTTAAGGTTATTTGTAGATATTATTAAGATGGCCGGAGTAGGCCATCTTTAGGTTTTACGGTTTTATATACGGGTATTATGTGATTGGTGATTGGGTAGCCTAATTAAGGTTTTTTTAATACCATGTCCTGCTATGCTAAGGTTGTTTCTATCTTTTATTTTCGATCCATCCCACTAAAATTAACTCACACATACCAATTTGGTGAAATTTGTGTAGTTCCCAATTATTCTTTATCAATTCAATATCAATTATATAAAGTTATTTTTCTTAATAACCATACCACCTTTTCATGTCCCAAGGTTAGTGGGATGGAAATAGTATTAGTAATTGCTCGTGAGATTCAATTCTAAAATATAATTTGAAATGGTTTTTAGTAATCATGAAATGAAAATATATTAGAGAAAAGTAAGAGAAATACCTAGTATATGATACTACGTCAGATATTGCAAAAAATTACAATAACATATAACCTATAGACAAGGAATTCATGATATGCTCAATTTTATCCTTGTAAGACCTTTGTGATCGAAAAATGAAAATTTGACTTTCACAATTTTTATGATGCGGCTATATAGAACAATTTACACAATTACACTTGCTCGAAACACAACTATAGCATATTGTAACTACTTACACAATTAGGTTGATTTTAATTGGAGAGTAGATTTCTGATCTAGTCAGTTCAGATCGGGTCTTGTCCAGTCTGGTCTGTTTAAATCAAGCATGATCTGATAGATGTGTGCTCTATGTGTATTTTACCATTTTCGAAGTCTGATTTGATCTGGTTTGGTCTGAACTAGTCTGAGCTAATTTGTTTAATATGATTTAGTTTGATCTAGTGTGGATTAAAACCAACCAAAATACTTTGTCTTTGTGTAAATTGTTTCGTAGGTTCACACTGCGATCTTTCCTCATTCCTACAATGAACAAACGATGATAAATGATCGATCATTAGGTAATTGTATTCCAAATCCAATTAAATATACTTTCATAATTAATCAATTATGGTTTAGTCGTTAATTATAATATTTCAGGCCCGGGAGGTGACCTTCGAGAATATTTAGAAGGGTTGGCAGGAGCTGAAGATGTGAGAAATTATGTGGAGGGTCACCCGTTTGGTCAAAAGCCCATTGACTATACACACTGCAATTGGAAAGTTTACTCGGGAATTATTAGAGCTCTCTCCGACCGTTCCTGATTAGAAAAAAGATTGGGGTACACACTTTTTGTACACAAAAAGTGTGTACCCCTAGCAGGCTTCTCCTGATTATTTACTGACCATTTTTCCCTCCATGCACCCTAAAGTTCAAGGGAACTAGCATAAAATAAAAATGGGCCATAAGTTCTGTCCAATAGAAATGTGTTTAAGAGCCTATCACGGTATTGACATTGTTTTTCTATGGTATTTTAGTTTATATTTTGTGCAAGGAAAGTATCTCCATCACTCGACTTGCTTTTGTAGACTTCCCTCTTGAAAAAATTAAGACCTATACAGTATACACTATATACTACTTCGTGTGTATTTAAATTTTCATATTACATAATTGAGTAATGATCTGGTCAGGCGCGCCTGACCAGATGTGCTGTGCAGACTTGTCCGTTTGGGTGTCTTCTCGATTGAATTTTTTGATGAAATTTTTGAGCATGTTTCTCATCAAGTTTAGTTTATCCATACCAAATTTCAGCTCAAAATTCGATCGGGAAGACAGTTAAATAAATTCTTGAAACATACTGGTCTTTATATATGCGCAGAATGACCAGTATGTTTCAAGAATTTATTTGACTGCCTTCCCGATTGAAATTTGAGCTGAAATTTGGTATGGATAAACTAGACTTGATGAGGAACATGCTCAAAAAATTTCATCAAAAACTTCGACCGGAAAGGCACCCAAACGGGCAAGTCCGCACAGCACACCTGGTTAGGCGCGCCTGACCAGATCATTACTCTTACATAATTGGATCTCCTAGCTATCGCATCAATCAATATTTAGGACTGGATCACAAGCCTTGGATCGAGTGAGCATGCTGGAGTTTATCTTGATTAAATAACTTTAATGAGGAGTCTTGAGTTCAATTCCCACTTAGGAAGATGAGGGACACATTGGTCGCCATGATTCTCAAGCTCCCTACCTCCACGAAGTAAATCAGGGACTGAGAAGACATATGACCACAAAGAAGGTGGTAAGTTTGTGTGGTGGAGAAGTAGCCTAGAAAAGACAGATGATGTAAGTCTTGCTGAATTCGTTATTTAGATTTAGTATCGATGAGGTTGACTTTGATCAGGTCTAGATTTACCTGTCTAGCGGTTTTCAAGGGTAGTTCGTAGATTTCATGATAATGAGAGCGTATACTATATATATGACTACTTTCAAGATAAGAGAAAGTGGGAATGGAAGAGGAGCCGAGTCACGATAGAGTTCTAGAGGAAGGTGAATCGAGGAAGCGCAGGGTAGTGGATCTGGAGAACCTGGTGGAAGTTCAAGATAATATGGAGGTTGATGAAACCGGTTCAAAAAACGATGTTGCGGCGGTGCTACTGAATCAGCACCACCTGGAATTCTATTAGTTGTTGTAAGTGGGAGTTTTCCTTTGGAGGTGGCTGGACAAACCTCTTCTCCCTTCCTAATGACCATCCAAATTGGAATGATTAATATCTTTGGAGGTGTCCGATCAAACATCTTCTCCTTTGCTGGTGGCTGGTAAAACCAGGATTAATGACTCTACTGCTTATTTTCAGTTTTTGAACTCTAGTTTTTTTTATTATCATTTTGTCGTAGTGGCAAGTATAGCGATGCTGTTAAATTAATAGTCTACCATTATGTGGAGTTAGCCATCTGACATGGCCTTCTAGGGCTAACTAGTTCTATGTTTCACTTCAGGGTTACTCTGAGTTATTGCTATGTTTTGTCTATTGTTAATTAGTTACCTTTAATATCATTAATAAATGAATGTTTTAATTTCAAAAGCAAAATTGTATTTGACTCTTAAGATCACCCTATAGTTCTAATATATGCATCAAACAGTTTATTTAAAACTTTGGACACTATGAATTCTATGAGAGCAATCGAGCATACGGAAAGAATCACACAGTCCATCCACAAGCTTATTAAGGGAGTGTTTGCGATTGCTTGTGTTTTTTAAAAGTGATTTTTTAAGAGATTATTGGAAAAGTGATTTGTAGTAAAAGTTAGTAGTGTTTGGGAATAGAAGTAACTTTAATTTAAAGGTAAAAGTTGGAGTGTTTGGGAAAAAAGTGATTTTTGATGTAATATTTGGTTAATGACAAAAATGCCTTTGCTATCTCCATTTACTACACAAGAGCCATTCGGCCATGAGGTAGCACGGTCTGACAGGCCGCAGGGAATCACGGGAGGGGAGGGTAGTTTTGGTTTAGTAAAATATTTGATCTAATAACAATACCCAAAGTTGCGAGTATTTACATAAATACAAATAAGCTGATAAAAGCACCCCCAAGCATGCTTTGAACTTTTGACTTATAAGTGCTTTAATTTAATCTAAAAGTTGGGTATACAAACACCATTTTTGGCTTTTCATTACAAAGTCAAAAGCACTTTTGTTTAGAGTTTGCAAACACTCCCTAAACACCGGTGGGCGTAGCTCAAGTGGTAGCGAGGGAGCGCCACAAGGGTTAGGTCTTGGGTTCGAATCCCGACAACTGCGATAAGGGGTTACTATGCTGAAAAATGCATAGGGCTTCTGCAAGTACCGGGGACAGAGCCTCACTCTCTATCTGTCAGATTGTGATTATAGTCCAATTTACATCCTCCCATCGTGCCGTCCGGTCGATGTTGGGGGGCCCTCAGGGATGGGGTGTCATCTTTTTTTTTTGCAAACACTCCCTAAACATATCAGATTCATTGAACCGACATTAAACATCTTCGATGAAACTTTTGTATAACCGGTAATTTTACAATTGCTATTTTTTCCATAGAAATGAAAATAGGTAGGTCAGTGTGGAAAATAAACATAAACCAAATGTAATGATGACGATTATGACGAACCAGCATAAAACATCGATGTGATGTCCACCCCTGCAAAGAGTCAGGTCATAAGGGGGAGTGTATATAAAATCCCGGGGGAGTGTATATAAAATCCCGACGATTATCTTTTCTGTTAAATTGATCTTTCATACGCAGTATTAAAAGAAGAATATAATGAGAGACGAAAAAAGAGTCGCGGTGTAAAATTGGAACAAAAGGGAATTTGAAACAAAATTGTAAAACTCTAAATTGTAATGAAATTTTAAATGCTGGGCAATTTTAACTTTAACTTTTATTTTGAAAAGTATGAATTGCATTTTGTTCTCATAAGATGTACATTTGGAAGCCAAACAGTTCTTTACGACTCATTTTTGTATTGATAAAATGATAGATTTGTTGGAATGATTTTAATTGGGCATAATTTTTGAGTTAATATTCTTAATAACTTACTACTATACGTATTTGGTAAATACTTGTTGAACGTGTATTAGAAAATGTATATGTAACAGTATCCCGCCTTCACCCGCCCAAAACAGCCGCCGTATTCCGCCGTAACTTCTTCCTCAAATATCGCGTCCTTTCAATGACGTCTTGCCCCACCCACCGTGCAAACCCCCACAACTCCACACCGATCCCCGCGCTCCGCCCGTTCCACCTCCCAAAAACAGTTAATGCCGTCCACATTTTACATTCTCTCGCAGTAATTTCTATTTAATCTTTGGCGTCTCTCGTCGGCAAGATGTTAGAAGTTATTTTCAGAAGCGAGGATCTAACTAATCCGTCGCCGGCATGGAGTCTCCGGGAAATCATGATTTGATCGATAAGCGCCCATTCCATGTTACTGGTCCAGTATATGATAGTAATGATACTTCCGGGGAATCTTCTCCCCGAAAGAAACTCCGGGTACTCGGCGACGACGCCGGTATGGAGCGGAGAACCAAACTTTCCGATGAACTCCCACCGGACGACGGACGAAACGGCCGTCAACGGTCTTCTGCCGGAATTGGCAAGAGCCCAGAGGACATTTCTTCCCGGAAGAAACTGCTGATACTCGACGTCAACGGTCTTCTTGCGGCCGTTGACCGCCTAACCTCAGCTGGACGCGTCAGCTATTCAGGCAAGACAAATTAGCTTTCGAATAACCTTAAATTTCAACTGTTTATTTATATTTACCATAAAAAACTATTTGTATTTATTTCTATTTGAGAATTCAACTCATCCAAATCAACGGTTTAAATTTGCAGTTACAAAGAGACCCTTCTGTGATGAATTTTTGCAATTTTGTTTCGAGAGATTTGACGTCGCTATCTGGTCCTCTAGAATCAAGTACGTATATACTCCCACCACCCGAAATCGAAAGTTCTCTAAACATAAGTAAATTTCTTTTTTCAAATAGCAATAAATTTAGTTTCTTAGTAACATGTGCTCAATGCTCATGTACTTATCTAGGGATTTTTTTATTTTTTTATTCTTTAAATAGAAACAAATAAGTCGATCGTATTTTGAGACGAAAAATATTTGGAACATCTTCAGTGGTACAATGTACATGATACATTGATACATCAAAACAAATCAATGACATTTCCCTATTTTCGCACTGGTTTGTACTTCGTATAATTTTGATAAATTTTATGGATAATCTAAATAACAATTTCTACATCTAGACACTCTTCTCAACATTGTAGAGAAAAATTTATCTTAAACATAAGACCATTCGAATAAGAATAGTGTTAAATTTATCTTAACATTTTATGTGTACGTCTATCTCTCATGTTACATGTGTATCGTAGGCATTGTACCATTGCAGATGTTTTTTAATCTTACTTTTAATTTTTCATATGTGTTACTCATATACAATCGTATGAAACAATGCGATGCGGGAAGTTACTCATAAGATGTTACTCATATTTTGTGCCTTTATATCCCAAAAACGTAACAACTCCTCACCTGGCCTACACACGTTCTTTTTTTTTTTTGGATGAAATGTAAATTATATTAACACCCAGAAAAATTTAACATATACATGTGTCCTACTTCTACAAAAACCTCCCCACCCCCTCATAGTGAGGGGGATAAGAGGTTCTTTATAAGAGACAAGTCTAGTCTAAAGCCACACACTGGCCAAAAAACAAAATCAAAATCGGTGCTACATGTTGCACACACAAAGATTAAAATCAGCCCAAAAAAAAAAAAAAAAAGGAGTCAAAAGAAGTCAAGGTGTTGCAAGGGCACACACGCTAGTACAAACAAAAATGTTATCTATATGCCCATCCCAAGTTTGGACTTTGACACTAAATGTGCAGTGTAATAAGCAATGTCGCAGTCTAATAAGCAATGTCGCAGTCTGCCAATAGGTAGCTTTGGTCCATCAAAATTTGATCAGGTCATATGGGTAAATACTAAAAAGTATTTTATATACCATATGCTTGACCTTTGCTATCACATTATCCTCTGTTTTTGTTCCATCATCAAATAAGTTCTCATTTCTTGTATGCCAAATATAGTAGACCGATGCACAGAACGCAAGTCTTGCCGCTTTTGCTTTCAATGTTGACCCTTTGTGGGTCTTCGTGATCCATTTGATTGAGCTAAGCAGAGTAGTCATTTCGTGCCCAAGTCCCATCCATTCTCTAATCTTGTCCCATACCCTACAAGTGAAGGGGCAAAGGAAGAATAAGTGTGGGATTGTTTCCAATCCACTTTTACACAAGTCACATCTATTGACCATGTTTAGGTAACCGAGGCTATCCTGGGTGGGTAGTCGGTTCCTTAAGGCCAACCAAACATTAAAAGAGAATTTTGGAGGAATATAGGACTTCCAAATGAAACTCATTGGAGTCCTAGGGTTCCCTTTAGTTCTTAAAAGGTCATATATTTTGGTCGAGACTAACTTCCCATTAATGGTCCTAGCACTGAGGCCCATAATGGTGTCATTCAAGTTGTTAAAACATCCACGTATTTTATCTCGTATTTGGGCCAGACGCTTCATTAATTGGGAGTCTCGGCTGTGTGGGGAGAATTCCCACACACTCCTTCCATTAAGATATACGCCATTAACCCAACGGACCCATAGTGTGTCCTTTTTCTTATGGACATCCCATAAAGTGCGGGATAGGAGGCTATCATTCCAAGTTTTGGCATTATGAATGCCTAAGCCCCCTTCATCTTTAGGGAGACAGATGTCATCCCAAGCCACTTTAGCAAACTTACCTCCCCACAAAAAAAATCTACAAATGGATACTATCCTATCCAAAATAGTCCTTGGAACCGGAAAAATTTGGAGCCAAAAAGATTGGACCCCTTGGATCACCGATCTAATAAGCTCTAATTTCCCGGCATAGGATATCGTTTTCGTATTCCAAGCGCTAAGGAAGCCATTAATCATATCAAGTAAAGGTGCATATTGAGCAACCGATACCTTTAAAGGAGCCAGGGGAATTCCGAGGTATCTAACCGGGAAGGTCCCTTGTCCATAATCCACAAGACTTAATATATTATGTAATTCGACGTCTCTCACCCCACCAACGAAAATATTTGATTTTCCATGGTTTACCCTTAAGCCCGATACGTCACCAAACTCTTTAAGAGCATTGAATATTATTTCTATGGAATGTATGTCACCTCTCGAAAAGAGCATCAGGTCATCCGCATAGGCTAAATGGGTAATGCCCAAGGATGAGCATTGAGGGTGGAAATTAAAATTCCCTCCTTTGGTTCTCACGTTGAGCAACCGGGAGAAATATTCAAGGCATAAGACGAATAGCAATGGGGACATCGGATCCCCTTGCCGTATGCCTCTTTTACCGTTAAAGAATCCATATAGTGAACCATTCAAGGAGATCGAAAAAGAGGCTGTGGATACACATTCCATGATCCAGCCAATAAATCTAGGTGGCAAGCCCAAACCCCCTAAGACATGTCGAAGAAAATCCCACGATATTGTGTCATAGGCCTTACGCAAATCCACCATGATCATACACCTTGGTGAAATTCGTTTCCTATTGTATCCTCTAACAAGTTCCTGGGCTAGGAAAATGTTATCAAACATTAGGCGGCCGTCCACAAACGCTCCTTGGGCTTGATTTACCAACCCTGAAAGGCACGGGGTTAGTCTGGCCGCAATAATTTTTGTGATAACTTTATACATGACATTCGTACAAGAAATGGGTCTATAGTCCGAGACTTTAGGGGAGTGACTAGTCTTGGGGATAAGTGCTATAACAGTATGATTAATCTGTTTAAGCAACTTTCCCGTTCGAAAGAACTCCTTAATAGCCCGAACCATGTCATCCCCAATGATAGACCAATTGGCTTTAAAAAAAGCCGAGGAGAACCCATCCGGCCCTGGTGCCTTATCATCCCCAATATCAAACAAGGCATCTTTAATTTCCTTGTCTGTTATCGGAGCTAATAGGCTATCATGAACACTTGGTTCAATCAAAGGGCCGGTACCTAAAACCAAATGGTCAAGGTCAAGGTTATCCACATGCGTACCAAATAAATCAACAAAATATTTAACAAATACATCCCCAACTTCATCTAAAGACTTAGTAGATGTCCCGTCTTCCAGCAAAACCGAAGAGATGGTATTCCGGCTTGCATTCCTCTTGACTATGGCATGAAAATATCGTGTGCCTTTGTCCGCTTCAAGGATGTGCGTGGCTTTGGCTCTTTGTTGGTAGAAGCTTGTTTCGGCCTCCCCCAAGAATGTTGCTCTTTTTCTAGCCACCATTAATTGGACTTTAAGTTCATCATCCATCGGCGACTGAAGCACTAATTTGTTTAATCTTTTAAAATCCTCCTTTGCAATTTTTGTCTTGGCCGAGATATGCCCAAACTCCAACCTGTTAAACTTCTTTAAAGGAGCCTTCAACGCCTTAAGCCTCCTAATAAAAGAGTATTGAGTTGTACCAAGAACAAAAACATTCCAATTCTCCAAAATAATATTAGTAAAATCATTGTGCTTCAACCACATGTTAAAAAACTTAAATGGCTTAGGCCTTAAAGAGGAATTATGGAGTATTGATGTTACGGAAGCCGTATGATCAAACTCAACCTCCATTTCATGGAAATGGGCCTTACAAGCCAAACCCTTTTGTGCCCAAACATCATTTAATAAAACCCGATCAAGCTTGGCCCATAAAGAGCCCCTATTCCACGTGAAAAATTCTCCCGTGGAGGGGGCATCTTCTAGACTAGCCCTAACTTTAAAATCTAACAGATCTTGCATCATGTATGCACTGGGTGGGTTTGACCCCATCCTCTCATTCGGAGCGCAAACACAGTTAAAGTCACCCGCTATTAACCAAGGTTCCGTAATACGGTCACCTAAAATAGCAAGATATTCCCACAGCGCCTTACGCTCTAAGACAGTATATAAGGAATAAACAAAAGTGACCAAAAATGTGGTCTGTGTAATGCGGCAAACACACTCAACATGTATAAATTGCCCTTCTATTTCACGCATCACACAGTGTAGAAGACTAGGGTCCCACATCACCACCATTCGGCCACCGTCTAATTTTCCAAAGTTAGTTTCAAAAAACCATCCCGGCCACTTATTTAAAATAAATTTTTTGATACTAACCTCGGTCATTTTAGTTTCCAGAAAGCAACAAATATTTACCTTATTTAATTTAATAAAATCATTAATAGTTTTATGTTTTGAGGCTTTATTTAAGCCTCTAACATTCCAAGAAGCAACCTGGATCATTATGGCAGATAGAAATCCGGAGAAAGGTCTTCATCTCCGGTCTCCGGGGTGACCTTCATTTTCTTTCAACCTCTCGGCCTTCCTCATTCCACGGAGCATCTCTTTAAGAAACTTTTTATTCCTGTCTTGGTTAGCATCAAAGAAAACTAACACATCATGGAAAAAATCGTCATTATCAAAATCATACCAGTTTTCATTCTTTTTGACTCCCGGATAAGAAAGTATGAAGGACTCAGTGAAGTAGACTCCTGGCTCCTCATGCTTCACCTGTTGTAGCCTGGAGCCCATCCTAACCTTTTTAACCCCCTCTGGAAGTTCATGTGGAGCCCAAACATATGCCGACCTTCTGTTTTTTTCGTCTATGACCACCTTTGTCACTATATCATCCTCCCCCATTTCATACATATTATGTATCAAATAGCCCCAACCACCATTTATAATCCCTTCCTTTGTAGGTTTGGCAGGAGGTTGATCCATTGCACTGGGGTTGGCAGATTCATCCGTGGCATGGTATTCATCCCCAGGTTGCACAACAGTCTTACCTTTACCTTTCCTTTTCCGCTCCAGCATTTCCTCAAGATAATCTTTGTTCCTGTCTAAATCGGCATCAAAGAAAGAGAAAACATTAGCATAAAAAAGAGCTTTATCAAAAGCATACCAGTCGCCAGCCTTTTAGACCCAAGGGAAAGAGAGCAGGCAAGATTCTGTGAAGTAGACTCCAGGTTCTTCATGTTTAGCTCGTTGAAGGTTTACTCCCAATCTCACTTTAATCTCCCCATGAGGCAGATCCTCAGTACGTACCACAAAAGCCCGTTTCTCTTTATTGTCATCACAAAACACACCAGTCACAACATCATGTTCATCCATTTCATGCATATTGCGAATGATGTCACCCAATGGATCATCTTTGGTGTCCAGTGTAGTATCATTACTAGTAATAGGATCCTTTTGGATCACTTTGGTATAGAAATTTTGGGGAAGTTTAGGCTTCGGGATGTAAGCCTTAGGTGGGCCAGCAGCATTATTAACCGGATTCTTCATCCCCAGGTGCTGAAACTTCTGCCCAGGGTGGTTACCAACAGCCTTGGAAGAGCTAGCCACACCTGCACCTGCAACCATCTTCCCTCTTCCAGTAGCTTTATTCTTCTTGTAGTTTACCTCCATAAAAGGAGGTTCTTCAACAGGAACAGTTTCGGCCAGAACACTGCCCTTGCCGTTTGCTTTGGTAATGCCCACCACCTTGTTTTTATCCTTGGGATGATTTAATTTTAAACAATTAAAGGGGTGATGACCATACATCTTACAGTCATAGCAGTACTCCGGGTAGGTTTCATAGATCACTCGCTGCATATATTCCTTACCCGAAGGAGGGATTAAAGGAAACTGGAGCACCGGTGCTTTAGTGACATCGACTTCAATTAGCACACGGGCAAAATGATTGAAAACCGTATCCTGTGTGACTTTATCAGTTGTGATTGGGACTCCAACTTGAGATGCGATCATGCCTATTTCTTTAGCCTGCCAGAGTCTCATCGCCAGTTTGGGGAATTTGACCCAGATCGGAACCTTCAGGAATTCTTCACTGTCGACCGAGAAATCTTCAGATAGTTCCTTAAGGAACATAGTCTTCCCATATAAGATATAGGGACCTTCTGCCAACACTTTGAGCCGATCTTCTTCACTCTTCAATTTAAAGATTACCCACCCTTTGCTGTGCGATTTAATATCAACTTGGACACCCCATTTGGTAGTCATATCATATATGGCCTTCAAGCCAGGAAATCTGCCAGTAAAATGCCCTACCAGACAGAAACCCCACACCTCAATAAGCGTAGGTACCTTGAGATGGGAGAAGTCCAGTTTTTCCCCCGTGGGGGGGAAATACTCCAGTTTGAGTCCATTAGATG
The DNA here is from genome assembly GCA_945859915.1 of Cuscuta epithymum. Taxonomy (NCBI): domain Eukaryota; kingdom Viridiplantae; phylum Streptophyta; class Magnoliopsida; order Solanales; family Convolvulaceae; genus Cuscuta; species Cuscuta epithymum. Next base: position 79,744 of record CAMAPF010000114.1, on the reverse strand, counting down.
GTGCTTTATTGTCCCGGAATAAGGAAGACCATTGTTTAGGTTTATCCTCCTTGTCCAGTATCATGATTGACTCATTATCATCCTTGTCCGGTTTCCCAATTGATTGAGTATCATGTGATTCAAGAGTGACAGAGACATCCGGTCCATCTTCATTGGTAATGTGATTTTCATCCAAAGTCTCAATTATAGGAGTATCAGGATCAGTGGTTGATTTAATCACCAAGGAAAGCTCCTGTGAGGCCGCGACAGTAGAGCAGGCAGATCCCATTCCCACTAGCGCCTTAGCATAAGAAGCTGCCACATCTGAACCTTGTGAAGCCGCGGCATTAGCAGTGGAGTCTAGCCCCCCTCTACCATTCGATGTTGCAGTATGAACATCATTAGTTCCCATGGACTTGGATGGTGATTCAGGAACTGAAGTTGGTAAAACCTCCTTTGCAATTCCTTTCTTCCTCATCTTTTCTTGCAGTATTGCAGCTTTCTTTGCGTTTAGGTACTTAATCTTTTCATCAAACTGGTTGTCCTTAGCCGGTGGAGTTCTGTTCTGTTTATTCTTCCTAGTCATGGAGGTAGTCAACCGTTCCCTCCGTCGGAGACAGAAGAAATCTGGAAAAATCCCAAATCAACCGAGGCCGGTGTCAACAGCTTTGTCAACTGGTATTTCAGAACTCCGGCCAAACAGCACCTCCGGCCGCCGGGAAGGGGTTGGGGAGGTGCGCCCTGAGGTGGCGACCCCCACAACACTCTTTAATTTCAACAACAAACGTCCAGTTATGCTCCAAGATAAAAAATCAAAACTGATGAACAGTACAAATCTGCGAACAAGAACTTCAAAGAACCGTTGATTTAATCCTAAAAATCCAAAATTTTTCGATTCCAATCGATGGAAAAGAAAGAGAGATGATTTCCGAGCTAGGAGCAACCAGTTTCAAGAAGAATAATCGAGTGATTTTCCCAGAAGAGCAGCGAAGTACCACGAGCAAGCCAAGAGAATCCGACCGTTTGAGGGGCGCGAATTTTCTTAGAGAGATGCGAGAGCGTTTCTCAACGCGTGGTTTTTAGGCCTACACACGTTCTAGTACCAGTTAAAGCGGGAAGCTTATTTTTCAATAATATCCCTAATTCATATCAAATCAAATAAATAAAAGTAAATAAAAGTGTAGTTTGATATTCGATATTATTGAAAAGTTACTTATGTATACGAATGGAGAGCTTCTTTTGGGACATCTAAATAATTAAAGTGAGGAGTTAATTTGAGGGCAGGACTAGTAAATAATATGCAATCAGGCAATCAGCACATACATCTGTAAGATCGATAAATATGTTAAAGATGCATGCATTTTTACACTCAAATGATTATGTGCAGGAAGAATCTTGATCCAATAGTTGACAACATGTTTGGAGATTTGAAGGAAAAATTGGTGTTTTGTTGGGTAATCTTTAATTAAAAGACCTTGCTAATTGCTATTTTATATTATATTCTCACGTGAGCATGGATAATGATGTTTAATTTGACTAGCTGGCCGGAAATTAAAACTTGCATATATATGCAGGATATGTCTTATTGTACCCGGACCAAATTTAAGACTTTGGAGGATAAATATAAACCCATAGTTTTTAAGGAGTTATGGAAAGTAAGGGACTCAGGATTTCCAAATCAACCTTGGCCAAAAGGATACTACAATGAATCAAACACATTGTTATTGGATGATTCCCCATACAAGGCCTTGCTTAATCCTGTAAGTGCACATATTTTCCATGTCAAATAATTTTAGTTGGTTCATCGCTTTTAAAGTATATCGATCTGATCTACATATACTTTAATAAAAAAAAATTGTTGCTTCTAATAGGTTTTTCTATCATTTTAAAAAGATCGATCTAACAGAATATAATGTATATCATTTCGTAATTACCTTTCACTTTCCCAAGGAAAATCCATTAAAATGAATTAGAGTTTGTTACAAAATGACATGTTATTGTTCACATTCTATGATGTTACTAGTTTTATACACGCGCGTTGCGCGAAAAGGTGAGTGCCCAATAAATTGTGTTGCAAATTATGTACTTAGTATGATGTATATGTATTTGATATGATTTCTTTAGCATTTAGCATGTTAACATGTAGAAAAGTCAAAATAGTTGAATTCTAATAGGAAGTGTGAAAAAACCATAAGTGGCCTCAAATCATAATAAATCCTTTTATATATAAACTTATTACAAACTAATTGTAGAATACAAAAGAAGAAATAACTTGTGATGAAAGAAATCTATCGTAATCAAATCATTCTAAAAAAAATTAAGCATGTAGTAACATGGTAATGGATTGCTAATAGTCTAAGATTGCTTGCCAATTTTAAGGGAAAAGATAAAAATGTTTAGATAAATTTAAAGTTTTTTACAAAAATCGTAGATAAGCTCTCACTATATTAATCACCGTACAAATCATGTTAATGATATTCCATCTTAGACACGTCACCACATAAGAATTAGGATTTTTTAACGGTGAAATAAGTTTGTACATACATGTTTAATAGTTCCATATTGAGATATTATTTGAAATAGGACTAAAAAGTTTGAAAATTCCAAAATATGACTGCCATGTTTTTATTCCCAAAATAGGACACATTACTGTCATGTTTTGGCAGTACCAGACTTCAAACATGACAATATTTTCGAAACTTGACAATAATTACTCCTATTTTGGGAATAAAAACATAACAGTCCTATTTTGGAATTTTCAAACTCTTTTATCCTATTTCGGGAACTTTCCCTTCTATATTTGATAATAAATAAATAGGAAAAAATGAAAAAAAAAATGTTACTCAGCAAGAAATTACTATGTTAAGAAAGTTGCGAAGGACTACAGTGATTGTACACTTTAGCTCTTTCCTATTCAAAATATATTTAAATTTTTACTTGTCAACGATAACACTAATTCCAGACTTAAGCTCTTTTCTTCTTTCTAAGATAAACATATTTTCTTCTTTCTAAGATAAGATAAGAGCGGAAAAGGAATTGATTGGCTTTCCTTCGATTCAGAAAGTTGTGAAGAATATACTGAATTGATTTTAGGCTGCCCACCTGTTTGAACATCACATGAGTGAGGGTAGAGTTACATGGAATAGAGGAAAAACTCATGAGTGAGGGTAGAGTTACATGGAATAGAGTTACATGGAAGTGAGGGAGAACTTGGGAAAAGCTTGAGAGAATTCCAGTCAATGATAAATGGGTGAAAGAAATTCTGGAATTTTAGTGTTGATATTCTTAGTAGCAAATACTCCGTAACATGTTTTTGTTCTCTATTTTTTTTAACCCGGAAGGCAAACCACCAAAATCAGTGGGGCAAATGCCGGGAAACACTTGTCGAGTTTTATTGATGAGAAAAAGAACGAATACAAACGGAGAGAGGGATTAGACACCTCTCCGGAAGGCATATCTTCCACAATACATCAGACGAAAGTAAAAGAAATACGGAAAGTAGAAAAAACCATGGGGGACCAAACCTTGCCCATAGTTACAACAAAATAACTATGGGCTGAAACAAAGAATTAGTAACGCCTAATATAAGAAAGTTGTAATTCATCCGCCAAGATGGACCTACGAACCAAAACGGGAAGCTCAATGGGCCGAAAGTAGGAAATAACTTCATCCCCATCAGGAAAGTAGCTTGCCATAAAGTGGGCAGCCCAATTAGCCTCACGATAAATATGTCTGAAAGATACCGGGCAGCCAACCGACCACCGCCTTAGATCTGCCAACAACGACCCCCACCTCCCGTTCCAGGTAGTATCATCGAGCAACTCCAAAATCACCTGAGAATCGGTTTCAGTCTCAAAGCCGCAGAAACCAAGCTGAAGCGATAAAATGACAAATTATGGTATTGTTTCAATTTAGATATACATCTAAGTCTTGTTTCAATTAAAGCTCATCAAGCAATAAAATGACAAATTATAGTATTTCATTATTTTTCATTGTCTCGAAACCATCTTTATAAATGTTCCACATCTTGTGGTCGCTTGAGCAGTTACTAAACTTTCATTAAGTCGTGTATGAAATGAGGGTTTTATAGGGTTAGATACGCGTATCGGTTCACATATACGGGTATTGGAAGTATTGGTATTTTTAAAATTAAGACTGATACTTTTATTAAATTACGGATACGGCCTCAATACGTACATGACGCGTATTGGTGAGTATCGGTATCCGATACGCCATTAGGGTGAAGTATTGGTGCACCATATAACAATGGAAACCAACAAATAGTTGGTAGCTCTAAAGTCTAAACCAACTCTTTTACAGTTTTACATTTGTATATATGTAAAAAAAATGTAAAATTTGATCAGTCTCTTTCCCATCGAAATTATTTTTATATTTTTCTTATCTGTAAGTATATATATATATTCAATTTTAATAAAGCAAACTATGGCTTGGCATCGAAGAATGGGTGGGCAAGAGCAAATATAGTAACCCAACCTGATTAATTAGTGTCCATAGTCAATCACTTTTATCCCTAAAGGCTACAGTAGCAATATGGCCTGAGTTAGGAGTACCCACCATAACTGTTTTTACAATGCCGCGCCAATCAGATTATTGTTCAGCACTTCAGCATATATATACTCCATATACAACTTCTAAAGTCATTAACTACTTGTGGAAGTAATCGACTACTTGACAACGTTGGGTATTTCTTCCTCTTCTTAACGGAAGTTGATAATTAACGGAAGTTTCAATTAACGGAAGCTACGGAGATAGGTGGGAGTAAACATTAACGTACAACACCTTGAGCAGAACTTACAATATAATAATGCTATAGAGTTACACCAACACATTTTTAATACCTAAAAGACCCTGACCCTCATTGGTCTTTATAAGATTTTAGAGATTTGTAACGTTCTATGATCGATGTCATATGATGACATTACCAAATATTCCCTATTGCATATTAAGTATGATATGGCTACTCCTTTTTTATGTGCTTAATCTTTAGACTTGCTTTTATGTAGATTCACACTTCAATCTTTCCATCTACCTACAAATCCACGATCCCGGATGACAAATCATTAGGTGAGTTAACTAATTACTGAGTACCTACTACTCCCTCCAATTCCAAAATAAGTTCCACCTTTCCTTTTCGGACAGTTCCAAAATTAAGTTCCACTTTCAAACCTTTCCTTATTTGGCAAATTATCTACATCAAAATAGTTCCAAACAGTGTCAAACAATATCCAAACAGTGCCAAATAGTGCACTCCACAGTAAAGTCAAATTATTTTCTTAATATGTGTGAAGTCAAATGTGGAACTTGTTTTTGAATCGTACTTAATTTGCATCCCAATTCACGTCAATATATAACAAAACAAAGTTATAGGTTCGTTCCTGTATCCTCTCTTACTTAGACAAACCTTTTTCAAACCAACGTAAAATGTGTAAATAAACGGTGTGACGGTCCCAACTACTCTAAATTTAGAAAATTGTTCAATTTTTTGTGTAAAAGTTGTACACGAACTTTTCTGAAAACATTCTTTGTAACGATTGATCCCAATTTTTGCTCACGACCTCTTAATCTGATTTTTTAAATTGTTAATATTTTCAGGTCGAGGCGGTGATATTCGAGCTTATCTAGAAGGGTTAGCAATTGCCGTTGGTGAAGACGTGAGGGAATATGTCAAGGGACACCCATTTGGGCAAAGAGCCATTGATGAAACTAGCTCTGACTGGCATTTTTACTCTCGAGTCATTGGATCCTTTTCTGCACTTTCCTAATCAATTACTCCGTAATTTCTATGTAATTCGATTCCTTCAAAATCTAATTGAAACCTCGTGAAACACTTGGTCACTTTTTTGTCCTAGTTCCAGTGTCATATGCGCTCACTTTTGAGAAACCCATTTTTGTGACATAATGTTTTGTCAATTGAGAATTTGTGTTGCATCAACGTCGGTTGTAAAGATTGTCACCCTATTTTTATTAAAGTTTCTACACAAATATAAAAAAAACATCACGGCAAATCAATATATATATATATATATATATATACAAAGAGAAACTTTTTAAGAGCATACGGCGTGCGTGCCAAATAATCTTATTATGTCATCATATATAACAATTACTTAATTACTTTTTATACCTTTTATTTTTTTCTTACATTCTATTTTTATTGCATATTGATATGGAATGAAAAGATTGTAGGATATAATCCAATGCTAATACGTTAACGGTGCATATGTGGCATGAGAGATAGCCAGTCAAAAAACAATAACTAAAATATATCTCTCCTTATTTGAAAAATCTTATATCATTTTGGTAAGTACATAAAATAAGCTAAAATACTTGTATCTCTCTCCGTATTAGTATTGGAGATGCTCTAATCTAAATTCAATCACTCCCGTTGAAAGTTGTTTACAAATATTACATGTGGCGGTTTTATGTTTTAAAACATACGGAGTAAAGCATTTGAGGTACGGGATGTAAAAGTGTAAAACTACTCTTTAAGAGATTTACCAAAATAGGATAACAACATAGCATTTATTTCAAATATAGGACCTAGTAGTTTAAAATGTTATAAATATGATCTTTTAATTGTGATTGGACAAAACTACCCTAATCGGGTTGGAGAATTGCTACCCTAGGTCGTTGGCAGATTCTAGCCACCCGTCGCCGCCGCCTGCCGCCGCGGTTACTGTAATCCGTCGTCGCCAAGCTGCTGCCATCACCGAACTGACCTTGGTTACGTTATTTAAGCGGACTAGGGCAATGTAAACAAATTAAGGAATTCCTCTTGGTTTCTTTCGTAATCTTACAAAATTGTAGAGGGGCCTAAGTTTATTTTAGGATTTCTAGCCACAAAAGGCTCAATTGTATAGGTTTCTTGCTTCTATTGGGCCTGTTCATATTGGCTATCCTTCATTATTTCTAGCCCAATCCTTTAATTGGCCCAATGTATTAATAACTTCACATCCATTTCCTTGCTCATCGGCCCAATTTAACTCATCAGTTTATCAATTAAACAGATTAAATATGAATGTCATAATTTCAAAATGACATTCAAATGCCTTTTACTAGGAGGTTATTAATAGGATAAATAGAATAAGTAGAATCGTATAATTTTTATGCTCGGCTTATAATACTTTAAAACTTGTCATGATATATATTTGTTCGAATACAAGTCTAAAGTAGATTGTTAGTGTGTGAATAAGAGGAAGAATAAGAGAATATTGTTCAAATTAAGACTAAAACATACTTTATTTATTTGTTTTCATCAAATAGGAAATATGTTGATTTTCTTTAAGTAGGGCCATTCATTCTATTTTTACGTACCCATAATTTAATTAATTAACTAAAAAATCTAATAAACTAGCCTCCTTGCATAATGTAACTAATGTTAGTTTGTTGGTGGTGGGTGTGACCATGATGATTTGCTCATAGCAATCATTTATAGTCGATTACATTTTCCCATAAATTTTTTTCGAGTAATATTTAAGAATAAACTCGGATTTTTTTTTACTATTCTAATTACTTAATATTAAATAGTACTTATACTTATTATTTTATTATAAATATATGATTTTATCCTAATTACTACATCTTGTTTGAAGTTATATTTGTTATCATCCTAAGAGCCCGTTTGGTAGCACGAAAAATCGGCTGATTTAGTTGATTCTGCTGAAATTTGTGAAGTTCTGGCTGAAGTGGCTGCATTGGCTGATTCTGCTGATTTAAGAAAAAATTATTTTTAAAATATATTTTATTACTAAAATAAAGAAAAAAATATATGTAGAAATAGCTAAAATGATCATCTACAGTAACTTCAGCCAATACTAGGGGTGGGATTTTGGAACCGGGAACCGTAGAACCGATTGGAACCGAACCGTTAACAACATCTAGGAACCGAACCGTTAACAATTAATGCCTCATTTGTAGGAACCGAACCGAAACGGGTTATAACGGTTCAGTTCCCGGTTCCTATAAAAAAAATGTGCATGGAACCGCTAACAGGGGCGGATCTAGCTTTAACATTCAGTAGGGGCCATTTTTTTAATGAAGGGCCAAATTTTAATTAAATAACGTATATTGTCAAAAAAAAATAAAAAGTGAAAATGTAGTAAAATAATACTCCGTACTACATTTGTATTATTATTTTCGAGTATAAATTGATATTTGTTGCAACATAAATGTCGAAGACAGAAATAAATATTACAAGAACAAATTTTTGTCAAAGTCAATTTAGAAGTAAACGTTAATATAAAAATAGAATTATATAAAGGCATAAATCTGAAAAGCTAAAAGCTAAAAAAATGAATATATAAACAACAAAGTTATTAAAGGCTTAAGGCAATAAAGCCATAATAGCCCTCTCTGAAATGGTTTATAATGGCAACAAAATGGTTTATTTAACTAATTTATAGAAATGCATAAGTTTTGAAACTCTGAAAAAAATGGAATAATACACATATACATTGAAATTAGGCCGGGAAAAGGTGCAAATAGGCTCATGTACTAACCAAAAAAGGTCAAATAAGCCCTTATTTAGGTAGTTCTGTCCGGCCGTCGTCATTTGGGGTGGTTCCCGGTGGAATTTTTCAATGAAATTTTTTGAGCATCTTATTCATCAAGTCTAGTTTGCTCATACCAAATTTCAGCTAAAACTTCCATCGGGAAGGCATTCAAATGAATACTTGAAGATAACTGCGCTTCTAACTGTGCAGTTATTTTCAATAATTCATTTGAATGTCTTCCCGATTGAAGAATTCTTGAAGATAACTGCGCTTCTAACTGTGCAGTTATTTTCAATAATTCATTTGAATGCCTTCCCAATTGAAGTTTTAGCTGAAATTTGGTATGAGGAAACTAGATTTAATGAATAAGATGCTCAAAAATTTTCAACAAAAAATTCCACCGGGAACCACTCCAAATAGAGACGGCCGGACAAAGCCTCCTAAATAAGGGCTTATTTGACCTTTTTTGATTAGTACATGGGTGTATTTGCCACTATTTAAGTTTTTTTGGATTTGGGAGAGTAGAATTCCAAAATCCTGGACGTTTAAAAATCTCTGCTCTCCAACGGAGTCGAACACAAGACGTCTACCACGCACACTGGTCAGATTCCATCTCGCCAACGCGATCTTGTCATTACAATACGGCTTTTAACTTTATTATAGCATTTCCAAATAACTATATATAAATAATACATATATATATATATATATATATACTACTATTTTTTTTTTGTGTGGGCCTAGGCCCTCCCTGGACCTAAGGCAGATCCGCCCCTGACCGTTAAGGAACCATTATTAAAAAAATAAAATAAAATAAAATTAGTAGTAGTAGTAACAATAATAATAATAATAATAATAATAATATAATAATAGCAATAATAACCACCACAACAACAACAATAATAAAACAATATAAGATATTTAACTAACAATTCTAATTTAATCAACGGAAAAGAAGTAATAAATAGGGAAAATGGAAACTAATAATCCAACCTTTTAGCGGTCTTCTTTCAATAATCCCACCTTTTGATTATTCATGAATAATCCAACCTTTGCACCTCATCTTCATTCATTGGTCCCTGGTCGGTTAATGACCTACTATTCCAAGTTATTTTCTTATCTTTGCAAAATATTATATTTGTGAAAGATGAGATTTATGGTATAATGATTTGAAAAGATAAGAAAATAGCTTGGAATAGCAGGTCATCAACCGGTCAGGGACCAGTGAATGAAGATGAGGTGCAAAGGTTGGATTATTCATGAATAACCAAAAGGTTGGATTATTGTAAGAAGACCGCTAAAAGGTTGGATTATTAGTTTCCATTTTCCCTAATAAATATTGTACATGAGGTTGATATAATACATTAAACTCCTTTCTACAAATCAAGTTTTGTTCCATCACATAAATTTTATAAATATAAAATAACTCAAATAACTTGTAGTTGATTGCACATATATTACTTTACTATTTTCATGATATTTCTAATTATTAGATTTATTATGAATCAATAGAATGTAATAATGTTTTTTTATATCTATACATGCAAACTCAATGTCTTTTTTTTTTATGTTTTGAAAGACTTGAAGTAGGCGTCCTATTCTTGGTACTATGATGACGAGTAACCTTCATCGCTCCGATACTACAACGATGTTCAACGTTTGATTTATTACATGAAAATTCAAATCACTTTTGTTCTATTAAGTGTTCAAAGTTCATTAGTTAAGTTTGAGCTTTGATGTTTGAAGTAATTAGAGCTTCAAATAAAATTTTAATACTCGTGTTTTTAATTTTCGACATGTTTAAAATTATGTGTTAATTCTTAGACAAGAAAAAACTATTCTAGGAACCGGTAAAAGGAAGAACCGAACCGTTTACTACCGGTTCGGTTCCATAACGGTTCTTGATTTTTTATTCAGGAACCGAACCGATTTCATTAGTTGAAATTTTTTATAACGGTTCCACTCATTTTGAGTAAGAACCGAACCGGTCCCAGCCCTAGCCAATACGGTCAGAAAAGTAACTTCAACCTTACTTTTTCAGCTTAAGTTACACTATTCAGCGCGCGAAAGCAAGAGTTAGGTGTTTGGTGAAAAAGTTGGCTGATAAGCCTGATAAGCCGAAAAACACTGATTCCAAACGGCCTCTAAAAGTAACAATGACTATCTATCAAGTCATATTAAGAGTCTGTTTGATAACAATCGAATTGACTGAATTGCTTGATTTTGTTGAAATTGATGAAATTTTGACTGAAGTGTCTAAATTGACTAAATCTGCTGAATTATGAAAATTTTAAATATTTGAAATATATTTTACTAATAAAATATAAAAGTAATTATATAAAAATAGCTAAAATAGTATTCTACAATGATTTCAACTAATCCAGTAAAAAAAGTAACTCGACTTTTATTTATTTGATTATCACGCCATTTAGTGCGCGAAATAAAAAAGGCGTATTACTCGGGGTATATGAAAATGTTAGCAGATAAGTAGTCAATGGACCCTTATTCTATTTTTTTTGGACAATTCTTTCTAACCTTTATAGTATCTGTTCAATATTAATGCCAACATCCTTAAACTGGGATGGAATTCGAACCTGTGACCTCCTTGGGAGTGCCACAGTGATATCATCAGACCACAAGATACTTGGCGGACCCTTAGTATATTATAAAGTGTGTATTCATTGGTTTTAGCTAGATAAAAAATAGGGAAAAGTACAGAAAACGTACCTGTGGTTTGGGCCATTTTCAGATAGGGGCATGTGTTTCATTTTCTAACAAAGTGGGGCATGTGTTTCAATTCCGTTATCATAGCAGGGGCATGGCGTCTAACGCCGTTAGAAAAATTAACTCCAATTTAAAAAGTCTCCGAAAAATTAAAAGAAAAATACTGGGAGGTGCGCCTCGTCAAGGAGATCAACAAACTATCTTTCTCTTTGGATTTTTCGGCTCTATTTGGATTATTTTTTTAAAAACAAATTCGCTAATATCAATTTTCTGGTGGACTTTCTGGAGATATGGTGGCTGGAAACAAAAAAATAAAGATAGTTTGTTGATCTCCTTGACGAGGCGCACCTCCCAGTATTTTTCTTTTAATTTTTCGGGGACTTTTTAAAATCGGGGTTAAGTTTCCTAACGGCGTTAGATGTCATGCCTCTGCTATGATAACGGAATTGAAACACATGCCCCATTTTGTTAGAAAATGAAACACATGCCCCTATTTGAAAATGGCCCAAACCACAGGTACGTTTTCTCTACTTTTTCCGAAAAAATACGTATAGAAAATTGCGACATTTTTACTTTATATAATTACTAATGGTATGCTTACTTTTCTAATAATCCAACCGTTTTATTTTATACTTCGTCCTATTTAAGGGTGCATTCAGTAAGGATTTTTTTACTTGGGTTGTTTTTTTTTATCTCAGACTAGATCAGATCAGATCATATCAAATCAGATTGGGACAATTATAAAACACACAGAGACCAAACATTTACCAGACCAGACCAGTTCAGATCAGACCGTGCTATACTAGACCAGAAAATTTCAACCCAAGTAAGAAACATCCTAACACTAAAATTAGTTGATTTGGCTGAAAGTACTGAAATTGATTAAAGTCTAGCTGAAATAGATGGACATGAATCATCTAAATTGTAAAGAAATTATATTTTATTAATAAAATTTGAAAAAAATTAGAAATAGCAAAAATGATCTTAATAGTAACTGCATCAAATTAGGCCAGAAAAGTATACTTTTTTTATTATCATAATAGCAAAACTTGGCTAATATGACTGATAACCTTAAAATATGTGTACTCAAACCATTCGTAAATTTCATCTCACAATACGTTAAAATAGTAATAGGGTTGAGCACGGATCCGGGATTTCCCGTTCCATACCGAGAACCGTCTCAAACCGTACCAGAACTGAACGAAACCGGAAAAATATAATATTGTACCGGACCATACCGAACCTATTTAATAATATGGTACGGTACCGGTTCTTGAGTGAGAACCGTCCCAGAACGGCAGAACCGTACCGAACCGTATTGAACCGAATGGTCCCGAACCGTCCCATATCATCTCGAAAAATTGGCTATATAAAATACTCGTAATATATAGTGTATTATATACGGAGTATAAAACTATATGACATTATAAATTAAAGAACCTAGCTTTACTCTCACATGCCAAAAACTGTGTCTGTGTGGCATATATATGTGTACCCGTACCGTTCCATGCTCACTTCTAAATGGTAATTCTGCTCCTGCTCCTACTTGTGTTTGATTTATTTTCTACCACATAAAGATAAGTAAAGTAGTCAATGATGGTTACTAGAATGAGTTTACGAACATGCGTTTGGTGTGGTATACATGGATTATTAATAGTGATAGTTTGATTAGGAATTAGGATGGAAACGCTATATATATAGGCCGGGGGACACCAGACATTTCATGAAACTGATCAATCTATGTTCTTTGGAAACAGGATGGTATCGATCTTTCATTTCATTCATTCATCAATCATCATATATTACTTCCCAAGACGTAAAGAAAAGCTCACTTTCGTTATTTTAATTTGGAGTTTGAAACAAAAATCTTCTCAAATGACAAGACGACTAGACGAGTTATAAGCCATTTTTAGTGTATTTGATCAATTACCATCTAAGTCACTTAAAGTCTTAAATACTCATGTTCACTGGCCGGTCAGTCCAATAAATAATTAAATAATTTTGGTACAAATTTCCACTAGCCCATTATCCTAATAGTTATTGGATTTTTAATTTAAAAGCTACAAAAAACTAATAAGCACTTCTATATTTTGTTACGAAAGTTGTTTTTGTTGTTACTAATTATGTTGCATACATCAGAATTTCCGTGTTGACCCTCTCCAATCTCCACACATTTTCATTTCTATCTCTATTTATATTTATATAATTCTTTGTGCTACGCATTAACTGGAACGAGGCACAATCCTAAACAATGGGTACATCAATATATTTTAATAACCCGTAAAGTAGCGTGATTATTTTAAGGGTTAGTTCTCTATAGTTGGTTTGGTCTTTGCAGTTTGCAACACTACTTTTAAAATGCTGTACCATATATATTAAGAAAAATATACTCCTTGTGAGACATTGCCACGTCATATCAATGTTAGACAACACGTCAATACATGTTCAACACCAAAGCAATTAAATATTCAACATTTCTAAATAAACAAATTAACTTGAAATTTTTCAATACACCAACACATTATCCAAAATCCCACATGTCAAATTTTATGTGCTCCATATAACATAGAGTTGTATATTAAACAATTAAAACTCGAGGTATTGCAAGTTAAGATACGTCTAATAGATTGTAGATGTCATGTTATAAATGACGAATTGAGGTCCCGTAAAATAAGAAAAAATGAAATAGCATGAACCGTGCATTTAAAAAATAAAACAATGTTACTTTAGCTTAGGAGTGTGTGTGATTGCTTCTACTTTAAAAAATTGATTTTTTAAAGTGATTTTGGAGAAAGTACTTAATACGGAGTAGTAAAAGTTGGTAGTCTTTGAGAAAAAAGTTATTCTGAAAAAGTAAAAGTTTGTAGTGTTTGGTAAAATAAGTGTTTTTTGTGTAATAGAAAAAGTGAAAAACAGTTTAAAGTATCATTCCACCTTCTTCCAGCTTTTAATTTTTAAGTGATTAATTTAAGCAGAAGTTGTCTCTTTTTTTTTTAGCTTTTTTTAATCCAAAAGCTCAAAAAAAGAAATAGCATTGGCACCGATAGACAAGACGGCACTGGTTGTTAGAGGCATTCGAGAGCGCACTTTTTTTAAGTAAATGCAAACACAAAAAAAACAGTCTATTTGGAAATTGAAAAGATAACAGCTTGAAGAGGAAAATGATTTACAACAAATAAAATTAAAATTAATTGACTATAACAAGTCAGAATATGAAGATGACTCGCTCGAGGGCAGGGGTGGGTGGGGGACCATGATGTGCTCAATGGCAGAATTAAAAATATACTACGTATTTATATACAAAGTATATTATATATTTAAATAATTTGTTAAAACTATTAATTATTATCATGAGGAATATAAAAAATGGCTAATGGAATGACATAATAATTGATAGAGTTGGAATGAAAGATAAAGGAAGTGTAGAGATAGCGATTGGCTGGTGCTTGCCTATTGAATCCCAGGCATCCCTCATGCGTGTCTCTTCACGTGGCACTGCATCTAATTTTATTAAGGAACCTTCTATTTTATATTTTAAATTTCCCTTCTTTGATAATCCGTATATTATTATTAATTTAAAGCTGTATACTCCATTATTAATCCTCGTCAATGAAATTTTCATTTGTATCACTCTTCAGGGTTTCTCGTAAAAAGAATAAATACAAATATAAATTCAAGAGCTTAGTTTTGCTGGATATATACTTGAGAAGCATTACATAAAGAACAATACAAATAAATGAATGAAATCCAGTTAATTTTTTATGGACGTGGGAGAAGTATGAACACCCATAATAACTTCTCGAGAGTGTAGCAAAAATCCAATTAATTTTTGATTGGATTTTTGATCGATTTGGAGCCATAAACCAATTCAAGTAAGATTCGGGATTAGTACAAGTGCACCTCTAGAGTACTGAAAAGATTTATATGAAACGCCCTTTAAAAGTACACCACTTAGATTAATTTAAGAGTGAGTTAGTCTTTCTTCTTCTAAACGGTTTGCGAATCACGTCCAAGTCCTAGCTAGGCAAGGTGTGTTATTACCAGATCATGATAGTTATTTTGATGAAGTTCATGTTAATGTTGTAAGAGAATTAGCTAGTGATTTATTGAATTAATGATATGGTGGTTGTGTTTTTTAAAAAAATACACCTTCACTAATACTACCTCCGTTCTCTTTTAGTTGCAACGTTGGACTTTTTGCACTATTTACATATTCTACTTTGACTACATTTTATTAATTGATGTATTATAAATTAAATTTTTCAAAAATATTGTTAAATTCTTCTCATTCTAAATTTTCAAAATATGAATTTTTAAATTTTTTTACTAATACGGAATGAAAGATATTAATGGTCAAACTTGTGCATTGGCAAACGTGGAATGTTGACTGTTGCAATTAAAAAGGAACGGAGGAAGTATTAGCCAACTATTGAAAGTAAAGATGCGTTTGTCATGCTTTTTAAAGGAAAAAAGTGTTTAATTTCTTCAAAATTTTCCTCTCAAATTGATGTCACATACATACTCTGTAATTAAGTTAGTCCCTCCATCTCGAAATAACTTTTCTACTTTCCTTTTTGGTGTGACTCATATCAATTCACTTTTTTCTATTCAAATCTCAATCACAATTTTTACTTTTTCAACCACTTTCTTAAAATTTGTGCTAAAGCAAACAAGACATTTATTTCAGGACGGAGGCATAGAGAGTATTTTATAAATTGAAAAAAGTGTGTTAAACAATTTCACTATCACAATAGAGGGTAAAGAAATGTAGGAAAAATAAGAGACAGGAGGAAATATTAGAAAATCTAACAGTATTGCAATATGTTTTTGCTAATTATTATTATTATTTAAATGAGTAAGATCTAATCTACTTTACCAATACGACAGGAGAACATGAACCCAATCAGACCGGCCATGTTGAGGCATGTTACATAGTTCTATTTGCATTTCGTAGTTTGGCTGTCAACCCCCGTCGGATATATGTCCTCTTTCTTTAGGTTATACATTTTCTGAAGGTCATTATCATTATTTAATTATATTCGGCAACATTAATTGGCTGCCCAAATTGTTGTCATTTATATTGCCAATAATTAGCCTATTTATTAATATTACAATATCACGACCAAGCACTTTCTCAATGTTTTCCTCATTACCCAACACCGTGATAATTCTTGGGGTCTATTTGGAAATCAAAGGTAAAACAACAACAACATTACTCCAGTACCATAAAGACTCCCTCCTATGGTGGAGTAAGAGGGTGAGATGCACACAGTCTTATCTCTATACTAAAACACAGAAAAATTGTTTTCGGATGACCCATGAAGAAATTTGTTACGAAAATTGCATAATGAGTGACAATGCATCACCAATTCACAATATCTCAAAATTAATGTATTAGCTAGTACATAATTGCAAAATGGAACAGCCAAGATAGCGACTAAGCTTTATTTTCTTCAATGCAAATTACTTTGCATTCAAATCATGCATTAACAATCATTCTACTACCATTTTGTTTTGTTCTTTTTTTGTTAAACTATCTACAAAGACGACAACCTAAACCTTGACAAGATCTACTATGTCTTTTGTATGTCAATAAATTAAGAGGTACGAAAAAGAAGGGAAATTTACTAATTTAAAAGCTAGCTTAGCTGTGATATGATATTAGTAATAGTAATACCATCTGATCTGTAGCCCTGGCTAGGTTACATTAGTTGTTGTATGTACGTAGTTTAGCAGTCCCACCTGCTTCTTCTGTTTGGACGACATTAAATTAATAGTTAATTAATACTACCTTGTTAGTTGTTCATGCCTTCAAAAAGAAGGAAAAAAATTAATAACGCTACCTTGTCAAGTCATATCATTAATTAATAATTAATAAAATGCTTCCTGAATTTTAGGTTTCTACCATGTATTTGATTCTTATTATACAGGAACACCCTATAAATCAATGGGAAAATGGAAACTAATAATCCAGCCTTTTAGCGGTCTTCTTACAATAGTCCCACCTTTTGATTATTCATGAATAATCCAACCTTTGCACCTCATCTTCATTCACTGGTCCCTGACCGGTTGATGACCTACTATTCCAAGTTATTTTCTTATCTTTGCAAATCATCAGTGGCGGATCCAGAAATTTGTTTTATTGGGGGCGAAGTCATTAAGTAACGCTCGAGAAGAACAAAATTTAATACAGTACTCTCTCTGTCCCGCTAAGATTACTCCATCTTTCCTTTTCGGTCCGTTCCACTAAGATTGTTCACATACTAAATTTGATAAAATTTGTATTAAATTTGTCTTATTTTAGTCTTACTTAATCACTTAAATAATCACATAACCTCTATTTTTATTAATAACGGTGACACCTTCTCATGTTCCAACGTTAGCGGGACGAAGGTAGTACTATTGTAGTATTAGGATGTTTTTACTTGGACTGTAATTTGCCCCAGACCAGACCAGACCAGACCAGACCAGACCAGTCCAGTCCAGACCAGACCAGACCAGACCAGACCAGACTTGGATAGTTATAAAAATACAAAGAAACCAGACCTTACCAGACCAGACCAGACCAGACCAGACCAGTTCAGATCAGACCAGACCAGATCAGACCAGACCAGACCAGACCAGCAAATTACAGTCCAAGTAAAAACATCCTTACAATAGCAAAAACTTTGGCAAAATACATCACAATTTTATGCACTTAATTACATCTTTTGGAAGAGATCTGTTATAACTTCATTCATTATAACTTTAGTTTTTTCTCCTTATTTTATCTCTTTCATTATGTTATTTATGTCTGGAATAAAAGTGAATTTAGCCTTACATTTTAAGATATTAAGTCATGTATACATTAATACAATTTATTTAACAACTCTTTTTATACATGAGAATGAAATTCTATTTAACTATCTAATACGGAATACATAGTATAACATATTGTTTACATTTTGGATTTTTAGTAGATATAAAATATTAGACTTTAATAGATGTATAACTATTTCAGTAAATCATTAAATTAATTAAATCTAATAGATGTACAACAATAATCCTATAAAATTTAACAACTTTATAATAACACTTACATAAAAATTAATACTACATATGGCATTAAACCATCCATTCAGAGAGGACTGTACAAGTACAAATTATCCCACAATCAAAATCCAATATGGAATTGATTAAGATTTATAAAGGAAGTGTCAAAGCATGCATATATGAGCCTATGAAGCTATCAGAACCGCCGAACCAGACCCATTTGTTGCTAGGTCTTCGTTATACGGCCTATGTTACGAAATTTGTTGATCCTAAAATCTAAAATTCAAATTTACCCAACTTTGGGGCTTTGGGCTGGGGCGGGTGACTGGGTTATAGGGGGCAGCCAATTTTTTTATTGGGGTCAAACACTTGAGCTTCTAATATTCACTAATAAATTATAGGGACTAGTGGAAGTTTATTGGGGGCAGCTGCCCCCCTTGTTGCTTGATAGATCCGCCCCTGCAAACCATTATATCATAAATCTCACCTTTCACAAAGATAATATTTTGCAAAGATAAGAAAATAACTTGGAATAGCAAGTCATCAACCGGTCAGGGACCAATGAATGAAGATGAGATGCAAAGGTTGGATTATTCATAAATAATCAAAAGGTGGGACTATTGTAAGAAGACCGCTAAAAGGTTGGATTATTAGTTTCCATTTTCCCGAAATCAATTGCAACGTGTACAATTAATTTACGGATCAAATTGTAGCCATGTGAGGCCCTCGTGTTAAGTATGCAATAATTTCTCTTTTTTACAAATAATAATGTTAAAATTTTAAGGTCACGGATTCGAAATGAAAACAATTTTTTCCCCAAATTTGGTACTGTACTTAATTATTTATTCGTACCAAAATAAGTACTGAACTTTTGTTTTGGTTAAACTAGAGTGGGCAACATGAATACCTACGCAATGATTGTTTCAAGTACTTGAGATTTATTATATACGGTGTATTAAAAAATCAATTCATCAAACTCCATGTTATACACAACTTTAGTTATCCTTGTGAGTTGTGATTAAAAATCTTTAATGTATAAGTCCATGTGATCGATTCAAAATGTTTGAATTGAACCCCATAATTTTATGATTAATAATGGAGATAATACTTTAAACCAATATTTAAATGTCCTCTAATATTTCTTGTAATAATTATAGTCTTTCGACTATTATGTGAGTGATATATACTCCCTCTGTCCCCTTTTAAATGTCCCGTTTTACCATATTGGGATGTCCGACCCTATTTAATTGTCTCATACCTTATTTGGTAAACTTTGTGTTGCTCAAAATCATTCTTACTTTATTCTTACTTTATCAATTAATATCAACCACACAAACTCACTTTTCTTAAAACCCGTACCACCATCTCCCTTCCCATTTAAAAGGGGACGGAGGGAGTACTTTTTTTTGCATGTTTGAGTTTTTCAATTTTATTGTTTTGACTATTTATTATGACAAAAGAATATGTGCTTTGAGTTTTTCAACTATTGTGAAAATGCTTTTCTTCCAAAAATCAAACATTTACTAGACCAGATTAATCCAGACCAGATCATATCAGACCGGAAAATTTCAATCCAATTAAAAACGTTGTTACAACTCCGATCCTCTCACACCCAAAATTACATATCTACCATTTAAAAGATACTCCGTATTTCCTATCACCTCTATAGGTATTACCCTACAATATATTACTCGTATTCGGTTTCTGCATTTTATAAGCACAGTAGCACACTCAATTTAGACTATCCCTTAAGAGACATTCGTTCATACTCCCTCCGTCCCATTTATATTGTCCCGTTTTACCTTTTCGGGAAGTCCCACTTAAATTGTCTCATACCATATTTGGCAAAGTTTGTGTGGCTCTAAATCATTCTTACTTTATTCTTATTTTATCAATTAATATCAACCACACAAACCCACTTTTCTTAATAACCGTGCCACCCTCTTCCGTCCCAATATAAATGGGACGGAGGTAGTACAAATTTAGCATAACTTGTGATAGCATTTTGAAGATTAGAGTTAATGGCAAATAAAATTTATTGTTCATTATTCTAATATAGGTATCAATGGCTCACTAGAAATAACTTTTGATCAAGTGCAATTTGTAAAAGGAATAACGGGAAAAGATAGGCATCAATAATTTATTTTGGAAAAATTGAAAATAATAATCCCAACTATTGCTGATCCGCTGACAATAATCCCAACTATTGATTATTTTTGTATAATCCCAATTCCCAACTATATGGACCGTCCGCCAATAATGGTCCATGATCAGATATTACCTTTATAACAAGTGTTTTTGTAATAGAAATTAAGCATAAAAATTAAAAGTTGTATTATTTATAGGGATTACTTGTTATATCTCTTCTCATCCGCTTTAAAAACTACAAGAATTTATTTATAGGGGCCATTATTGGCGGAAGGTCCCTAAAGTTGAGATTATTCTGAAATAATCTATAGTTAGGATTATTATGAGCAGACCGCCAATAGTTGGGATTATTACTATCAATTTTTCCATTTATTTTTAGTCATGCTTGTTTTATTGTGGAACAGATGTATCTAGAGTAAGGGATATCCAATTTAATAACTTTGTGATTCGTTGGTATCAGTGTCACAGTTCCAAGAAAAAGGTCACAAAATTGAAAATCATCTCAGTTTAAGGATAACATTTGACGTAAAAGTGTAAAACATAGGAAGTATATTGTATACGTAGTATAATAGATTAGTGAGTAGAGTAAAAATAAATAAATAAAAATGACAAAAAAGGGATATTAAACAAAATAAGCTTGATAGAAAAAGCTAAATTAGTGTGATGACAAAATGAGGTACTTCAAACAAACGTATTAAAGACACTAAAAGAAGTTTGGGTTGATTTAGAGGCCGTTTGGCAACACTGCTTTTCGACTTATCAGGCTTATCAGCCAATTTTTTCACCAAACACGCAATTTTTGCTTTCGCGCGCTGAATCATGTAATAAGCGAAAAAGTAAGGTTGAAGTTATTTTTCTTGCTGTATTGGCTGAAGTTACTATAGATTACCATTTTAGCTATTTTTACATATAATTTTTTCTTTATTTTATCAATAAAATATATTTTAAAAGTAATTTTTTCTTAGATCAGCAGAATCAGCCAATGCAGCCACTTCAGCCAGAACTTCATAAATTTCAACAGAATCAGCCAAAACAACCGATTTTCGTGCTACCAAACGGGCTCTTATTGAATTATGTTGACTGTTGAGCTCCAACTAAAACAAGTGTTTTATAGAATGCACGATGTAGAATAGTCATTGATGCTGGTCGTTCACACACATTACAGCCAAGGGGGTTAGGGTGGTCAGCCGACCCCGCTGAAAGTTCAAGAATATAGAGTTCTGAAATACCTTCGATTTGATATATTATGGGTCCCGTAACTCGTTACATACGAGTAAAAAATTGTGACTTCTGGAAAAATCAGCACCATCTTAACTTGAAATAAGCAAAATTTGACGTATGGTGTTGATTATATTCTTAAATTTAAAAATAATACACCTTATTCAGTCATTAGTTGTGTAAACATTATAATACATTACTTATATATCAATACATTAACCGAAAGTGCTCATTAAACTACCATTTATCTTAGTTACATATGAAACAATTAACTCAAGTATTGTATAATTATCCATTATTTTGATACTGTATATAATTAAATTCCGACCCTCCTCACACAATTTTCTGGCTCCGCCCTGCTCGCGTGTTTATTATTGATTGATAAAAAGTAGTGTCATGTGCTCATCACGTAATAGAAATGCAACATGCTATTTTATACACAAAATTATCTCATACTACGTATGATTGAAAGCTCATATTTTTGCCGATATAGTATAGGTCATATCAGTCTTTTTTTCCCTAAATCCTCTCTATTCTCTAATCATCTTCATCTTCTTCATCTTCTCAATATCTCTTATTCTCCAATATATTTTACATTCTTACTATGTAATACTTTTACAAGTATAATGTATGGTATATGTATATATAGTACATGATACTTCTGATGCATTGTTTATTCTCTAAGATGGGTAAGGGAGGACCAAACAATACATGTATCGAATACATGTTGTGATATCTAATACTACGTACAAAATATTCGTTTACTTCATTCGTAGATTATCTTTCTCTTTCTTAATCTTGTTTCACTATACGAGTCATGTTGAAGTTAGATGGTCAATGTTGTCTAAGATAATGTTTAGTAGTTCATCGGTTGTTTTCGTTCCTTGTGCGATTTTGTATATTCTTCATTAGGTGAAAACTACAGAATTGAAATAAACATATTCAGATTTGTTATGTGTATAATCCTTGCCCTCCTCCCGTTATTGTTAATGATGATATCAATTTGTTGTTTCATGTGCAAATGAAGACGTACTAGCGTACTCTTGAATCAGATATTAATAAGCTTCCTCTATTTGGAATGATCGAAAACTCTTCAATCAAAAGTGATAACAAGCTTCTTCTCTCTGTGGAATGAAGACGTACTACTCAATCAGATGTCATTTAGTGCAATGATATTTTTCATCTAGTGTAATGAATTGCACTAATTTTGTTTGTCAATGCATTAGATAAACTACCATTAATGCATGAATATCTACACATTCAATTTTCGTAATCACCGTGAATATTATCGATCTAACAAGGAAAAAGTAATAAAAATCAACTTACGATATTGTACTTCCTTCATCCCACAATTAAGTTAACACTTTGACTTTTTGAGTCAAATTTTGTTAATTTTGACCTTTAGTTATTCAAAAACTGTATTATTTGGTTATAATGATATTAGAACAATAGAACTCTAACACTGTTATTTTCATTTAAAAGACATTCTACAATTTTAGGGATTATACCTCATCTCTTATATAACTTAATTTGATTAATTAAGGTTGACACAATTACTAAAGTCAATTATATTATATTGTACTCCGTAATATTTTCTAAATTTTCAGAGTGTCACAGTTAGCGTGGAAAGTTTCATAGTTAGTAATAAAACAAATGTTTCTAGAGTTAGTAGTGTTACTTCATACTTCGTATTATGGACTAATGATATAGGGAGATAAATGGTTCAAACAGGATCTAAGACTACTACAATTCATGCATGAATGTCAGAAAAACATTGAAATCACAACCAAATTTGTTTCTAATACCATAATAAAAATGAGGATTATACATGCTATGGAGAAGTAGCAGATCTTATATACTACCTCCGTTCTTAAATAAGTGCAACATGTGAAATTTTACACTATTCACATGTTATATTTTGACTACATTTTATTTATTGATGTATTAATATATATTTTTGAAAAATATATTGTTAAATTTGTCTCATTGTAAATTTTCAAAAACTGATTCTTTTAAACTTTTTACTAATAGAGAATTATACTCCGTATATATTAATGGTCAAAGTTGTGTCTCGGCAAGTGTGAAATGTTGACTGTTGCACTTATTTAAGAACGGAGGAAGTATTGACTTAATATTTATACTTACGGGTATGAGATGAATAAATCAACATAATTAACTATCTTTGTCTCGTCTTTCTTTTTTCATCTATTCCATTAAATGTATCTCATACGTAGTACTCCCTCCGTTTCTATTTGGTTGACACACTTTCCTTTTTTGGACGTTTCAAAATGAATGCCACACTTCTTTATTTCCTTATTTGGTAAACAAATCTTTACCTAAACAGTACAAAACAGTGTCAAACAGTGTTCAAACAGTGCCAAACAGTGCCAAGCAGTGTACTCAACAGTAAAATTTACCCCTCAATAACTTTTTTCCCTTAAATCTTGACAAGTCAAACTGTGTCAACCAAATAGAAACGGAGGGAGTACTATATTTGGATAGAAACGAGAATCATTATCATCTTTCTTGTCACATTGGCTCCTATCACTTCTGTTAGAGGCTATGTTTGGCACACATGAGTCCCTCCCTTCTAGCTTTTGTACGGTTCAAAAGTCTCTAAAAGCTTCTAGTTGTATGTTTGGCATGACAATTTTTAAGAACTTTTCAAAAATTAAAATATCTTTTTTGAGATGCTACGTGCAGTAGCATCTGAGAAAAGCCAGTGACTTTTAGTACTAATTAATCCTAACAGCTTGTATATCAAACTATAGGAGATTGAATAAGACCCCTTGAGGGGAAATCTTTGTATTACCACAATTTATACAAGAATAATGGTAGTATCTAAGGAAGGGGAGTCATTACAAGAGGATTATGGGGGATTTATACATTATTGAGAATATTACAAATCATCTAAGTATGGCAAGAATATATCTAAATATGTTATGCTATTACACCCCCGTAGTCAAAGCAGGAGATGCCCGGATGCTGAGACTATCACGAAAACGGCAGAAAAGTTATCGAGGAAGGACTTCAGTAAATATGTCTGCATATTGATACTCAGCAGGAATATGAAGAACCCGAATGTCTCCAAGCTGAATGCGCTCACGAACAAAGTGTATATCAATTTGAACGTGCTTAGTGTGTTGATGTTGAACAAGGTTACTGGAGAGATATACCGCACTAATGTTATCACAGTATACAATAGTATGTAGCACGTCGAAGTGGTAGATGAAGTTCAAGGAGAAGATTTCGCAGCCAACAGGATTCAGCAACAGCATTAGCAACTCCTCTATATTCAGCCTCTGCACTGGAGCGGGAAACGGTTGGCTGGCGTTTAGAAGACCATGAGATGAGATTGTCATCAAGGAAAACACAAAATTCGGATGTAGACCGGCGTGAGTCGTGGCAGCCTGCCCAATCAGCATCGGAGTATGCGGTAAGGCCAGAAATGGGACTAGCAGAGATGAAGAGCCCGGGATTAATGGTCTCGTGCAAGTAACGTAAGATGCGTTTGAGAGCCTGAAAATGAGGTTCATGGGGATCATGCATGAACAAGCATACTTGTTGTACAGCATATGAGATATCAAGGCGGGTGAAGGTCAAATACTGTAGAGCACCCGTAAGACTATGATATAAGGTGGGATCTACCGAAGAGGAGTTGGTAGATACACCAAGCTTAGCAGATGTGTCAACCGTAGGGATGGCAGCGGGGCGGATCGGGGACGGGTACACATAAAACCGAAATCGCCCCGTTGGATAAATGTTTGCCCCAAAACCGCCCCATTACCCGTTCGGGTAATTTTTATTTGAACCATACCCGCCCCAACGGGGAATCGGTTTATACACGGGTAACCGTTTGCCCAAATGATACCAAATAACCAATTTCTAATCCCACTTGTTATTTATATATTCAAAGCACCCTAAAACATACAAAAGTAAATATTTAAGCAATCGAACAGACTGGCCTAAATTCAATAGACATGCACCTAATATCTCTTGTAACATAATAAAAAAGTAGTAATCATCCCAGAATCAAAATTCCAAAAACTGGTTTAGTCTTATATTTAGTTTTAGGCCTAAAAAAGTAGTAATCCATCACACACAAAAACTGTTTTAGGCCTAAAAAAGTAGTAATCCATCACACAAAAAACTGATTTAGTCCTATATTTAGTTTTAGGCCTAAAAACGTAGTAATCCATCACACAAAAAACTGATTTGGGCCTAAAAAAGTAGTAATCCATCGCAAAAACAATGTTTTAGGCCTAATTCGCAGAAATTGTTGGGGTTTGTTGAAGTGGGCCTCTGGTGTATTATTCTTTATATACTTATATGATATATACAATTTAGTATACACAATTTAGCATATATACTTATTATTCTTATATATAAAAAGTTATA
This sequence comes from Cuscuta epithymum, assembly GCA_945859915.1. NCBI lineage: Eukaryota > Viridiplantae > Streptophyta > Magnoliopsida > Solanales > Convolvulaceae > Cuscuta > Cuscuta epithymum. Next base: position 53,732 of record CAMAPF010000114.1, on the reverse strand, counting down.
ATTTATTAATAATGTTACGGATCGGGTAACGGTGCGGGTACCCGCACCATTAGTGAACGGTTCGGTTTCGGGGCGGATAACGGGGCGGATTAGTATAGAACCATAACCGCACCATTATCCATTTAAAAATTTCGGGTATTCCCCGCCCCGTACCCATTCCCCAGTCAAACTGGTTTTCCTTAGTTTGACCAAATCGGTTCGGTACGGGTATCCAACGGGTCGGCCGAAATTGTCATCTCTAGTCAACCGCTGTTGCTACTGGTTTGCAATTCGTCATAGAAGCACGAACAATGATCTCATGTGCATAGAGTGATTGTGACAAAAAAAGGCCAGATGCAGATCTAGTCAAAGTAAGACCAAGAAAATGATGTAGTGGGCCAAGATCGGTCATGGAGAATTCATTCTTCATCATGCTAATAAACCGTTGCAAAAGCAAATCAGACGAAGTGGGCAAGAGATATGTAGTGTCAGATCCAGAATGATACACAAATAGAGAGGAATCACATGTACTAGCCCGAAAACCACATCGGGTAATAAAAGTAGCAAACCTCTGAAACCATGCCCTTGGTGCTTGCTTAAGACCGTATAAAGATTTGCGTAAGAGGCAAACAGGATTAGGGCATGTTGGATCAAGAAAACCAGGTGGTTGATGCATATAAACTGTTTCAGATAAGTCCCCATGCAGAAAGGCATTCTTAACATCCAATTGGTGAATATGTCATGATCGTGATGCAGCAATAGTGAGGACTGTGCGAATGGTGGCAGGTTTAAGCACGGGGCTAAAAGTATCAAAACAATCAATACCAACCTGCTGAGATTTGCCATTGGCCACCAGGTGGGCCTTGTACCGCTGTAGAGACCCATCAGAGTGAAACATATGCCGGAAGAGCCACATAGATCTAATGTCATGGGCACCAGGAGGCGTGGGACCAGATCCCAAGTATGTGTTTTTAATAAAGCATTGTACTCTTCTTGCATTGCATTATTCCAGTTAAGGTCCTTTAGGGCGGAAACGTGAGAGTGGGGAAGAGGTGATATATAGGGTGGGGTCTGAGTATGGAGGTCAAAGACCGGTTTGGGTTTGAAAATACCGTGAGATGTACGAGTGGCCATAGGGTGAGTAGGTGGAGGGGGGAGGGGGGTAGGCGATGGGTTTGGAGACTGTACAGGGGAAGGGGTGGTTGGGGTTGTGGGTGGAGTGGTGGGAGGTGATGTGTGGCGAGGGGGGTGGGATATATGGGGAAGATGTATGATGTAATGGTATAGAGTGGGGTGGTGTAGGTGTACTTGGGGATGGTGGATACTCAAGGTGGTCAAGAATAAGAGGGTTGGGTGAGAGGAATTCATAGGATGTAGGTAGAGGAGTGTGGTAGTTCCGCAAAAGGAAACACCGACTCATCAAAAGTAACGTGTCTAGAAATAATAAATTTGTCAGTAGATAAATCTAGACAGCGATACCCACGATGGTGAGGCGGGAACCCGAGGAAGATGCATCGAGTGGACCGGGGAGCCAATTTGTGGGGAGTTGTAGAACTTAGGTTGGGATAGCAGAGACAACCAAATGTCCGGAGATGGTCATAGGTTGGCTGACGACAATACAAGGCTAGAACGGGGCAGCGGAAGGACAATGTTTTTGTTGGTAAAATGTTATGAAGATAAACCGCCATGTGAAGTGAGTCAACCCAATATTTAGGTGGAATGGAGGCGTGTGTCATAAGGGTACGAGTTATGTCATTAATACGACGAATCATTCGTTCAGCTTTGCTATTTTGTGGTGAAGTTTGAGGACAAGAAAAGCGAAAAACAAAACCACGTTCTTTGGCAAAATTGTGAAACGAAGAGTTATCAAATTCACGCCCCATATCACACTGAAAAGACTTGATTTCTTTTTCAAATTGAGTACGAACAAAAGAATTAAACTCTAGAAATTTTCCAAAAACTTGAGATTTAACTTTAAGTGGATAAACCCATAAATAAATAGTAAAATCATCTAATAAAATGAGATAATATCGAAATCCAGTATTACTATTAATAGGACAAGTCCATAAGTCACTATGAATAATATCAAAAGGAGCAGTAGTATTAGATCCAGACGAATAAAAAGGTAAATGAACATGTTTGCTAACTTGACAGGAGTGACAGAGTTTTAACTCACTGTCTTTATTATATTTAATTAAAGATTTATTACGAAGTAAATCTAAGATAGCCTTTCCAGGATGGCCGAGACGCTTGTGCCAAAGTTCCGGCGACATAACAGCTAGAGATATAGGTGAACGGTCGGGTGACACTGCATTAGTGGCTATAGGATAAAGCTCCCCGCAGCTATATATTGCATCTCATAATAGGGGTCCCCGTAGTCAGGTCCTTCACAGAAAAACCAGATGGATCAAATTCAACAGAAACATGATTATCAGTAGTGAATTTACGGACATATACAAGGTTTTTTATAATATTAGGGGCGACAAGAGAATCTTTGAGATAAAGGGTACGGTTAGGTAGGTTTAAAATTTTGGAACCACGGGCAATAACTAGGATAGAATTACCATTGCCAACCAAAATTGAGCGTACATTGCTATTATTAAAAACACGAGACAAAGTACCTGGATTCGCTGTAATATGTGATGTAGCGCCCGTGTCCATATAAAATGTGTCATCCGGCTGATTTAAAACTTCAGTGGTTGGGGTAATAAGGGCTTGGCCCTTATTAGACAGATGTGAAGCCTGGCCGTTGGACAAAACCTGTGAGCGAGGAAATGGAGCTGAAGGGCCCGACCAGAAATTCGCCGTCGTCGTCGTAGGATAAGGGCACGGTGGAACGGCCCAGTAAGGGAGCCATGGGAAACCTGGAATCGGAGGAGCAGCAACAGGTGCAACCCCAGGCAACGACGGGCGAACAGGAGAGAAGGTGCCGGCTGGAGCAGATCCAGGTGGGCGGCGACCGTTCGAGCGATTTCGGCGTCCTCCTGTGGAATCGAGAAGCACGGAGAAGCTTGGCGAGCAGGAGTGGGAGCCTGATTTGGTGATGGAGCTGTGAAAGCAGCAGGTACAGCCGGTTCTGGAGTCGCCAGAGCAGTGGGTGGAGCTGCAGAAGATTGGTGAAGCCGGCGTTGTTCCTCTGTGCGAAGCTGTGACCGGGCCGCCTCAAACGACGGCATTGTTTGTGAGATGAGCGAAGCTACAGTGTCATATTCCGGAGGCAGGCCATTGAAGAGCTGTATAACCAACCGCTTCTCATCCATGGCAAACTAGAGATCCTGGAGGCGATCTGAGATAGCTTTGAGCTTATCACAGTAATTATCAACATCAGAACAATCTGTGAACTTCAGATTGACAAATTTACTCTTCGGAGTTGCTGCACGAGTCCCTTTATTGTCCTGAAACAGAGATTTTAGTCGCTCCCACAAATCCTTGGCAGTTTTACCAGTCTTGAGAACTGTGAGCATAAGGTCCTTTGACATGGTAGAGAACATCCATTGCCGGACCGATGCATCAAGCTGTTTGCGGGTGGATACATCTATGGTACTAGGAGCAGGATCCCCGTTGATGAGAAACATGAGGTTATGTGCCTCAAGGTGAAGTTCAAACAGAAAAACCCATGATGAATATTCATCATCCTTCATATCAAGAGTGATTGGGATGTGAGTTTTAATGTTGTTAATAGTGAGGGCAGGATGAATGGTTGCTTTTGGCGTGGAGGATTCACCAGCCATGGCAGAAAATAGGGAGTAGTATCGACCTAGTCTGATACCATATAGGAGATTGAATAAGACCCCTTGAGGGGAAATCTTTGTATTACCACAATTTATACAAGAATAATGGTAGTATCTAAGGAAGGGGAGTAATTACAAGAGGATTATGGGGGATTTATACATTATTGAGAATATTACAAATCATCTAAGTATGGCAAGAATATATCTAAATATGTTATGCTATTACAAACCGAACTAAATCAAACAGTCAGCTTTTTACCAAACTACTACCACCTTTTCTTTTTAAGATCTTTTCAGTCACTAAAAGCTAACAGTTATTAAAAAGATTACAAAAGTATCTTTTCAGCTAGTTGTGCCAAACATACAAAAGAAAAGTTAAATATATGACCATTACCATCTTTTTTTATTAAGAAAAGTAATTAAAAAAATTGATAAAGTGGACGTTTTATTAACAAGTCTAGAAGGAAAAACTCGCACTCAAATAAACACTAATTAGTGGTGATCCTACGAGAGTGAAACAAGGCCGCCGAATCCAATATTTCGCTCAGGAGAAGATCGATCGATCAACATGGACTGAAACAGGGCTCATGACAGGGATCGATTGAACAAATTAACAGGTTCTCTTTTAGTTTTTGTTTCTTTTTGTCCTTGGTCCAATTTGGACTTTGGTTTGCGGGTCGTTTGATTACCCGTCTCTGGTCCGGCGCGTCCATTGCTGCCGAGGTTTCTCTTACGTTCTTTATGGACGTTTGCTGCTTTGATTACTGCTATTCTATCAAAAGGTGGGTGCTTGTTGTTGAGAGAGGGTTGCGAGTTATGTGTTTCTCTTCGGATGTGTTCTTTGATTGCTTTGCTGCTGTTTGGATGTCATGTGTTTGCTTTGTTTTGGTTTCCACTATGCGGTTGATGATGACGGACTAAAAAACGGCTGTGCGGCGGTGCTACAGGTTGAGCACCGCCTGGAATCCTATTAGAGCTTATGAGAGGGATGATTCCTTTGGAGGTGCCTGGACAAACCTCTTCTTCCTTCCCGATGGATGGTCAAGTCGGAATGCTATCTTTGGAGGTGGTGGATTAAACCTCTTCTCCCTTTCTGGTGGCTGGTGAAACCAGAGTGTCTATTGATTATACTTCTTGTCAGAATTCGAATGCTTGTTTTTTATATTTATAATCTAGTAGCAAGTCTAGCAATGCTGATAGTTTATAGCCTACCATATTGTGGAGTTAGCGATCTGACACGGCCTCCCAGGACTAGCTAGTTCTATGTCTCGCTCCAGGTTTGCTCTGAGTTGTTGCTCTGCTTTGTCTGCTGTTACTTTAAATATTATGAATAAATGAGTGTCTTTCCTTCAAAAAAATTAAACACTAATTAGCACATGGCGGTTACATGATTAGTTTATAAAAAACTCACATGGATTTTATAGATAGTATATTTCAAAGAACAACAAAGGGTAACATGTAGAATTCATACTATTGATCTATTATACAATTTATACAGGCATACAGCATATCATAAGTCACACTTTCACATGAATTTAATATTACCTCCGTTTCAATAAATATTGTTAACTTTATATTTTTTTTTGGTTACACCGGGAGTGAAAAAAACAGAAATACATTAATATCTAATACGCTCAAAACCATTATATTGAATATGAAATAAAGAAAAGAAAATGTAACAGGAGCCTAACCCTACTGTTAATTGATCAAAAGATTAACAAGAGCCTAACTCCATTGATAATCTTGGATGCAAGAAAGTATTAGAAGAATCAGATAGAATTTGCGAATGAAATCTTTATTTACTGTAATGAGGAATTTATACAAAGTGTTCGCTAGCTAATCATCCAACTGTACGCTAACAACAACTAACAGAAGTATACAACTGAATATAACCAACCCTTGACTAACTAGCTATTTACTAACGGAAGTCAAAGTCTCAGTCAAAGCCTCCGTTACAATCCTTCCCCCTTGAAAACTTCAGACTTGCCCTCAAGTCAGCCATCTGCTCTAGAGATATCAAACTCAGGATATTGCTCCCTAAAAGTTTGAGCAGATTCCCAAGATGCTTCCTCAGCTGGAAATCCCTTCCATTGCACTAAGAATTGCACCTGAACTTTATTCTGAAATTGGACACTTCTTCTATCCAGAATTCTCTCAGGTTGAGGTAGTACTTCTGCAGCTTGTCCCCTGAACCAAGCAGGAATGTGAGTGGCCATAGGAAGTTCACCTCTAAACTTCTTAAGCTGAGATACATGAAAGACATCATGTATTTGAGAATCCGTTGGCATTTTGAGCTTATAGGCCACCTTCCCTATAGCTTCTTTTATCTGAAAGGGTCCAAAAAATTTGGCTGACAATTTCTGATTATGCCTTATTTGTACAGATTGCTGCCTATAATGCTGTAATTTTAACCAAACCCAATCTCCTATAGCAAATACTCTTTCACTTCTTCTTTTATCAGCAAATTGCTTCATTCTTGCTTGGGCCTTATTAAGACTTTCTTTGAGCTTCTTAATCATTTCCTCTCTCTTTTGCATTGACCTATCTGCCACCTCAACTTTGGATTCACCTGGCAGATATGGAAGATACAATGGGGGAGGTTGGTTGTAAATGATTTCATAAGGAGTTGTCCCTGCTGAGGATTGATAATGAGTATTAAACCACCATTCAGCCAAGGGCAGCCAAAAACTCCACTCCTTAGGTTGTTCACCACACATACACCTTAGGTACATTTCCAAGCATGTGTTCACTATCTTCGTTTGACCATCTGTCTGCGGATGATAGGCAGAAGATAAGTTGAACCTGGTTCCTTGTAATGAAAATAGCCCTTTCCAAAACTGGCTCAAGAAAACTGTATCTCTATCACTCACAATACTCTTAGGCCATCCATGTAACTTGAATATGTTATCCAAGTAGGCTTGAGCTACATCAATAGCAGTAAAAGGATGTGCAAGGGCTACAAAATGAGCCCCTTTACTCAGTCTGTCCACCACTACTAATATCACCTCCTTCCCATGTGATTTAGGTAATCCAGTAATAAAGTCTAATGAAATATCAACCCAAACTTCCTCAGGAATAGGTAATGGTTGCAAAAGCCCCGGATATGCTACACTCTCATGCTTGTTTGCTTGACAAACCAAGCACTGTCTGACAAAATTGCTGACCTCCTTGTTTAATCCCTTCCAATAAAACATAGTTTTGATCCTTCTTAACGTAGCATCCCTTCCTGAGTGACCTGCCTCTCCAGAATCATGATGCCACTTTAAGATCTTATTTTTCAAGACAGTATCATTACCTACCACAATTTTCCCTTTTTCTTCTTAACAACTCATTGTGTAATGAATAATCTCCCACAGGTTGATTCTTCTTCAGTAATTGGATGATTGTTGTTGCTTGCGCATCATTACTATAACTGTCAATAATCAGTTTTTCCAAGTCTGAAACTACCACAGATATAGCTAGGCATTCTATTTCATTCCCTTGCACTCTTGACAAAGCATCTGCAGCCACATTTTCCTTGCCACTTCTATATTGAATTTCATAGTCAAAGCCCATCAATTTAGATAACCAAAACTGTTGAAAAGGGGTAGAAATTTTCTGCTCCAACAACCATTTAAGGCTTTTCTGATCTGTTTTGATTATAAAGTGCTGGGAAATCAGATATTGTTCCCATTTTTGCACAGCAAAAACAATAGCTAATAATTCCTTTTCATAAACAGACAGTTTTTCCACTTAGCTCCCAAAGATCTGCTTATATAGGCTATGGGATGATTTTCTTGCATCAGAACAGCACCAATCCCTCCATTGGATGCATCAGTCTCCACCACAAATATTTTTGAAAAATCAGGAAGAGCTAGAACTGGAGCAGAGCTTAAAGCCATTTTCAGTTTCTCAAAGGCATCTTGAGCATCCTGATTCCACAAAAAAGATCCTTTCTTTAATAAATTTGTTAAAGGTTTACTTATTACTCCATAAAACCTTACAAATTTTCTGTAATAACCAGCTAACCCCAGAAAACTCCTCAATTGTTTAACCGATTTTGGAACTGGCCATTTAACTACAGCTTCCACCTTTTTAGGATCGGTTTCAATTCCTGCACCAGATATAAAATGCCCCAAATACTCCACCTTAGGCATAGCAAAATCACATTTAGAAGCCTTAGCATACATGTGATTCTCTTTCATAATCTGAAAAACCATTCTCAAATGAATCCAATGCTCCTCCCTGCTTTTACTGTATACCAAAATATCATCAAAAAACACAAGCACACACTTTCTCAAAAGAGGTTTAAAAACTGAATTCATCCAGTTTTGAAATGAAGCTGGAGCATTTGTTAAACCAAAAGACATTACTAAAAACTCATAGTGGCCCTCATGAGTTTTGAATGCCGTTTTATGCACATCCTCCTTATTCATCCTTAGTTGATGATACCCTGCTCTTAGATCCAGTTTACTGAAAACTGTAGATCCAGCCAATTCATCGATTAGTTCATCTATTATTGGGATAGGGAACTTATTCTTTATGGTTCTTTTGTTTAATTCCCTGTAATCCACACATAAGCGCCACGTTCCATCTTTCTTGCCTATCAACACAACAGGAGAAGCATATGGGCTTGAACTATTCTGAATTATTCCTTGTTCATGCATTTCAGAAATCAGACCTTCAATAATATCCCTTTGCTTCAATGGATATCTATACGGTCTGATGTTAACTGGATTAGATCCCTGTTCTAAAGGTATTTTGTGGTCATATATACCTCTAGAAGGGGGTAGAGACTTAGGTTCTTCAAAAACCATATCAAATTGTTGTAGCAGATCATGTAGTTCCCCCGGATACTGAGCATCTTTCACTTCCACTGATGTACAACACAAATCTGATTCTTCTTCATGGTTAGGAATTAGCTGCAGCAAAAAAATTTGGGAAGCTTGATCAAGAAACCTTTTGGAATTATGCTCAGATAGTGAGTTCAATTTGGAATTGAATACCCCATGAAGAGTAACAGGTGAACCCTTCCAATCAAACTTCATAATCAAATTCTTAAAATCCCAATGTACTGGCCCCAGTTCTGTGAGCCATTGTACTCCTAATACCATATCACAACTCCCCAAAGGTATTAATAATACATCAGTCTTGAATTGATGCTGTTGTAGGGTCCAAGTGAAATCTCTACACATGTCCTGACAAGATAAGTGATTACCATCTGCCACTATGACAGTCTGTGACCTCATCCTTTCACTTTTAAGTCCCAGTTTCTGAGCCAAGTTCATATCCATGAAATTATGTGTGCTCCCAGAATCAATCAAAATGTGAAGTGGCTTCTTTCCCGCATAGCCCACTACTCTCATTGTTTGGTACCCTGAACATCCTGACAGTGCATTAATGGAAATGCAAGGGTCCTGGATCACTGATGGCTCATATCCTCCATTTACTTCCTCAGAATTCTCTTCTTCTTGTTCATCCTCTAATCCTTGGACCTCCACTGTAAACAACTGAGTTTTCTTGAATTGGCATTTGTGGTTTCTATCATAAGGCTGATCACAGTAATAACACTGACCCTTAGCCAACTTTTCAGCTCTCACAGAAGCTGGAATATAAGTTCTAGAACTCATTTCAGTCTGGTTTTGTTCCTTAGAAAGATTATTTTTGGTAGGCAGAAACTTCTGTGCAGTATTCGTAAGAGGTAAGGGCCACTTTTGATAAGTCTGATTAAGCTTGGAAGTAGCAGTTATAGTTTCTTCCTGAGATCTTGCCAACTCAATAGCTTCAGCCATCGTAGAAGGTTTAAGAACCTTTACAAAAGATTTCAGGGATGCTTTTAATCCCCCAACAAAGCAATCCAAGAAATATTTTTCTGGCAATGGATGTGTTCTTTTAATCATGCTTTTAAGTTCCTCAAATTCATCAATATAAGCATCAATAGAAGATTTTTGTTGGCATTTATTAAATCTTTCCACAACATCCCTTTCAGATTCATCTCTAAATCTAGCAGACAAATCTTCCTCAAAATCCTGCCAATTTACCCCTATTCTGTCAGCAAGGTAATTAGTTACCCATATTTCAGCTTTTCCAGACATGTTCAACGCAGCAATATCTACTTGTTGTTCTTCAGGGGTTTGACATAATGCAAAATATCTTCTACATTTCTTAAGCCACATACTGCTATTACTACCATCAAAGTAAGGAAAATCAAGTTTAGGAGTATACCCCAGTGATTTTGCATAATTTCCCCCTTTTTCTTTGTGATGATTGAAGTTTGGAGAGTTTGAAGAAGTTTCCTTATCCACCTTCTTCTGTAAATCCACAACCGCTCCAAGCAATTGTTGAATTTGCTGTTGAATTTCTTGTTGAAATTGCAGATGAGATTGAGCGAGAGCTTGTATTTGCTCCTCCATAGCTTCAATGGCAGATTTCGATCGAGACCGAGGCGCCAGATTGATTCGCAGAAAAAATCTCCAGCGGAAGAGAAATTACCACGATCGAGCTCTGATACCAATGTAACAGGAGCCTAACTCTACTGTTAATTGATCAAAAGATTAACAAGAGCCTAACTCCATTGATAATCTTGGATGCAAGAAAGTATTAGAAGAATCAGATAGAATTTGCGAATGAAATCTTTATTTACTGTAATGAGGAATTTATACAAAGTGTTCGCTAGCTAATCATCCAACTGTACGCTAACAACAACTAACAGAAGTATACAACTGAATATAACCAACCCTTGACTAACTAGCTATTTACTAACGGAAGTCAAAGTCTCAGTCAAATCCTCCGTTACAGAAAACTGTGTAATTGAGGTTTATATTTATACTGAAAAAAATTGAATCACAAATTCATGCCGTTAGAAGTAAAATAACAAACTTTTTAAAATAGAAAATTACTACAATTGGACACGTCTAATAGGAGTATGATTGAGAGCCTCATACATGCTTTATTCACCATAAGAATATATGTGGCTATGGAACGTACACTAACGGAGACCAATAATACGGAGTAATAATACAGAATAGTACGGAGTATACCGCAACTATATACATGTGTGATGTGTCCATGAATAACATGATACCCGTATTTAAGTCAATAAATCAATATACAATTAAATATCAAATGGTTATTAGAATTTAAAATTCATTTAGTAAAAAAAAAAAGAATTTAAAATTCTCTAACTTTTAAATGATACGGATTGCTACCCTACCAATCTGAAATACACGTCAAATCAAATCAAACGATTTCTTTGTATGTAAGTTTAAATCTCCAATACAAATCTTTAGTTTGAACTTTGAACGACCCAGCGACTCGAAATTAAAGGGTATGTTTGGCAAATGGCTTATCAGCCGACTTTTAGCTTGTTTGACCCATTTCAACTGTTTGATTGATCAAAGAAGTTAATAATGATGTTTGGTAAATGGCTTTTAAAATTAGCTTGTTGAGTTTGAAAAGCTGAAAAAATGGATTGTTGAAGAAGCTAAGGGGAGCAGCTTCTTCATTCGGCTGGTTCAATTTACACTCTATCAGCCATTTCGAAACAACCAATTTTACCAAACAGTTATCTATAATCAGCTAACATAACCAGCCGGTCAAAACAGCTAACACAACCAGCTGTTAGGAAACAGCTGACACAACCAGCTAACAACAACAGCTAACAGCCATTTGCCAAGGGTTGAGCTCCTCTCCATTTCTTTCTCTCCATTTCCCCTCCATTTCTTTTTTACTTCCTATCTATCTCTACCTTTTTCTCTATCCTACTCACCAACCTACCCCACTCTTAATTCTCTCCTCTCTACATCTCTCATACTGGAACTCTCCAGTTACTGGAGAGGATCCAAATTCATTTGCCAAACATACCCAAAATGTAAAAGCTCCTTCATTAGTTTAATAACTTTTGGTGACTAAAGTCCAAATCATAAAAATGGACGTTTTCTGTGGATCCCCTAAAAAAGTACGTTTTCTGTCCCGATAATTAAGATCAGAAATGTATTGCGGATTTTCAGGTTTAATCAATGAAAATGTTAATTCTCCTGATCATGGTAACAATACTTAAGGAAATAATAAAAAGTATTCAAAAATCACATTAAAAAGTTATGAATCACGTCAAATGAACTTGAATATGACTCAAATTTGATACATTATATAAAGATATAAACAAATTCACACTGCAAATGAATAATAAATACTCCATTTGAGTAGTATAATAAATGGGCAAATTACACCGTACAGCCGGCTGTACCGTACGCACGGTACAGCCGGCCTTTTTTTTGGATTTCCGTCGCTTCGCACATCGCACCCTTCTGCACATCGATCGTCGGAATTTCCAGCAAGGCTCAAGAGTTCCGCCTTGCTCTCCCGTTATTTGCTCTGCTTTTTGTTTTTTCATTTTTCTGTTCTTTCAAAGTTTAGCTGCCGCAGGTCGCTGCTATGTGGGGACATCTCTATCTACTGGACAGCTTTTGAGTTAACCCTTTTAGCTTTTGGTGGATTTTCGGATTTTGAATTTTGCTTGAATACTTAATTTCATTTAATCTATTGATGCTTCTTTATGTTATTATTATTATGAATACATGAGCACATACAAACGTATATTTGAGGACATTATATATATCAAATGAGTTTTTGAATTTTCGATACTCATTTTGTAAATTATGTATGCTCATTTGATCTCAAATGAGTTTTATATTAAACACAAATGAGTATATGAATAGAAGAAATGCACATATACAATTGAACATTAAGCACATTAAAAATGAGTTTTATATTAAACCCAGATGAGTATACGCCTCAAAGATATGAACATACAACTGAATATTAAACACATTAAAAATGTGTTTTATGTTAAACTTAAATGAGTATAACGTTCAAAATCAATGAGCACACACAAATGAGTTTTGACTTTTTTGATACTCATGTTGTAAATTATGTATGTTCATTTGATATTGCTATGCTCATTTTAAAATGAAGCACATGTCAAATATAACGCCCAAAATCAATGAGCATACACAAATGAAGTTTTGAAATTTTTTATACTCATTTTGTAAATTATGTATACTCATTTGGTACTGGTGCTCATTGTTGGGCTCCTAATACTCAGAAGAACAGACTCGATGCTCATCCAAATTACACTGTTGCTCATTTAAGAGAAGCCATGAACTTCATCAAAATTACAAAAATGCCACCGGCTGTACTGTGCAAGTCGTACAGCCGGCTGTATGGTATACGCTTCCTAATAAATGGATACTTTCATTTAGGAAGAGATATCATTTTGGGAGGGACATAGGAGGTGTTTCACAATAAGAAATTGGCTCTCGCTCTATTAATTGATAATCAATGATATCAGTGATCTCGTTTGATTCAGTGATTTCAGTCAACTATTTTAATCAACGGGATTCAGCGCTAAATTTAGAGCATTTTGGTAAACTCAAATTGGTTCAATCGGTTGATCCTGCTCAAATTTATAAAGTTACTGAAATGATTGCATTGGTTGATTTTGTTTATTTATGAAAATTTATATTTAAAATACTTTTTATTAAAAGAATAGAGAAAAAAATATATGGAAAATGCCTAAAAAATCTTCTACATTAACTTCAGCCAATACAGTCATAAAAGTAACTACAACCTTACTTTTCTTATTATTACACAATTCAGCGCGTGAATCAAATGTTACGTGTTTGGTTAAAAACATGGTCTCTGAACAGGCTCTTAGTGAATTGAAGTAAAATGTTTGGTAACTTTTACTACATAGTACTCCGTATTATTTTATACACTTACTGCTATTACTATTCTTAGTGAATTGAAGTAAAATGTTTGGTAACTTTTACTACATAGTACTCCGTATTATTTTATACACTTACTGCTCTTATTATTTTTAATACATATACATGTACACGCATAATCACACATACATATAGAGGTATTCATTTATTTTTATTGTTATTATTTTAATTTATACCCGACTACTCTCTGGTGGCGTATCCACTGTGGGGCTGTGAGCCGGGGGCAGCTACGCTCACTCAACTCTAATCCAAACCCTATATGTGTGTCTCAAGTATTATAAGAAATTTCTCAAAATAAGGGTTAAATATATGAAAATTTCTAAAATAGGATCAAGAGTGTTTTCTTTCATATTAAAAGAATGAAAGGTTAAAAAATTCACTAAATTTTGTTATGTTAATGCTACTCAATACTAAGTTCCTATCGCTCTCGCAGCGTATAGTACAATAGTTTAGAGAATCATGTTGATCTCTCATGCAACAAGTTCCTAAATTATTGCCAAAACGAGCGAACATACAACTCCCTAATGGTTACTAATCTCTTAGTGAACGATTAAGTGTGTGGGAAAGTTTCATAGAATAAATTAGGCAATTCTCTCAATTAATTGCATCTTTGCAAACACGTAATATAAATTGATCTTCTTTTTATTCATACTTGTACATAAACGGAATATATCTTAAACTAAATCTAGAATCTGTTTGGTAACACAGAAATCGACTGATTCTGCTGAAATTTATGAAGTCCTGGTTGAACTTGTTGTATTGGCTCATTTTGTTGATTTATAAAACAATTATATTTATAATATACTGGTATTTTATTAATAAAATAAAGAAAAAACAATATGAAGAAATAGCTAAAATGGTCATCTACTGTAACTTCAGTTAATACAGTCAGAAAAGTAACTTCAACCGTACTTTTTCTTATTATTACACAATTCAATGCGCGTAATAAAAAATTACGTTTTTAATTTTAAAAATTGGTTGATAAGCCTAATATGCCGAAAAGTAGTCCCCAAATAGGCAAACAGGCTCCTAATCAAACAATATTAATAATGTGATTTGTTACTTGTGAAATATGTGATCAAATTTAGTGTAAGTTTTTCCTCACTCGCCAAATTCCTAAATACGCGCCTCATTACTCTAACTCGTTTTAAATATAATATTCTAGGATATAATAGCAGCATATTCTTAACAAAATTTATTATCGATTGGAGTGTCACTAGTATTTTATTTTATATCAATCAATATATTTTTTGAATAATTATTAAATAATTAATGAATGAATGACATAAAATTTGGAGGGTGTAGTATATTAGGCGTTAAATATAAAATCAAATCGTTGAGGCAAAATAATTACTCAAAATGGCTCTCACATTTGACTTTTTTACATCAAACTGTCAAATTAGAAAGTCACATTCATCAAACAAAAATAATTGTTTGACACAGCGGGCCAAACAAACAAAATCAATTCAAAACGCGGGCCAAACAAACAAAATCAATTCAAAACGTTAAGAAATGACTGGTAGACTTCAGGCTACGAGTAGCTCAATTGGTTCACGGAAATTTCGAACGACGATTGAGGTTCAAAACCCATAGAAGTCGTGTAAAGGTTACTGCTCTTGTGTAATGTGTTGTACCTCTGGTAACGACTGATGTGCACGGGTATAAGACCTACCACCATTGAATCGGCTGAATTATCGAGACTTACTACTCCATCATCCGTCGAGTCAGTGTGTGGGGGCTCCTGGGGTGGGAGATTCCGGAACAATGATGCATAGTACGTGAAATAAAGGCAGAATATTGAATTATATACGTAGTAATATTCCAGTAGTATAAATCAAATTTAGTGGGAAAAGTGATAATTTCAATAAAACAACCAACGAAAAATACGTGTGAAAAGTTTCATACAATCTTCTAAATTATCTAAAGTTATACTCCTTATTATACAATTCATAAATCTCATAACAATTTACGGAGTGCGGAGTATTATTTATCATTATCATCATCATTACCCCAATGTCACAAAAACTCCCACTTACGGTAGGGTAAGGATGATCGGATGTATGCAGTCTTACCCATGTATTAAAACACATAAAGTCTGTTTCTGGATGACTCATAGTGAAATTCACGTCGAAAATTGCATGGACTGAAAATTGCTTCATAATAAAGAAACACAGACAGTTTAGTGAGTGATTTTGCTTGGTTTAATTTCATCATACTTCCAATCTAAAAATAGTTAGTCCCTTTATGCATCTACAAAAAGTCACCTCATATTATGAAAATCCACATTGGAACAGCCTCTTTATTACCTCCACTTGATTCTTAATTTCTATCAGTCGTTGAAGTGAGGCATGTGACCTATGAATACGAAGTACCTCTCCATAATGACTGCAATAAAAAAGAATAGTACCTCTTCTCCATAACATGTACATATGTTCATGCCAAATGACTACTTTATCCTTTACTCCTCTAATAAATGTTGGGAGCGTTTATGGGTAGTTCAGTGAAACTACAACAACAAGACTGCGAAAAGTTGAAAATATTGCTCCATGTTCTTGGTGAGGCCAGATCTAACGGATTTGGATCTCATCTAAAATTATTCTGCTGCTATCATCATTGCGAAAGTAAAATGAATATGTATTGTGGGTACCTTTGCACGTTATGGAATAAAGCGCCCAGCCATTATGATACCCCTTGAAACTTGAAAGTTAAAAAGTGTGTGATTACAAGGAGTTTATCCCAAATCTGCGGCCACAATATATAAAATAGTACTATTTGCGTATGACACAACTTTTAAGAAAAAATGTAATTGTATGATTAGTATTGAACTCATAAAGTGTAGATAAAGTAAGAATGAATTGCAATCACTCAAGTAATACCAAATATGAGAGTTTTTTCCCAAACGGAAGTAGTCTCTAAACTTATTTACCCAGGGCCGGCCCAGAGGGAGTTTAGGGTCCAAAATAAAATTTTTATTTTGGAGGGCCCAAAATAAAATTTTTAATAGTAGTACTACTACTCTACTAATGTAATAATGTATGATGAAATAATGAAATTTAACAAATTTGGTTGTTATTTAGAATTAAATGTAATTAGTTGATGAGTTAATTGGGCTATTTATATTTAATAAAGTTATTTACCAAATAAAGGTAGTTTTAAACTTATTTCCCAAAGTAAGGTATTTTTTGTCATGTCATCCCATTTCGCCACGTCACTTATTCCAAATCATCTCCTAGCCATTTCATGTCATCAAGTATGGAGTATCAAGAATTCGAACCCACAACCTTCATTAGGAACTTTTCACTACCAAGCCACTGGACCGAATTTAATTGTTGACACATTTTCTTCTCTGCGTATACTTAACATAAACGGATTATACATTACTCCTTCCATAATTTCCATAAACATTTAGAGAATACTCCGTATGATATACGAGTAATACTTAATTTGATACGTGCAAAATTATAATACAACGCCATTTGATATATTCAATTAAAAATAATTTAAAATAACTCTACACTATATAAAATAAGAAACAAATAAATATCATGATAGGCTCTAACTCACCACAAATTTAATAAAAACTCTTACATTATTAATATAAAAAATATAAAACATAAGATTTGTTTACACTATATTATTTTTATAATATCCCAACACTAAAATACATTATTTTTATATTCATAACATAAGTTTTTTAAGCCTGTGATGGATTAGGATCTAAAATGGAATTTATTTATTTTATCTATCAATTAAAAACTATGTTAAAAAAGAATATTAATTTCAAATGAATATGATAAAATTGCATTAAAAGAGAATATAATAGATACTTAATTTCATATATGAAATTAAAAAATTAAAATTAAATTTAAAACTATAACAAAAACGTAGGGTGATATATGCTATTAAGTAGGTGGTAATAATTCGTAAAAGAGAATTTGCATCAAGTATTTAACGTAGTCCAGTGGTTTCTAAGAATGCTTTCTTTTGGACTGTTTTCAGTCCCAGACCAGACCAGATCAGAACAGACCAGACCAGACTTGACTTCCGTAGTTATAAAATACACAGAGACCAGACGTTTACTAGACCAGACCAGACCAGACCAGCAAATTTCAATCCAAAAGAAAACATCCTAAGTGTGTAGTACATCAGCGTGTCGTGGGTTCTATTCTTAGGTTGCTTATTTTTTTTTAATTTTAATAATACATCCAAATGAGACCATATAAAGTGATTGATGACATTGAATGGTTGTTGTATGATGTGGAACAGATGACGGGGCAAAATTAAAATGACATGGCAAAAACTATCCTACTTTGGGAAAAGTTTAAAACTACATTCATTTGGTAAATAAGAATCAAAACTACCCCTATTTGGAAAAAAACTCACAAATATGGTACGAGACAAACTTAATGGGACGGAAGGAAAATGTAAAAGGAGACAAAGTTAAAGGGCGGAGGGAGTAGTATATAGATCGAATTTTGAATTATTTATCATATCAGGTTGATCAAGAAAAAATTCCAAAACATAATATGATATCAAAGCCAATTAAGCTCCAACGAGCAATTAGATCCCGATAAGTCTCAACAACGAGCACGAGCATGTGAATTACAAGATTGGTCTACTCTAACGAACATCATCTGGCCTCTTAGAATGGAACCTTGTGACTTAATACATTTTACTCTCCATGTACGAGGATTTTAATTAGACTGATTTCAGTCTAAGATCAAATTATACAAACTTAGGAGTTTTGAATTAGATTTGATATTTTCTTATCCGGTTTTATATGGCCTATACAAATTTAGTCCAGTATGATATGTGTCCGTTTTATGTGTATTTTACTATTGTCTAAGTTTGCTCTAATTTCAATTTGTTTGATCTAATATGTTTAAAGTTGGTCTAATTTGATCTAGTCTAATATAGCCTCATCATGCGTGATCTAATTTTGTTAGTTGAAGTCTGATCTGATTCGAGATTGAAGTCATTCCAAGTGAAAACATCCTCAGACAGGCTTGACTTAGTTAGACCTGACCAAGCCTGACTTTGGTAATAATAAAATACATACGAAGTATGAAACAGACATATGCTAGACTAGATCAAATGAGAAGAGATCTAGTGTGGGTACTGGGTGAGTCTAATGAACTCGGGATTACCTTTTTTGTCTTATACGATATTGATCCTATCTAATTACGCACATGGATCCTACTTTTACAAATTCAATACTACTCCGTATAACATAAAAACCTCACCTCAATACTAACTCTAAATTTTCCAAACGTTAATGGCGCAAAAAAGTATATAACTAAATGACTAAATAAATAGTTAGTGAATAAATAAAGGAGGAGATAATACAATGGTCAAGGAGAATAGTTGTAAAGACTAAAGAGTACAGACTTTTGTTGTGGAAAGGGTACAGACTTTAGCCAGTACATATACAATAAACCCACTTCTTATTATGATCCATTTATCTGACAAGCTCCACATGCCCCATGTAGAAAAAAGGGAAATGATAAGAGAGAAATACTCTTAATTACGTAGCTTCTACCCAAGAAAGAGACCTACCACCCCCACTTTTTTTTTGTCCTGCCCAAAATATAATTGTTTGGCAATTACATAACCCACGATATATTCTCAGTCAATGGCCCACTTCACTCACATATAGCCTCATCCCCATCCCTCCACCCCACCTAGCTAGCTTATTAGTACTCAGATAAGATTAGTGATCATATTAGTTAATTGACAAAAAAGTAGTTGTTTTGTGTTTGCTCACTTTGCTGTATGCTCATGTGTGCATCTGTTCTTAATTTAATGCTCTCCATTAATTGGATATAAGATCATACATTATCAAGTTAGCTATTTATATTTATAATAATAAGATCGGTGTTAATGATTCAAACTTTACCCGTTTAGAAATTGCATTAAAAATTTTTTGAATCACAAAAAACTAGATTTGAATATAGTAATAAATCGTTGGATAAACTATTCGTTTTTGCCTTATAGCTTTGACAGCTTTCTTTCTGTGATTGTCATACAAATTTAGTCATTTTCTCATAATCTCATTCAAGCAATTATTTTGTAATTGCTACTATTTCTCTCTTTTCTCTAGACTTCATCACACAGAATAAATTTATAAAAGATGGAGATAGTACAAAATTGGATTGCAAAAAGATGGTAACAACATTTTGAGATAATAAAATAGATGGTAAGAATGTTTATAACAAAAAGTTAGACCATTTTCATATAGGTTTATTAGATCAGATCAAGCTACTTATTTTTATAACGGTATCAATTATTAATTTGTTGATAAGCCTATATACCCCACCCGTCCAATAAAATTCTTCACACTTACTCCGTACCTCTTTGTGATGTTTCAAGAAATTATTCTTATCTATTTTTTTGAAAAAAATTGTATAACTAACATTGATTTACATTTTCTTACTCAACAACAATCATATCTTTCAATTTTATTCACACTTTCATAATTTCTGATCAAAGTCAACTTCGGGTGAATTTTATGGGACAGAGGGAGATTATGACTCCATAATATTTTTATGTCCAAATATAAGTTTCAACACCCAACTTGAAGTTTTCAAAATCCGAACTCCTGAAATATTTGTGGCTATTACTCTTCATTTTTGCTTTCAAGTCGGCAACTGAGTGGAACAGAGCATCATCTACAGTTTCAACAAATTCAGTTACTGCACACATTTCGGGCAAATTTTTTCCTTTACCGAGCACATTCTTGACTTTTACAAACATCCAGTTTTTAGTCTAAAATGCCCTCAATTATGAAACTTTTTCAAACCTTATCCATGTCACATTTCAGGGCCCTTTTGGATATTTCATAAGGTTGAGAAGACCATTTAATAGTGACATTTTAACAAAAAACAAGTATAATTAATTAACAAATAAAAAATAAAAATAAAGTACAAGTATAAAATCACTCCTATTACATCTCCAGCGAGTCTTGTTAAAGGAAGCTGTCTTCTCCTTGACAGTTCCCAGAGACAAACTCGGTTTCTCTGTTCTTTCTCTGTTCTGTTAGGAAACCCAGAAATTCCTATTCTCATTATATATAAAAACGAAGAAGCTCTTCTTAGTTATTATCCATATAAAGTATATCACCGGAATGTCTGTAAGAGCGGCGGCGGTTTCTGCTCTGAGAGAAGATGATCACCGGAATCTGAACAAGCAGATTGGGTGCATGAACGGAATATTCCATCTCTTTGAACGGCACCATTTCCGGCGTGTCGGCCGGCACACCAATAAAAGGCTGCTTTCAGGTTTCTTATTTTGCATTTCACGATCAAAGAACACTTCTTGCCCACATCTTCTATTTTTGCAATTCTGGGTTCTTCGGTTAACTGCTTTTTTTGGCTAAAAAATTGTCCCACTGCTTGTCATTTTGTAAAATTAAAAAAAGAAAGTAAATTGTCCCATTCCTTGATTCAAAGTATTCATTTTTGGCCTTTCTTGAGGTTCTTTATTCTGAGGTAAAATAATTTTTAATATTCCAAAAAGATGTATTATATTTTTTCATTAGAACTAGCCGTTTTGTTGTTTTGTAATCCTTTTAAGAATGTTTTTCATTACTTACATTTCTGTTTTTAGTAAATTTTACTCTATTTTTCATTTGTTTTCCTACATTTTTTTTCTTGCTTTTTTTGCTTGTTTTCACCTTCTTATTTTTTCATGGTTTTTTTTTACTTCTTCTACACCATTCTGCATACCAGTTATTATACTTTTAAACAACTCACAGAAGCAAGAAAGGGAGTATTAATTAGGGAAGGTTTTTTGCTCACCTGTATGCATATACCCTTGAAAGACACTTAATATGATAAATGAATCTCTTTTTTACTTGAGAAATTTATGTAATTTTGTATTACCATCAGTAATAAATAGTCTTTTACTGATGCATCACTGTTCTTTTTATCCAGGAGCCAACCACAACATGGAAGGTGCAGCAGAACAGCTGAAACTGGTGAGATTTTGAAATCTAAAACAAGAATTTGCACACAATGGCACACCCTATTTTACATATTAACTTACAATGGATTCAACAAATGCAGGAAAAAATTCCAAAGGTCTTCAATGAGCCATCCAAGACTCTCCCACCACTTGACCAAAGCAAAACAACTAAACTGGAATCACCACCACCACCCTCCAACCAAACTAGCTACCACCAACGGGATCTCAAAGGCGCGGTGAAGGACTCAATGCACCGGGAAGCCCGTAGTATATCCATCAAAACTGTGACCAAAACAGAAGGAAGAGTTCAAGTAGTGAAACATGTAGACTCCCCGAGACCTTCACAATCAGACGCGTTGACGAGAGCTCATGCTAAGAAACTTCTAGAACCTCGACGTCTCTCCTATGATGGTAGAGAGTCGGGTGGAAAGGCGATGAAAGTAAAAGAGATCCCGAGGTTGTCATTGGACAGTAGAGTCAAGTCCATACAAACTTCTGCATGTGAATCCAGATCAAATTTCCTCTTATTGGGGAATAATCATAAGAGATCACCAAGTGTGGTGGCAAAGTTAATGGGATTGGAAGAGCCCTCGTATTCTCCTCCCTCCCACGAGGACGAAATGGTACCAAGAGGCTCTGGGGTAGCGCCACATCAGCAGCGCTTATCGGTGTATAGTGAAATCGAGAAAAGGATAACGGAGCTCGAGTTCCAGAAATCCGGTAAGGATCTGCGAGCACTGAAACAAATACTTGAAGCGATCCAAAGGAGTGAAAGACAAGAAACAAACACTCCCTTGGTCCAGCAAAACAACATCAGCCACTCCCCAAGAAGGCCAATGGAGTCTTCTTCTCGTCATATCATTAGGAAACCAGCAAAGCTTAATGATGACAAGATCAGACCAGTCAGTTACAGAGAAAATTTGGTTGCTGATGAGAGGAAAAGTTTGTCACCAAGGAGAAGTTACAACAAAGACGCAGGTCAGCACCTTTCTAACGGAAAGAAGAACGGGAAAGCAGTACAGGGCGGCTCGACTGGTGCAGTGAGTCCAAGATTGCAACCACATCTCCCGCCGCTCGAACTGAGCAGAGTGAGAAAGCACCAAGGCACACCACAAACAAAAGAATCAGGATTGAGGAGCAGAAGATATAAGCTTAAATCCAGCAATCAGAAGCCGGAAGTCAAGATTGAGATCCGCAATGACATAAAGAGCTTCAGTGATCAATATGATATAGCTTCGATACAGTCAGAAAGTGACAACAGCTTGGCATCATGTATGGACACTGAAGTCACAAGCAAATATCTCTCTAAACCGAGAAGAAGCTGTAAAGAGATGGTAAGCAATTAGCCTTGTATGTACATCTATTTGAGAAACATGCTTCTTACTTTTTAAGCTAACTAGTCGCTTCCATTATTCAATCCAGGATCCTTCAATGATGCTGAATGAGGAACTGCCAATCTCTGAACTTCAAATTTCTATGAAAGAACAACGAAGTCCGGTGTCTGTGCTTGACTCAACATTTTACATTGAAGATTCTCCATCCCCTGTGAAGAAGATATCAACACCTTTTAGAGGTTCCCATCTTTCCCTAATCAAATAACAGATCTTTTTATGCAATCTATATGGCATATAAACGGAGCAGATACATTGCAATTTATATTTTATATGCTCCCTCCGGCCCATCTACCAGGTCATGTTTCTAATTACAAGGTTTTAATGAGTTAAGTTGAAGCCCCTTTAGAAAGATCAAAATTAGTATTAATAATTAAAATTTACATATTTGGAGACTACACCAAAAGTTCTTTTGAATTTAAAAAACTGAATTAGAATATGTTAAAAAATCGATACATGAGATTATAGGTTAAAATGTATTAAGCTGATCGCATGAATAGTAAAACTGACAAACAAAATGGCACCAGCGGGGTAATAGACCAACAGTTTAAGAAAAGGAAAACACTACATTCTCATACATGAATCTAAACATTAGTTTTCCCAAAGCACAGTTTGACTAACATGAAGTCCATTCTTGTCTTTTTACAGATTATGATGCTATAGAAAATGATGAAGCAAAGTGGCATTCAAAGGATTTCACCACCAACGCACAATTTCTTCTTAGCTCAGAGATCAAGAACGACAAGTCTAAAGAAGATGATATCCTGCTTCATGATCTCAGACTGACGAATTCCTTGCCTTGTGTCGACCAAACAGAATTTTTCTGCCATGACGATAATGATGTTGATGAAGATCATGAATACATCAATAAGATACTATTGGCCTCAGGCATCCTGAGAGATGTGAACCGTGCCTCAACAATTTCTTGGCTTCATCCGACCGTCCATTTGATCAACCCCGAGTTGTTTGATGTGCTGGAACAAAATGAACGATGCAGAAAACAGACCTCCCCGCTAAAGTTTAATCAGAAAACCCACAGGAAGATGGTATTTGACACAGTTGAGGAAATCATTGTCCAGAAACTATCACCAGAAGGGCTTTTGATACAAGGCAGGAAACATTCAAGTGGACACCAGCTTCTTAAAGAAGTACACAGAGAGATAGATTATCTACGGCCTGCTAAATCAAACATCAGTATGGAGACCGAGAAAGATGAATCGGTCAGCATCACAAATATGGATATGAAGCACGAATCAGCGGACTGGGTGCAACTTGACTGCGTGATTCCAAGATTAGTGGTGGACATTGAGCGCCTAATCTTTAAGGATCTCATTACTGAGGTCATTAGTGATGAGGCTGTACAGATGCATGACAGATCAATGGTGTATTGCAGGCAACTGTTCAGATGATAGTTGTTTGAAACTTTCAATCCTTATGAATGATGCAATAGTCAATGAATGAACTGCCACGATTGTAAATAAGATTCAATTCTCAAGAGCTAATTACATTTCAAATGTATGTATTGTCCCAAACTTCTTGAAGAAAAAAGCACTGTTTTCGGGTTCTTTCCAAACAGAGCCATATATGCATATGATATGGCGTTTAAGAATCCCAAATTAAATATTTAAGAAAGATAGGTTGATCTATAAAACTCAATAGATTGGACTCAGTTTGTTACAAAAACTCCTATCTGGTTATAAATACAAATATGAAATATGTCTTGATTAAGGGCATTGTAGATTCTGGATACAAAAGGGAAGAATATATATAAGATTAAGTTAAGTGCACGTCTCTCTTAAGAGTATATACATCATCCCTACCAAAAATTCAAAGAGAAAACTTAGTAGTGGAGAAGATACATTTACAATTCAATTTACAAATTTTTAAGTTAATGTTGGTAAGAGAACTTGCCACTTTCCCTTTGAGGTGATTAATTTGTATTTCCTATTATTTCACTCTGTTTTGCAAAAATCTTAACCATGCAATTCTTACTTTATTTTCTTATTGTACGACCAATCAAACTTGTGAAACTTTCAAGGGACCTGAAGTAAAAGAAATAGGGCTATTTCTTTCATTAGACATTGAGCAGTTGCGTTTAAAAAATCGTCAATATGTGCATGAATAACATGGAGGTTCTAAAGTCAAGAGTACCCACTAATGACAGTTCTTCATTTGGGGTGAAGCATGTGCTAAACCTGATCTAGCGGGGTCCACCACTGGTTTGGCCCATGTGCATTATAACAGTATGACTAGATGGCGTGCCCAATCATGAATTATCATGATGAAATATGGATCTGTTTGGGAATAGATTATGAGAGTGTTTGGATCTGTTTGGGAATAGATTATGAGAGTGTTTGGATCTGTTTGGGAAGAGATTATGAGGGTGTTTGGATCGGTTTCTTCAAACTGATTTTGCTTCTTCAATGGGTGAAACTACAAAATTACTTTTGGGTGCTCCAAATTGTTCCGAGAAGTAGTTTTTTAGAAATTAAGAGAAACCAGCTTCCGAAGAATTGATTCTGAAAAAATTGATTGTGAATCTATTCCAAACACCCCTATGAACATGAGTTTGATTGCTGCATTAGAGTATTACTGCAGTTGAGAGGCAAATAGGCATTGATTATGCTACCTTGAATTTTAGGGTAATGATAAAAAGGGGTAAGAAAAAAGGTAACAGGCTCCCCGCCAATTTAGTAGGGCAGAAATTTTCAGCATAAGAAATAAGAATCATTACTTTTTTAAAGCACAAAAAGGTCTCCTATAACGGAGTATTTTATTTTATGGAGCACTGGACAACATAAATGGGCTACAAACATGTATACATTGTTAGAGACAATTATCTGCATTTTGCAGATATATCCAGGAATACAATCTCTAATAAGGCACATGATGACAGAAAAATGTGAGGCAAAGCTATACTAAATTTACAATGAAAGCTACCAATTACAAACAAACTCAAAAAGATGGAACCTATTGAAAAAAACTGCATACATTTCTCAAGGGAGGGGAGAGGCTTCTTAGTCAAAGTGCTGATGGGTTAAAATTTAAAAATACAGTTACACTTTCTTTTACCTTTACATGACATCAACACAATGTTAGTCACCTCTTAACAAGATGGAGGTTGAAGTTGCTTTAGCCGTCTAACAACTTGCTTCATTGTGGGCCTAGTTGACAGAGACTCCACGGTGCAGACAACTGCCAAATGTAACACCTCCACCAGATCATCCCGTGGGCCTGAGTCCCACAAACCGGCCGTGAAGAACTCCTTAGCCCGTCCTTGCCTCAATAGCATGCATGCCCAGCCAACAATGTTAAAGCCATTTCCGTACGAGGAGAAGGAAGGATCCAGAGCCTTCTTATCTGAAATCAACTCAAGCAAAACGACCCCGTAACTGTACACATCAGCCTTGTCAGAGACACGACAGGTCATTGCATATTCTGGGGCCACATATCCAAAAGTTCCCGCCACACCGGTAGTTGCGTGAGTTTCTGAAGTCCCCAAAAGCCTTGCCAGTCCAAAATCGGATAGATATGCATTGTAGTCCTCGTCTAAAAGGATATTGCTAGGCTTGACATCACGGTGAAGAACGCGAGGCACACACTGATCGTGTAAGTAGGCAAGTGCCCGGGCTATGTCTAGAGCAATCTTGTGAAGTACTCTCCAGTCAGCGGCCCGCGCTGGCCTTTCCTGGATGAACTTTTCCAAATTACCCCCTGGTAAATAATTATATATAAGAAACATCTCCGCTTCACTGGCATGATATCCTATCAAAGTCACGAGATTCGGATGCCGAAGCCTCCCCAGGGTTTTTATTTCTGCGTCAAATTGTTGAAAGCCTTGGAAACGTCCCACTGAAAGCCGTTTTACAGCAACTAAGACTCCTGGTGAGATCTGAGCCTTGAACGTTGCTCCAAATCCACCATTGCCAATGCAATTTCCGGCATTAAAATTTCCGGTGGCATGTACAACATCTTCGTATGTCAAAGGGACTCCAATTTCCGTGAAGACTGTGACTTCCCTTCGTATAGATCCGGCGACTCTGGATATTGGATTCAACTTTCTGGTGTAAATGAATATGATGATGAGACCAATGAGAACCAACAGGATAGCTGATGCCGATGCTATAGATGCAATCTCTATCGAATTCAACCCCCCCTTGCCTCTTTTTTCATTCGAACTTATTGGAGGTAGTACTGGAGCGTTTTGTGAATCCCCCAATACCCCTAGCTGATTTGTGGATGGTAATGGAGAGAAGATATGGCATGGTTGGAGATTAGGGTTCCCAAGAACACTATTGCACTTCGTAAAATTGGCATTAGGGGGTAGCGGACCAGACAAGTTATTAAAAGACACATTAAATGCACCTAGTGTGGTCACGTTTACAAATCCAGATGGGATCTCACCTGACAGCTTGTTGTTGTTGAGGAGGAGGACATCCAAGTTCCTTAAATTCACCAGATCTTTCGGTATCCTGCCTGACAAAGAATTTGAGGAAAGATCAAGCACTTCCAATGACTTCAACTGATCCAAGCTCACCGGGATGGACCCATTCAAACCATTGCCAGCTAAAGAGAGATACTTGAGATCCTTCATCATCCCAAAAGTGCTGGGAATTTCTCCTTGCAATATATTCCAACTCAAATTAAGAGAAATGAGAGAAACCAAATTCCCTATACTTGGAGGAATGGACCCAGAAATCCGATTCTTGGAGACATCAAAAAGCTGGAGACACCTGCAACTAGAGCCAATATCTGCTGGGATCCAACCAGACAACCCATTGTTGCTCACGTTTACAATCAAACTTCTCATATGTCGACACTGATCCATGATACTTCCAGGAAAAGTCCCTGTCAACCAATTACTACCAGCAAGAAATGCATAAACAGGTATGGGATCTCCTAAAAATGAGTCACGTTCTATGGGCAAAAACGTCAGTTGGCCGGTAAAGTTGTTGCTATTGAAGTTATGAACCACGGCAGGACCAAAACCATCTCCAAACAATGTTGTGCTGGCTTCAACCATAGCTCTATGGGTAAAGAATGAAAGGTAAGCTGAAAATGAATCTCTTTTCACACTTGCAAGATGATAACATGTTCTGTTATTTCTGAATGCTGGAAGAGAACCTGAAAGATGATTCCCACTCACGTCAAACACATTCATGCAAGGAACTGGAAGTTCTTCAACAAGCTCGCCAGTAAGCCTGTTCAGGCTCAAGTCCAGGAAATATAAATTCTTGCAGTTACTAAACACCCCCGAGATATCTCCTGTGTAGTAATTCTGACCCAGGTTCACCATCTCTAGGGTGTTACATTTACTCCAGTTTCTGGGAAAGCTGCCTTCCATTGTTGCCCTAGGAGCCCATATCATCCGCAAACCGGGAAGTCTGACAATTTCATCTGGAATCATTCCCTCATAAAAATTGTACTCATCACTATTGGCTGCTGATTTTGCAGTTGAGGAACTGCCTGCTGAATAAGAAGTATTAAGAAGTGGATCCCACAAGTTCGACAACACGATTATGGATAACTTTGTGCAATTTGCCAGCTGAGATGGAATGAATCCACTAAGGCTGTTTCTCGACACGTCCAACACTTGAAGTTGATTCAATTGACTGAACTCAACAGGTATGCTCTCTTCGAACATGTTTGAATAGAGGAGTATCGACTTTAACTGTGTGCAATTGCCCAAACTTCTTGGAATAGCTTCTGTTAAAAAATTACCTGCCAGCTCAAAATACTCAAGGTTTCCACAGTTCTGCCCAATCTCACTAGGGATAGGTCCGCTAAGTCCATTGAAAGATAAGTACAAACCACTCAGGTTCCTAAATTCACCAATGAAACCGGGAACAGTTCCGTTAACTTGATTTCCAGCCAAATTCAAAACTTGCAGCCCGACACAACTTCTGAACGAATTTGGGATCTCTCCTGTTAACTTATTAAAACCCAGATTGAGAACCCTCAGTTTCTTTGAGCCTTTAAGCTCATTAGGGAGAGATCCGGTTATCAAATTTCCCTCCAGATCCAAAACTTCAAGATTCTCCATAGCCCAAATCTCTTTAGGAATCTCGCCACTTAATTCATTAAAAGGAAGCGACAAGACGCTAAGTTCAGTGAGTTTAGCTAGAGACGAAGACAGTTTGCCCACGAGTTTCACATCACTATTCCAACAATCCCTTCTAATCCCAAAGCCATAGAGTGGAAACTGAGAAACTTGAGTACAAGATGAAGAAGCAGAATTACCTCCGCCGCTTATGTTCAAAGAAACAACCCGGTAATTGGAAGCACATGAGATTCCGGGCCACGAACAGTAACCAGAACTGTTTAAGCTCCAGCTCGACAATACTCCGTGTGGATCCGAAACTGAAGCCTTGAACTCCAAAAGAGCTGAGTGATCCGAATCCACGCCCAAAGCAACACTGGAGAACGACCAAATGAGAAACAAAAGATTCAGGGATTTTTGAAGATGGTACCATTTGACCACGGAAGAACGACGACCCATAACTGGAATCCTAAGAATATTCCAAGAGCCCAAGTCCGTGGCCTGCTGCTATGAAACAGAACTGGAAGTTTGGGTTTTGCTGCAAGAGAAAAACCCTAACCCTAAAAGCTTGGGGTGGTGCTTGTGAACGGTCGAGGAGGAAAAGAGAAGGAACAGAGAGAAGAGAGGAAAAGACAAGATAGACAGCACAGTGGGCACTTCGTTTCTTCTTTTGACAAACCGCGTAGCTCTTTGCATTTTAATACGTTAGTATTCCTTTTGCAAAAGTGAAATCAAAATTTCAGTGTAATTTTCAAAATTAAAAATTAATCCCATGAGTCCCATCAATCAATTTTTCATAAAACCTTGAGTATGTGGACTAAATTTCAATTTCAAGCATTGATTTGTATAATACAGTAATTATTAAAGTAATTATTAAAATAAGTAAAATTAAAATTACTTTTCTACTGAATTAGTTGAAGTTTATATAAGGGACTATATTAACCACTCCCTCCGTAACTTTAAAATCTTCCCATTTCAAAAGTAGGTAGATTAAGAATAGTGAAAGATGATATGAATTATTGAGGGTATGATGTGAAAATAATGGAATAATGTGGTGGAATATAGGATAAATCCACAAAAAGTAGTTGTAATAGGGTATTATTTTAAGAATTATTGAAGGTATGATGGGAAGATTTAGAAATGAGAAGTTTTTTTTTGTTACGGACGAAAAAAGAAAGTGGGAAGATTTTTAAGTTACGGGGGGAGTATTTTTTTTACTTGGAGTGTAATATCTTCTTTATTTAATTAATAAAATATATTTAAATTTATTTTTTTATAATTACACAGATTCAACCAATTTAATTATCTCAGTTAGAATTTCATCAATTTCAATATATTCAACTGATTCCACCACTTTCGAATTTGTAAAATAACTCTAAATCTACAAATGCGTACAAGCAGGACTAACATATACACAAAGTGCATAAATAGGAGTGACTGTATTTTGTTCTCAACATATGAATTATTTTATACAACTAAAAGTATAAAACTTACACAATTAGAAGTGAGTGAATATATAAGATTTCTTTATTAACACTAATGCGTGCGTTTAATAGATCTTTTGAGAAACAGATAAATGAAGATATTTTTTAAATTAAATTGAAGCATAAACAAAATGTAAAAAGAAGTCTATCATTTAGAGATTAAAAATTAGCTAAATTATTTGGGTGAATCATGTCATGGACTCTTGGAAATGATTATAAAAACTTATCACTTTTTTAGTGACATCAAGCTGATATCATCATGACATCATCATGATACCAAATCTTCCTTGCGTAGGAAGGCCTCTCCCATTTTCTATATTCTTTTTCCATTAATGGAGTGAATTGGGTAAATTTATGGACTTCCTTTCAAAAAACTCGCATTCCCTGCTCACCATAGAATTAGGGTTGGAGAAAATATATACTACGTAAGAATTTCAGTATATCAAAACTTATTGTTTTCCTTAGAAAAAACTTATTATTTTCAAAATGTACACAATTTATCGAAATTTGTGGAAACTTGTGGTTACACTAAGAGCATCACGAATGTGTCACTATTGACGTTGAAAAAAGTGACTCGTCATAACACTCTAACATATCCATTTCGGTTATATATTCATTTCCAACGCAGTATGTTATCATCAGTCTAATGCTGACTTGATAACAATTAATTTAACAATGTTAACGTCATTGTCCTATGATAATGTGGTCTTTCACATACTGACTCAGCAAAACGTGTGAGAGAAATATAGTCAAATATGTGTTTAAAAAAATCCGCCAAATTTTCCACCGATTAAAATATCTACTGCCAAAAAATTCATTTACGAGATAAGTAGTAGGATAAATGATATCACCCACCCACTTTGCTTTTACGCCTGTTGGCTCTCGTGTAAAGCTTTTGTAGATGTTCATTCCAAGGTAAAAAATTCTCTTCTTCACTGTATTTAATTTCTGGTAAGTTAAAAGATTTCTTTCATTTCCACATATTTCTTTTCATCATCTTTACTTCATGCCGCAAAGGCTCCCATCTACGGTAAGGTTGGGGGTCAAATGTACGTAGTCTTACCTCTGCACTAAAGCACATAGAGACTGCTTCTGGATGATCTATAGTGAAAATCGCATCGAGAATTGCTTGAAGGGCTTCATAACTAAGAAACGCAAACAGTTTAGTGGTCCATTTTACTTTATTTCCACATATCTCCTTTGTTAAATTAAAATCTTATTCTCTCAAATCAGTTTTAGAAGCAGGTCTCTTTTTGATTTTTTAAAAATGATAATGAATCTATATATAATTCAAGAAATGATAAGGAGGTATGATTAGGGGAGAGCAAATCCGACCCTACCCGATTGACCCGACCGGATATATCTGATTTTTTTGTTTGGGTCGGAAAACCCGGCCCGAAATACCCAAACCCGATCCGATTCTTGCAACCTGAAACTTAAGCGGGTAGCGGGTGGGGTTACCAATTATGCTACCCGACCCGCCCGACCACCCGAAATACCCATGGCATATATACTTCTTATATACCTAATTGTACTGTTCAGTGTTAACTGTTAAGCTCGTATATACCAATTATCATTTGTATATACCAATTATTATTTTGTTTATCACAATATCAAATATGCCAATCACCGTATATTATTATTTTACATGTTCAAATATGTCGGTTATCGTATTTATACAACTATTACTTTGAATGTTATACTAGTATAACTTTGAATGATATTTTTACCAATTACCATTTTATTTATCACAATTTCAACAATAATAAATTAAAACCCGAATGGACCCGAAAACCGAATTAACCCGACCGCAACCTAAACTTCTTCAACCCGAAAAACCCGATAAATTTTTTGATAGGGTAGGGTTTGAAATTATCAATCCGATAACCGAACGGGTTCACAATTTTTGAACCCGACCCGCCCGAACCCGACCCGTGCTCTGCCCTAGGTATGATTGATTCTCATGAGAAGTGATTCTATCGGCATCACTACAATCAAATTATTTTCCTAATATACATGTAAAAAGACATAAGTGATTATTTCAAAATATAACAAGTATGATTGATTCTTATATGATAATATAATATAACATGCATGTTATTGTACTTGGATAACATACCAGAAGTGGTAATTATACAGTTATACCAAAAGTCAAATTAGGTATATCAGAAGCAATTTATTTTAAATTTAATGGAAATGATCCTAGCTATATCCATGTTGTTTGAATTATTTTTACTTTTTGGGGGAGATCGTTATTGTTTTATACATATCTATGTTTGTATATATTATTTTAGAAAAATGTGATGTTTTAGCATGTGATATGTTTAAATAATGTAGAAACATAATAATTATTGTTCAAGATTGAATATAATCTTAATAGGTCCTTATTAGGTTTTAGAACAAAATGCTTCGAATAGAAACAAAACATAGATAAAGTTGTTAGTCTGGGCCATCAAAAGTATACAAATAAATGTAATTAACTATGTTTTATTTTCAAAGTAGGAGTTATTTGATTGTATTATAGAAATAATTTGACTAAAATAACGATTGTTTACAAAAACGTGAATAATTTCAGAGTAGTAATGGAATGATAGTAACTTATGTTCAATTTTTAAACCTAAGTTACTATGAAACTACCTTACATTGTAGTAACTATATTAGTCATAATTGTGTAAATAAGTTTTTTATATAGTGATATTTTTGAAAAAAAAAACTACGGAATATATTATAAGCATAAAACTTTCCCGACTAGGACTGGAGTTCTACTTTAGGAAGAAAATAATATTGACCTTATTTATGCACAATGTCTATGTTGTAATCATATTTAATAAATATTCTTAGTTTAATTTGTTGTTATTTTTTAAATATTGATTTTAGTATATCACTAAATTTTGTTGATTTTATTTTGCACATAATAATTTGTTGTATCAAAATTTGAGTATGACATGGTACTATACTGGTATTGTACATTTATGGTACCGGAAAATTTGGTATGTCGCAGTATGGTACACCAATATAGTATATATTTATGTATATATGTGAAAAGTTTTGATACGTTAAGTATTAGATAAAATATACAATATATATTTCGTAACAAACCATCCATATATACAATACATTATAACAATGTAAATGTTTTTGAGGTGGATATATCATATATCCAAGAATAGGATAACTACCATTCATCTCATGAATTACAAAGGCGAGTAAAAAACTATTAATGTCATCACTTTTTCCATAAAGTACGCCTACTTTGATCTATTTTTTTGAGGAACAAAAAGTATGCCTTGTATCTTTTTGGCATGTTATTGAAAAATAAATGCAATACATTCTCTTGTCAAATATATACTTGTGAGCTATCAGAATTGGGGGTGACGGTCATTTATCCTCCGTAAAGTTTTTAATTTTTTTGATTGGCAATTTTATCTATGGTCTAACTTTAGAGATGAAATTATGTGCAACTTTTTTTTAAAAATGTGTAAAAAAAAGTACCATTTTATTGTATGTGAAATTACAAATATAGTTGTGTCAATGTTATAAAAAGTTAACTATGTAAATCAATTTTAACGGCAATAACGATAATTATAAATATTCGGGCAAGTGGGGTGACATTTATAGTTTTCAAATGATGGGATCATTGTGCCCCAACTAAGGAGGAAGATCACAATATCCGCGAAGACGGAATAGAATCTGAATAATGAGTACAAATGAAGTAAATAAAAATAAAGTCCGACAAGATTAGGG
The DNA here is from genome assembly GCA_945859915.1 of Cuscuta epithymum. Classification (NCBI taxonomy): domain Eukaryota; kingdom Viridiplantae; phylum Streptophyta; class Magnoliopsida; order Solanales; family Convolvulaceae; genus Cuscuta; species Cuscuta epithymum. Next base: position 19,637 of record CAMAPF010000114.1, on the reverse strand, counting down.
AATTCAAGTTCCGGTTGTTTGGTAAAATAAGTAAAAAGACCAATTAAAAAGCTAAATTTTATGAGGGGTGTGTGATTTGAGATTTTTGAATGATAAAAAGGTACGAGTAATATTTATCTTGCATCCCCTGCCATGTTTCTTCAGTCAATTTGGCATTTTTAAGAAAATATTGTTAACTTCCCTATTTTTGCTTACCACTCATCTCTTGCCTTCTTGCCATACCTTCAATGCAATTATATATGAGGCTACAATATGATCTTATCACATAATATGGGCAAAATAAATAATAAAATTGTGAACCACATTAGCTAGATTTATTACATATGCCATGTTTGTTTAATGGCGGTTGGAGTGCAACGCTAAATCTTGCAATGTAAGTTGATAAAATTTACTACGATGTCGTATGCATTTTCATGTAATTAATTATAGAAAATTAGTGGTGTAATTAGGATCTTTTTTCTGAGTTCCGGGTAACTGGAAAAATAAACCTATTCATATATTCTTTACTTAAAAGCATTCAAAATTGAAAAAAAAAAATTGAAAAGAAATTATCTAACTTGGGACGAGCCGAAGTTGCCCAATATAACTAAGCTCTTCCACACATTTGATATAAATGTATCCTTATAACATTCTTCCACAATTAATCATTCCATTTCTACTATTAACTTAATTAATTAATTAATTAATTAATTAATTAATTAATTAATTAATTAATTAATTAATTAACGTAAGCTGATCGATCAATTGTCCCCTAGTTTCCTTGTGCATCATCAAGTTCGTGGTGGCAGCAGCAAATTCGGGCGGCGGCGGCGGAACAATGGTAGATTAGCGGAGAATTCTAGAAAAAAAAAAAGTCTTGTGTCGGGCAGTGGTCCGGCGAAATGGGGGCAACAGTGCTCTAAACCTATGAGAGTATTTTGGTCCAATCACAAATGAAAAGTCCTATTTAAGTCATTTTAAACTAGTACGACCTATTTTTGGAAGAAGAAAAAACTATGTTTAGTAAAGCAGAAGGAAAAATCCATTGGGTGGCAGAGGCGGCAATCTTTTTTTCGTTTTTAATTTTCTTTTTAATTTATAAGTATTTTATTATTTTTGAAATTTTTTATTATTTTTTACGATTTAATTATGAATTAAAACATTTTAAAAACTACAAGATTATATTTGTCGAAAAAAACATAAGTAGTCCTACTGGGGGGTTTTAAAAATGTAGTTCTATTTGTGATTTTTTTTTGCCCTTTTTAGTCCTATTTAGATAATTCACTCTATAGATAATGTATAATGCCATGAATTTCTCAAAAACTTCAAAATGCATTAATGGTGGAATTACAAGAGAAAATCAAAGAAAGTAACGAGACAGTTAGAGAGTCACAATTTCCCAACCGAGTTCTATTTGAATACCAGCCTACTTAACCTTCACCACTTCTGCTATTTATTTCACTCTATTCCCCGACCTAGGATTGCCACATCGGCTAACTATTTAACTGCTTATTCCTTACCCTCCTACGGTACACTTTGTTTTAGTATTTAATAACATGTCTAGCCACATACAATACTTTCATGTTCTTGTCAATTCTCCCGTCCTTGAAAATTCACCTTGTCTAGTGGTGGAAATCAGGAAACTGTTCCTGAATGACATGCAATGCTTTTCAAAGAATTTTCAAATTTGGGTAAATCCATCCAATGGATTTTTCCTTCAACATTCATCCTTGAATCCACCACTTTTTCAAGCAACACATGAAGTTCTCATTCCTCTATTAAGCACTTAGGAAGAGCCTATCATGGAATAGATACAAAACCTTCTTGAGTAAGAAAACATGGAATACAGGTTGTCATAGATAGTTTTAGTTTAAATGCCATTGAACTAAGCTTTTCTATAATCTCAAAAGGACCATAGTACTTGGGCTCATATTCTCATTCATCCTTATTGTCAAACTTTGCAACTTATATGGTTGTATCTTCAAAAACAAATTTTCCCCTACTTCCATCTACACTTCTCTTTCATGTTTACCAACCTGTTCTCTAATATGATTTTGAGGAGTGACTAATTTTCTTTTTACCTCTTCTAACTTCATATTTCTCTCAGTTGTAAGTCTCGATACTTCTTCTATGACAGTAAGGTTCACATCCCTTTTTTACTATTGGAGGATTTTGCCCATATAAAGTCTTATAAAGTGTCTCTTTGAGGAATACGTTGTAGTCAGTGTTGTACCAGAATTCTACCAATGGTAACCATTAGTCCATTATCTAGGTTTTTTCATTTAAGCATCTCAGGTACATTTCTAGACATCTACTGACCACCTCTGTCTGAATATCCGTTTAAGGGTGGTAGGTTATGCTGGATTTTAACTGACTACCTGTCAGTTTGAACAATTCGGACCAAAAAGAGGTGAAGAATATACTAGCTCTGTCACTCTCTATGTATTTGGAAAATCCATGTAGTTTAACCATTTCTTGGATAAACACTTCAACTACATCTTTGGTATTGGGGGACGAGGTAGAGCCATAAAATGGGCAAGTTTGGTTAAGTATGTTAACTACAACCAGCATGGTATCCTTTCCTTGCTCCTTATGTAGACCTCCATTGAAATCCATGTTGATGTGTACCCATAGTTAGTGGCGGATTTGGATATTAGGTTTTGGGTGTTCAAAACCTTTTTACAATTACATTTAAAGAGTAATAAATAATTATACCAAATTTACACATATATACGTTCATGTTTTTCAAAATTTTGGGTATTCATGTGAATACCTTGGAACATGAGTGGCTCCGCCACTGCCCATACTTGAATTGGAATTGGTAACGGGTGAAGCAAATGTGCGGGTTGTAGAATTTGATACTTATTTCTTTGACAAATTAAATATCATATCCATACACATAATTTTTAATGTCCGTCCTCCTGCTTCTTGAGTATAAAAGGTTAGAAATTATCTTCATTCTAAAATACCCTTAGTGACCACACTGTTGCAGAATCGTTATATTCCTTTAGAGTTTTGGCTATTCTGGTAGACTCCTTAGGTAACACCAATCTGCTTATATAATAGAGGAGCCCCTTTATTAACTGGAAGTGTAAGAATTGATCAAGTGGAGTTACTTATTTATGAATAATGTTATGGCATTTAGAATCCTTTACTAACTCTTCTTCTAAAACCTCCCATTCCTAGGAAGTCACTATGAACAAGGAATGTAAACTTTGTTTCCTTGAAAGAGCATCCACATCTATATTCTCAATTACTAGCTTGTATTTAATAATGAAGTTATAACCCAACAACGTAGCTACCCATTTTTGCTGCTCTTCTCTCATTAATCTCGGTTTGAGAAACTTTAGAATTATCTGATTTGTGTGGACTTCAAACCTCCTACCTAGTAAATTTTGAATGTCTAACACAATGATCATGAGCTCTTTTTCATAAACTGGTTTATTTTTGTTCTTCAAGGATAGTTCTTTACTCATGAATGCAATGGGCTTTCCCTCATACATCAGGATTTCCCCCAAACCCTTTCCAGAAGCATCAGTTTCCTATATAAACAATTTGTTGAAACCTGGAGCTGTTAAAAATGGTAAAGATGTTATGGTCTTCTTAAGTTCTCCAAATGCTTTATTTGCCTTAGGATCCCAATGGACGTTATCCTTCTTTAAGAGTTGAGTTAGAGGTGCAACAATTCTGTTATAACATCTTATAAATCTTTTTTAATACCCAGTCAGTCCAAGGAAACCTCTCACCCCCTCTTGATACCCTTAGGTTCATACCAATTGACCATTGCTTCTATTTTGTTGTAGTCAGTTGAACTCCATGCTCTGAAATGATGAGACCCAAATAGGTTTGTTGAGTATGCCTAAATGAGAATTGTTCAGGTCAGCTAACAATTGATTTTCTTTTAGAGCCTGCAAAAGTTTCCTCAATTGCTCCTTATTCTCCTCTTTTGATTTACCGTACACAAGAATATCATCGAAAAAACAACAAGACAAACTTCCTTAAAAAATGTCTTACAACTTGATTTATTAGGGCCTGAAATGTAGATGGAGCGTTTATAAGGCCAAAGGGCATCACTAAATACTCATAATTCATAATGTCCCTCATGTGTATGAAAAGTTATTATGTCAACATCAGTCTCCTTCATTCTTAGTTGATGATATCCAGACTTCAAATCAAGTTTGGAAAACAGTTTGGCTCCACCTATCTCATCCAACAGCCCTTCAATAATAGGAATTGAGAATTATCTGGGACTGTAATCTCTTTTAAAGCTCTATAATCCCCACAAAAATGTCAACCTCCATCATTCTTCTTTACTAGTAAGGTACGGCTACTGTAGGGACTATTACTTGGTCGAATGATTCCTGAAGTGAGCATTTCCTTGATTATATTTTGAATCTCATTCTTCTGGTATTGGGGTACCTATAAGGTCTAATGTTTGATATGCTAGCTCATTCTTGTATATTAATAGCGTGATCATATGCCCTAATAGGTGGTAGATCTATTCCCAGGTATTATCTTGTTCCTAACCTTCCCATGTATGGTTCAGAATTTGAGTCAAAGTCTTCATATAAATCTCCATATTGTTTAAAAAATGGTCTCCTCCCACTGTATTTTCTATCTTTGAACCTCCTACTTAATGGTCTGTTTTTGAAAATTAATCTTCACATCTCCTATACTTTTTAGCCACTCCATTCCTAAAACGATATATATATATATATATATATATATATATATATATATATATATATATATATATATATATATATATATATGTCCCTCCTAGGTCCAGAATATAGAATATTTGATGAATTTCAGTTCCCTGCATCTTTAATTTGAAACCCTCACATGTTTCATTGTTAGTGATTATGTCTCCATTTCCATTTGAACATTATATCCCATGAGAGTATTGTAAGAAAATTTCCATCTACTCAGTAACTCTTGGGATATAAAGTTATGTGTATCTCCACTATTAACTAGCACATATACCCTTTGTTCCTATGTTGCCCATCGCAAGTACTCTCCCACCTTGAAAGTTTTCAGGGTAGGAATGTCTTGTTTGCTCATTAAATACAATTGCAGAGGATTAGATTCCATCACATTTCTTTCTTCCTTTTCTGGTGCACTAGTTGTGACTTCAGAATCTTCTTCTCCATCAGAACAAATTTGAAATGCTTCATCTTACAAACATGTTTTTAGTTTCATTTATCCCCACATTTAAGCCATGATCCTTTCCTAATTCTCTGCTGCAATTGTCACGCTCCGGATTGACCCGGTAGCGTCAACAACCGCCGCACAACCTACGAGAGTACCTTTCTTGATCCTCTCGTTAGGTCATGCAAGGCATTCAATATCATCACTCTAAGTAATTCCATACAAGAGAATAATAATATTTGAGGAAATGTTCAATGATACAACGGTAAATTAAAGGATAAAAGTTTGGTAAGATCAAATGACATTCTGGCATGCAGGCCCAAACTAGAATTTTATGATGAAGAGCAGTCTCATGTAGGGGTGGCAGCGGGTCAGATTTCTACCTGGTGAAGGCTCATCCGTCGTCCACCCGTTAATTTTTCATAGTCCACCCACTCATCCATCATCCATTAAAAATTATATCCACATCCAACTCATCCATCATGAACGGGTTATCGGGTGGATCGGGTGAGTAACGGGTGAATATAAATAGTCGAACTTAAAAGACCAAATGAATAAATCATAAAGAGAAACCATGAAAAATAAGAATTCATCGAAAAATAACAACAAAAACTTGAGCAATTAAGTATATTACAATCATTAATTCACTGCCAATGATACGGCTGGGCTGGACTCCTATTTTAGTCGCTACAATGATACTCTGTATAACATACGATAGTATATATTAATATTAACTATTATTAATATATATATATATATATTATTAAATAGATATCATTATATGTGTGTGTGTGTACGGGTCAGCGAGTGCAGGTGAATGGAGCGGGTGACGGGTCGGGTGATGGGTTGGATGAGTGTTCATCCACACCCGATCCAACCCGTCTTTCAATCCACCCGTCTTTCAATCCACCCGTCATCCATTTTTCATCCATACTTCTTCGGGTTTTCATCCATATTTTCGGTTCGGGTTGACCGGATATCTGCGGGTGCAGGTGATATTGCCAGCCCTAGTCTCATGAGCAACTAACAAAACAAAATATGATTCCGAAGCCTCAGGTGGATCCGAAGGAGAGATAGGACTTAAGATGTCTTCAAAGATTCCTTGACCTACAAATCTGTGAGGGGTCAGCTTGTGAAACTGCCAAGATCCTCCTACTTAGTATACACACCATCTCACCAGAAGGGTTTTATAGTAATATTTTATAGCCTATTCAAGATAACTATGTAAAATACTTGGCATTTATGCTAGTTTTATTTATAGGAAAAATATTTCACATAACAATGTCCGACTCTACCGCATCAATATGCCTAGCAAGGCAAAACGTAATAGGGGCTCATTGACCGGTTGAGTAAAGACATGCACATTCCCGGAAAATGACTTATTCGCTAGGCTTGTCCATCCCGACAAGGTTATTAAGACCCCAACACCATCGGCCCAAGTCATAGTCCGATTCTAAAATACTTGAGAAGTCAACTTGTCTGCTCGGCTTGTCCGTCCCGACAAGGTTACTAAGACCCCAACACCATCGGCTCAAAGTCACATCTCAAAACCACGACGTCGTTTTCCAACTCGTACATGGAGCAATTGAATCCAAATGTACAGTCACTTAATATCCACCCCCGCTGTACTCAAAATTTGGAGTATCGGTAGGTTCCTATTCTACACCCTAGTAGAATAATGTTCTTATGCTAATATTCTAGCACATTACAATTTTATCACACAGACAAGTATTTAACTAAGCCTACACATAAATTTAGTTTAGTGTTCATACGCAGTTGCTTCTTCTCCATCAGAACAAATTTGAAATGCTTCATCTTACAAATATGTTTTTAGTTTCATTTATCCCCACATTTAAGCCATGATCCTTTCCTAATTCTCTGCTGCAATTCTCCTTGAGTTAATATGGGCCCTATTTGCCCAATGTTATAGTTTCCTAGGGTTCAGATGGTTTGCTTTCTGTTGCATTCTTTCCATTAATGGTTTGCAGGACATATTGTTTCTCCACTGGTTTCCCTCTCCCAATGTCTGGGGTTGAGAAACTCCTCCCTTTTATTTCCAACTTCTTTTGTCTTTTCCTCTATTTTTTCATGTATGTATATCATTGTTCTTCTCTTCTATTAACAAAACTATATCCATGATATCATATAGAGATCTAGAATTGTAAAGCTTCAATTCAACTTTAATCTCCTCCTTTTGTCCATTGATGAATATTCCTTTTAACATCTCCATACCGACGTTCATCTGAGGAGCAACCACCATTTCAAATTGGTCCTTGTACTACATTACATTCTCATTTTTCTTTAGACTCACGATTGGACCCAAAGGATTTTGAACAAGTTCTGGCTAAACACTGTGAATCAAAGCCTCTTTTAAAGCCTCCCAATTGTTTTCCGTTGTTTGACCTTCCCACCATTGAAACCAATTTAGGGCTCGATCTGCCATCTCTACCACTGCTACTTCCACCTTGCCTCCTTTCATAATATTATTCATCCGGAAGTATCTCGCCATCCTAACGATCCATCTGTAGGCATTGTCTCCATTAAATAATGGTAGATTAACCTTTCTTCTTGTACGTATAGGGACTTTATTTTCTGTATCGTCTTTGCACCAAAATGGGATGAAGAGTGATTGGAATTGTTTTTTGATGTAGCTGGGCTAGTTGTATTCCTCGTATGTCGGTGTCGTGGTGTGCATGGCTGCATGCGATCTCCCTCTAGAACGATGACAGTCCTTGTTCAACAGTGCCTTCATCATCGCTCTCATCTCAGCCATGTTTCTTTCCAAATTTTCCATCTGATTCTCCATCCTTGCTCGTATCCTGACCATCCACAGTGATCGAATGTCTCTTAAACCAATGATAAGTAACTCACAAAGTATTAAAGAAAATGTATAATACCAAGAGCTTCTTTGAGACTTCAGAATGCTTTAGTGGTGGAATTACAACAGAAAATCAAAGAAAGTAACGAGACGATTGGAGAGTCTCAATCTACCATCCTAGTTCTAACTGAATATCAGCCTACTCAACCCCACCACTAAGCTACTTATTTCCCTCTATTCTGCAACCAGCCAACCTGGGATTTCCACATCAGCTAACTAATTAACTTTTATTCCTCCGATCCCCCTCATACTGCACACATTATAGTTTTTAATAACATTTCTAACCTCATACATGTCATTCATGTTCCTATCATATTTGTGGATATACTGAATTCCCCTAATAGGGGAAGGTGGTGTGGTTGACTAGGGTGAACACCCAAGTCTCCCCTGAGAGGTCTTGGGCTTAGTTCCCACCAAAGGGGATAAGAGAGGTGTTGCTCTCCACGATCTCTCTGTCTTCTTGGAGTAGCTCAACAATCAAAAAGGGAGGGAATTGTTAAGAATTAATTACGCAACACGAAGAACAATTAAAGAACACGTGAAATTTGGTAACCCAGTTCGTCACGAATGACTACGTCTGGAGGCGCTACCAAACTAGGAATATTATTGCTATTTTCATATTCAAGGGATTACAAGGGAGAGAGGTTGTATTTATAGAGAGTAAAACATAACTCCTAATTACAGTAGAACGCGTGTTTCCTAAAAAATTAGTAAACCGTACGGCCCAATCTGTACGGACTGTGCGGAAAACTTGATCATCAAAAACGGACCAAAAATTTCAGCCATGGTATGCCCATGAGTGGGCCGTGGTAGGAGTAGCCTAACAACATATGATGAAAGCATATAATGAAACTATGAAAGCTAATTGTGATCCATTACGAGTTTACTTGTCTAGAGGGTTTGGGGGATAGTTCATAAATTTCAAGATTGTGAGGGGACGAGCCCTGACATCTTGATTATAAAAAAAAAAAAATCCCTAGTAATAATGGTACAATAATGTAATGTAATGCAATCTCAAATTAAATGTTTCAGCGTCTCTATCTTGCATGCTGTTTACAAATGGATTCAATTTTCATCTTCACGCTCAATCTTAAGAATGTTTTTCTGAATTGGCCAACACTTATTTATACAGGGAGAACCGGAGAAGTACTTATCCACTTGATATAAGGAATAACAATATATAATCTACATAGCTGCAATACCATGCAGGAAAAAAGATTTAGGTGATGTAAAAACTTAACTTCAGCCCATCCACGCTTTTGCATGGGAGGTCAAAAATGTCTGGGCCAAAACAAAGTGAAGTACAAGAAATGGAAATGCCAGACAGTTCTTTATCATTTATTTACACCCAATTATAAAAAGATTGAAGCAGTTTGGAGTGAAGGTGGTGTTGGAGTAGACGTTGCATTATCTGTCCAATTTGTTTCTCCCCAGTGCCACAGCATGCTCTCCCAGAAGCAAAAATCTTCGAAACAGATCTGTAAACGGGGATCTTTTATCTTGATCTTCCAATGGCCATCTGTGAAGTTAGCTTTCTCAGCTTCCATTCGATCCCACTCCAGGGCAGCCTTCTGTTTGGATCTAAGCAAGCAGTATTTGTGCAGGTTCTCGGGCATTGCGTCATGGACCTTCCACCATGTCTTGTGGGCGACATCACTTGCAAACTCTTGCAGTTTCCCAACATTCCAGTTGCAATCATAGTCGCGGAAGCACAACCATGGTTTCAACCCTAAATAGTGAAGGACATAGAGGACAGGAGGGTCAGAACCAAAGAGTTGAGTTTTTCTGTCTTTCTTCTCCTCTTCATCACCTTCCCAGTAGTGTTTCAGAAAGTTCATGTGTTTTGGGATTCGGTGCCACCATGTGAAGACCTCATTCAAATACCCCTGGTCCCCACCATTGTATGATTCAATCTCATTGATATGATCCATCAACAACTGGAAAGTGCAATTTGATGGTTCAACCACCATCACCCCTGAGTTAAACAGTGTAGCATTATTTCCTATTGCAGTTATTTCTGGCATCTCAAAGAGAAAGTCGATGTTTCTTAGTATTAACAAATCTGCATCAATGAAGACGATTTTGTCATAATCTGTCAGCTGCCAGAGACGAAATTTGCTGTAGTTCCATTCATTGTATGCATCTCGTTCGGCTTTTGGGTTCCTGATTCTTTTTATTGTATGAATTTTCCATCCTGCTGCCTCCAACCCTCCCCTGTGGTAGTCACTTATTGTCTCATCTACAAGTATCACAAGATCCCGAGTAGAACCTGCCATGCGAATACTCTGTGCTGCAGCTATTGCCCCACATACATAAAACTGTGCTGAGTGCAGGATTGTTGCATAGGCTTCTCGACGTGCATTACTTGAGTGCCAGTGCTCTGCATAAAAAAAAAAAACATTAGACGTAAAGAATAAAATGACTTCACTCATTGTATTGCTTCTCAGTCAGAGAGAACTCAGACCCCCCAAAAAAGTTCCAAATAGAACTAGATGTGGTCAACCTCGTTCTAATGTATACCCAGCGGGCCTGTTTCTGAACCAGATGATGAGTTCGGAAAGTCTCGAAACAATTCCATCATCGTCATTATATCCTTAATGGCTTAATCCCAACTATGTTGAGGTCGAAGGCATGAACTCATAGTGACTGTTAATAGTGTGTTTAGTTCGGGGGTGGGGGGAAAGAAGGTGCTGTTACATACTCCTTAATATCTTGCCCTTATTTTATTTTATTTTATACTTTCTCTGTCCCATTTTTTGTATCCCTGCCCGTGGAACAAGGCAATACCAGAGGCAATTTCATTTCTTCTTTTGTTGTATTAAATATGAACACATAAAATTTAAATACTTAAAAACTACACAAAAAAATTAATAAATGACTAAGTGGCATGACAATTTAACTATACAAGAATATTATAGATTTACTCTAAGAAAGGACAAGCAGTTTGATCAATGATTGGATGAATAGTAGGTACAGCGTTAATAAGAAAAATGGGACTAAGGAAGTGATAGATAAACACTTCAATCAATAAATGAATAATTACAAATATTACGATATATCTATTCACCCAAAAAAGGTTGGTATTCAATCTTCAATAAATAATTGTAATATATTCAATGAGAAATTATATTTTGAAACAATGAATCACATGCCATTTTAATAAAATTATTTATAGTTATAAATATTAATTTCAAGAATAATAAGACATCGAGAGAGAAGAGATATGTAAGATGCATAACGGAAAGAGAAGTGTGATAAACAGAATGGAAAACTACAAAATAAATTTGCAAGTGTGAAGATAATTTAGTCCATGAGATAAACTTATTCACCATCTTCCGCATTCACCCATCTTTGGAGGGGAAGAGGGAAAATGTTAGAATAAATCCCTGGGTTATCTACTCCGAGTACTCGGTGAGTACTCGCAACACGGGTGGTGACCTTGCCGATTAGCTACTTGACTCAGTCCATATATTATTTCCGAGTTACTCACCGAGTATGTTTTTTAACTTGGCGAGTTACTCGGACTTACTCGGTTACTTATAAAATTTGAAATTCTACGATACAAAGTCTAGGTTTAATAGAGTTCCAGGCATCGGCTACCCTCCTAGAGTGATGATCTGACCTGAGAATAAGTACGAGCAGCACAACAAGGCACTGAGGCACAGACAAATACGAGGAGTCAAAACAGAAGTGAGAATGTGAATGCATCACAGTCTGCGTAGAAGTGGAAGAGGAAGAATAAGTGGGGAGTTTTGACTACTAAAGATCTATTTGGGGACATGAAGGATGAAGAAGAAAATCACGAGTATTAATATCGGACCAAATTATTAGATGATTGATTTTCTTGAAAACATAGAACGTTTATGACTTTTTCTACTTCATCATTAGGATTTCTATCATTTTATTCATTTCAATGCATTTTAGGACAATTTTAAGACTTTTATATTTTTATAATCCCGGGCACCTATATTATTAAATTTAATTAATACAAGGCCGAGTAATCACCGAGTAATCCCAAGTAATTGGTCCTCGCTACTTGGCCCTTGACCAAGTTGCTACTCAGTAGCGAGTTAACTACCTAGATAAATCCCATCTCCTCATAATTTCCCATACCCAGACAAGGGAAAGAAAGAAAAAAAGCAAATCTGCTCCCCTCGCCTTCCCTTCTTTTGAACCAAACACCGTGTAAGTGCCTAAACTTAGGTAACAATATACATTCATGCAAACAAAGAAAATGACAAAGTTTTTAAATGCTTTTCATTTCACAAATTTATATGTAGGAATAATGAGATTAAAGGAAGTAAATGACCCATACTGACCTTTAGCTTTGAGAGGTACTGCAAGTTCACATGATCCAACAGGTAGTTGAAGTTTTTCCCTCAGAGTGTTTAGATTTGGTTTATACAACCACATATTTCCTTCTTGCACAACTAGATCTTTACAAGTAAACAAATTTGGAGTTGGAAAACATTCAGTGACCAAGAGTACATGTGCTTCATGATATCCTTTTGCAGAGGCAGCAAACCCCGCTGCTGCAATTTGCAAGTGCAGACGAGCCACATCTCTCATCCAATCCCCAGGCTTCTTGCACGGTAGCTTTACTGCTATGAGATGAATGCGGGGTTTGCGTGGAACCTGAAGCTTGGGCAGCATAGGACAAGTGGGAACCTCAAATTCTTGCTCTTCATCTATCCATTCAGGGTATAATGTATCCCAAGTAACATTGTTTGAGACATAATCCAGGTTCAAGATCACATGCTCCGCATCAGGTAATAGTTGTTCCCATTGATTAATTTCATTGTCATTAAAGTTTAGCAAACCAACACCAAAAGATTTATGAGTATTACTTAGTTTCCCAATAACTCGTGACATTTGGTCCCATTCAATATCTAGTACAGATATGTATCGTTGATCTACAACATCCTTTCTTGTCTGTTTGTCTATCAAAATTGGGCTGCACCATAGTCATTCAAAGTTAGGAGTAAGAGAGGTAAGTGTAAGGATAGAAATGAATCAGATGGCTAAGATTTATGATATGCATTTGCAATCAGGAAAAGCAACAGCTTCCTTTGCATGATAAATGAAAAGTGACACTTTACTAATATGACGCAAGGGAAAACTAATGGTTGCTTCTGGCATAAACTAAATTATCGAAGGGGTATCCAAAAGGGCTCTAATAAAAAATGATATATAAATGAATAAAAAAACATTACCTAGATCTTGCATTTGGTGTAATATCAGAATGAACTTTAAGGGAATGCCATAGTGTAATTAATGCTCCCAATGCAATAACAGCAAAGACAAGGTTCAATATAGAAAACTTGCAGGTCAAAGACCTATCTTTGGTGGGACTGAAGAGCACCTTATCCCCCTCCCTGGAACTTTTGCTTCTAAAAAGTTTCTTTTTACTGGTCTCCTCGCTGAATACAACAAAAGCTGATTAACATGTAATGATAGAACAATTCTAAGAGAGTAACAAATAGTGGAACTAGATTGGAGAATGGTTCATGTAAATACAACTAACTACAATCAAAGAAATGTTATCGGTGGAAGGAAGAAAATACAATCAAAATCACATAGGCGAAAACATTCAGGTGGAATTGTGTGTACTCGATTCAAGTGCTTTCTGACACGGGTAATAACTGCGCTAATTAAACATATTTTGTTAACGAAGGCACAGAAGTTTGGGAGTGAACCTAAGACTTCGGGGCTGTAAATATTAAAAGAAAAAACAGTAATCAAGGTATAAGATGATTTGGTTAAATGTTCAAGCTTTGCAAATGACATCTCAGAAACACAGTTAAGGGCGTTAAATTTGCTATTCTTTTTTAGAGCAAGCATGAATGCATGCTTTGAGAGCCCTGTGCACTAAGCATGTTCTTTTAAATTTTAATGACAATTTATTTGTTTAGACACTCTCGCGTATAGACGAATTATCTTTTCATCAAAATATGATTGCCATCACATAAGTTTGTTCAAGAAGAAGCTAATGAGCACAGAAAGAAAAAATGCAAAGCAGAACTCGTAATCTCTTTTTGTTATCGAGACAAGCTAGTAAAGGCACAAATCAATTCACTTGTCATTTTGTCAGCAGTACAGAACCATTAGATGTTCAGATGGCTACGAAATATTTGAATCAAGATCAGATAGTTTGTTCTGTTATTCCAACTGAACTCATGTGTATCCAAAAATCAATACAAACTACTAAGGGGAATCTTGAAAGTAGGATATCTGTCTTATCGCAAAATAAGAAACATTAAAAATAAATTAAGTAAATAATTAATTGAAAATAAATAGTAAATAAATAAATAAATAAATAAATTATTTTAAAATGTCATGTGGTCTTGTGGATGAACCTCTGGTTACCTCCCCATATCTTTATATAGAAGAATAGGCAACTGCTAAGCCCATTTCAACCCTGAAAGTTAAACAAAACCATAACCTATGAACCTATAAAACACATTTGCCAGTGATCAGGCAATCGCCCTATTTGTTTCAAATCAAATTTAAAACTTCAACCTTACTTCCTCTCCTTTCCCCTAGGCTCACCTAAGCAAAAGGGAAAACAAAAAACCGCCTACATTCAACTATCCGGAATGCTTAACACTATCAAAAGATCAATGCTAACAATTTCAATTTGTTTTCCCCGCCCTATCCATCAATAAAATCTGCGCAGCACAAAACGTATCACACTGCCACATTGATTTTCAGAACTACGCACTCAATTGAACAGATTGCTGCATGAGCAAAAGTTTCATACTGATCACGGAAATGCGCACTCCAAACTTTGATTGTGAAACCAAAAGTTATAAAAATCTAAATAAGTAAAATACCACCCATTCTTATGCTTGAACAGTACTCAGCGATTCATACCCAGAAACGCGTGACCATGATGAACAGATCAAAGCAAAAGGAAAGAGTGAGGGAGCGGGGAGCTACCAGGATGCAGAAGAGAGCCTGTATCTGGGCTCCAATAGACTAGGAGAAGAAGTACCCGCCTCCACCAAGGATTCCCCCTCATTTTCACCCTTGGTAGCAGCAGCTCCGAGAGCTGGAGAAGACGGTATCTGATTCCGATCCGAAGCAAGAACCCCAAATGTAGAACCTTGAGCAGGTCAGAGTTTGAAACTTGAAAGCGAATGTATCTTATTTGACTTTTGTCGGGAAGAATGTCGTCTACGTTTGGTCAGAATTTTTGCAGGGGAGTGAGGGGGGAGGTAAATAGTCGGTGAGGTTAGGAGAGAATGTTATAAAATCACCTAATTTCTTTAAATGAACAATTGGAAAAATGGTTTAAAAAAAAAACAACTTGGAAAAATATACTTCATCCGTCTCATTTAAAGATTCTCGTGACAAAATGTCACAATTATTTAGACAATAACTAAATATGCTAATTCAAATATATTTTGAGAAATAATTTTGATGAGTATGTAATGAAGTACAATGAGTTATCAAATTTAAATGAAAACATTTAAATGGGAGGTAGGGAGTATCATTTTATTATGGTCCTTCATCTCTAAATATCTTATCAAATTTGATTACTATTGGCACAATAAAATAAAAAGTTGCTGTTGAAAGTTTCACAAATAAGACAAACCATTGGAACAGCAAATTAATTGATTAAGAATGAAAGTAACAATTTATTTACAAGAAATGATGACAAAGTTAAGAAATCCCATAGAGTATTTTAAATATATCACTTAAATCTATAAAAAAAAAGCATTATAAAGCACCTTTAATTTGAAAATACAATCAAATCACTTTTGATTAAAACTATAACAGATCACTTTTGAAAAAATAACAAAAATTTATCATTTGTTTAAGAAAATACTCTCCGTCCCAGAAACAACTTCCCAATTGAATTTCACACATTAAGAAAATAAATTTACTAGGGGCTAAATTTTACCGTTTTGACATTGTCTCGACAACTATTATGACACTATTTTTGTTAAGACTCGGGGTTCCATCCTAAAAGGTCAACATGATAGGAGGAATAACTCACATCTTAATATAGCACTTTGTTGATTCAAACTTTTTCTGGTGTGGGATTCTAACACCCCCTCCTCACGACCAGACACTTTGTCTGGATCGTGCCGTCATTCATTTTTTTCGTCGGTTTGTCATTGTCATTTTTTTATAATCATGTCATCATTTTTCATAGTGGGGCCCACACCATGGATCGATTTGGCTCTGATACCATGTTAAGACCCAGGGTTTCATCCTAAAAGTTTAACCTGATAGGAGGAGTAGCCCTTTATTTTGCATTGTTAATATAGCATTTTGCATTGTTGATTCAAACTTTTCCGGTGTGAGATTCTAACAATTTTGCATGGTTTTGATGTCGATAATTTGTCAAATAAGGATGTGTGAATTAATTTTGGGACTATCTAAAAAGAAAAGGTAGAAGTTGATTCTTGAACGGGGAGTATAAAATATAGAAATAATCGAGTTTTTTTCTAAACTAATTCTACAAAAATAAGGTGTTGTTAAAAATATTTATCAATGTACTGTTGATTTAAACTATGGTTAACAAAACACGCCAAATGGATAAAAGGCTATGCCCGTGGGCTAAGCAGGTTAGGATCGGGCAGGCATTGCTGTTAATGTTTCAAGCTCGGTGGAGGATTGGATAAAAGGTAGACTGATTTTCGGGTAGCATTAAGGAGAAGGGGAATTTTGTTTCAATTTTATGGAGTATCTGGAAGAGAAGAATTAATGCAGTATGGGAAGATAAAAAAGATTCTGCTATATGTGTATTACGTGTTGCATCGAGTATGGAGGATGGCTGGAGATCGGTTCAACCGGGGAAATCGGGCTCACTGCAGCAGGCACGTCCGGGGCAAGCTGGGGGCGAATCCGGGGGAAATGCAGTAGAGGTTCGATGGATGGGGGCGGTGGTAACAGACTGCTGGGGAGGTTGCAACAACGAACTCCTATGCAAGGAACTCTTTTGCAGCAAGATCGGCTCCAGACACAGGCAAGCAGGAATACTAAGGACAAGTGGTGCAGGTCGAGAGAAGGGGTGGTGAAAGTTAATGTTGATGGTGTCATAAATGAAGATGGAAAGGTCAGAGCATGAGGATGGATTGCTCGAGATGCGGAAGGCGAATTCATTAAAGTCAAAGGAGTGTCAGTTAATGGTTCATGGTCAGTAGCAGAAACAGAAGTAATGGGCATGAGGGGATGCGGTTATGGAAGCAGTTAAGAAAGGATGGGAGGCAGTGGAGTTTGAGACTGATGCACTGTACAGTGGTTCAAGGGATCCAGAAGGGAGATGGCTCGGCTTATTTACATTTAATTATTGATGATATTAGAAGATATTTTAGAGTCTAAGAGGAATCGTGCTACTCATGCACTAGCTAGGGCACACGTGTTTATCTCAGATCAGGAGTGTATTTATACGTATGCGCATACATCTGTTGTAAGCCATCTGGCGACTGATTGGTAAATTAATATGATGGTTGGATTAGATGATAAAAAACACGCCAAATGGAACGGCGACTTTCCTTGGGAAACACGGAGCGAGCGCCCAAAGCAGCCTCTGAAGAGAGAAACCATTATTGCCTAGGAGATAATATTAAGGTGGGAGAAGTAAAATAAAAAAACCCCCATTTTCATTAAACTTTTGTGTGTTTTAAATTTTTGTTCCAACTTTTTTGAAAAATATAACAAATTTCATAATTTTTTATTGTCTTTCACATGTCACCATATTATATATATACTACGTATAAAGTTTAAAAATTTCTCAAAATGATACCGAGTTAAAAGATCAGTTGCAACCATGCTCGTCACTAAACTTGATTGCAAACCAATTTTTTACAAAAATGGGATGATCTAATTTGTTGATTTAAGTTCAATTTTTTTCATAAATAGATCCAACTGTTAAGAGCCCGTTTAATAACACTAAAGTAGGTTGAATCGACTGATTCTACTGAAACTTATGAAGTTCTGGTTAAAGTGGCTGTATTGGCTAATTATTGATGATTTATGAAAAAAATTATATTTAAAATATTTTTTAATAATAAAATAAAGAAAAAGTTGTATGAAAAATAGCTAGAATGATAATCTACAGTACTTCAGCCAATACAGCCATAAAAGTAACTTCAACTTTACTTTTTCATTTTATTACACAATTCAGCCGCGCGAAACCAAAAGTTACGTGTTTCGTAAAGAAGTTGGCTTATAAGTCTAATAAGCAGAAAAACAGAGTCACCAAACGGGCTATTAAAATAAAATCTCACAATTATTTTTTAAATCGTTTATATATACTCCCTCCCTTAAAACTTTACACAACTCTACTTTTTTGTTGTTCCACTAACTTTGTCACTTTCCCTTTTAAGTAAAAGAATTTGTGGTTTCACTTAATTCTTTCTCCTCTGCACAAACCTCAACCACACAGTTTTTAACTTTTTACTTTATTAACCCCCGCACCGGTCAAACTTGTCAAAGTTTTAAAGGGACGGAGGGAGTATTTTTCATCTGAAGTAAAATAAAAAATATATTTAGTAGATGTCTTGACAATGCTAGGGGTGGAAAAAAACCGGACCGAAACCCAGAAACCGACCCTGGCCCACCCCGATTGATGTTCACAGTCCTGGTTTTTTCTTTTTGACCGGCCCTAATAGTAAAAAACCAGCCCGAACATGAATATTAGGGCGCATAAGCGGGCTCTAAGATCTATAACCCGACCCCCCCCCCCCCCCCCGGTAAAAACCCGAAACGATTAACTTTAATATAAATTCAATATTATACTACGTATGAAAAATGACTTAGTAACGTTTACTAACTACAAAATGTGTTCAATTTTGTATACCGTATTGATCAAATTATACTACGTATTAACTTAGTTTATTTTTATGTTTATTGACGGATCATGGTTCTAATAGACGTTTTCCATCCCATATGGTCTTTAGTTTGTTTTGAATTTTATATATTCAATATTGATGTCATATGAAAGATCATAAAAAAGTTATGAAATTTGGTTTATTTTTTAGAATATTCAGAATAACCATGTAAAAGATATAGCACTTTTAAAAAAAAATAGAACTCTTTAAATCTAGATGCCACCTGGCACCCTTATCCCCCTCTGCAATAGGCTGTTTCCATTCCTGGTGAAGCCGCATTTCGTATTTTGGAATAAAGGTGGCCTTTGGTTCGGCGGAGCATCTCGAGGCATGAGAAATAGCCACATAAATATTAGTAAATAAATTCTTTCTCTCCTTATTTGAATGATTTTATATAGTTTTAGTAAGTTTTTCTCCACACTGTCAAGGAGACCGTCTAGTTGTTGACATTGTTGTTGACATTGCAGGGAAAAACTTGCCAAAATTGTATAAAATCATTCAAATAAGGAGAGAAATAATTTATTTGCTAATATTTATGTGGCTATCACTCATGCCACATATGCAACGTGGACATTATAGCATTGGAGATGCTCTAACTCTGGTTTAAGGAACAGTATATCCGTAAATTGTTTTAACTCTACACCAATTTTGTAAATAATGAACTCCCTCTGGTTTTATTTAATCTTCACACTTTGACTTCATACAAAATAAGGAAAGAAATTCGACATTTACTGTAGAGTACACTGTTGAGACACTGTTTGGCACTGTTTTGATGTAGATTTCTT